>WBNH01004681.1:0-190685 GCA_013401255.1 Urocolius indicus | reverse complement strand
TGGCGTTTTATCTCTTTCCTGATACCTCCTAATAAACTTATAATTTAAATCATTGCTCAGTGTATATACTAAAATGCTAGTGGCTTAATTAATATAGAAGTAAAAAGAGAAATGAAATTATATCATAAAGACTGTAGGCATATCTTAAAACAATGAAGTCGAGTCTTTAAAATTATGCATGTATTAGCTTTCCACAAAGCTTTTCATTCAGTAAAAACACTTGCTGAAACTTGGGTACACACTATGCTGAATAACAAAAAATTCTAAATAGTGGCTAGAAGTTCTAAAAATAGCTGTCTTCAGCCCTTCATAAGATTTTGTCAAACAAGTAGCACAGTCTGAAAGAAATCTTCCCCTTATCTTTCATGCACTGGAGCGGGCAGGTCACACCTACCTGTCATAAGAAGGCAGAAGCATAGGGAACTTTTCTCTGCAGTCCAAGGAGGTTTTAGCAAACCTCTGCAGATATATTTCATTTCAAAACAACTTGAAATAACTTGAGAGACTTGCCTCTTTTTCCTCTAATCATTCATTTCTGGAGTAAAGCAGCTAAACAAGGGAGCAGATGACTGGCCCTCAGAGGGCTATAATCTTACATGATCAAAATGAACCTGAGCAGTATCTAAGTGAACAGAGCTCAAGATATCTTTTTGCACAAGAGACTGACTTGCTTGACTAAAGTAACCTCTTCTGATTTCTTCATTATTATAATAACATTATATGATTCTATAATTTAAATTATAAGTCAATACTTGGCCTGCAAGTTGTTCAGAATTTTTTGGATCATTTATTTTTTTTTAAATATGAGTCTGGTTTTACAGTTAAGAATCAGTTGAGATATTTTTGAGTTTAAAAAAGTGGAAACAGTTTAAAAGTTTTGAAAATATCCTCTTGCGATATTAAAACTGCTTTGCTTCTAACATTCAATTTAAAAAGATAGAAAAGGTATAGAAAAAGTAGTGTTTTATCCTTGTACCTTGTAATAACAAAAATTAGAAACTGTTCCAAATATGTTTCAGATTAATCCTCATGCTATGCACAGTGTTGGCAAAAAGGATTCTAGTTTAAGCAAGCCAAACATTATTCATAAAATGGAAGAAATACTAACATGCTAAGATGTCTGTCTGGATTTTTCCCTGTGAAATGTACTGCATCAACTACTTGCAGTGCCTGATCTCTGAATATGATCAGGATTAGAAGTGAATGCATTGAGGTGAAGAAACGGCTCGGTGCAATTTGCTTAATTAACACAGTCTGAGACATCAATTAAAGTGCTTTGGAATGCATTTAGCCAAAATTTCACCACACACACACATACACAAAAAGCTGATGCATATAGATTTTGTAGAAATGTGGGGAAATTATGGGGTCTCTACCTAAAGTGTCAGTAGAGAACACCTGGCACTAGACTAATGGAACTACCTCTCCCTCCCACTGGGAACTGAATATTTTCCTCTTGACAACAGCAGCAGTTTACAAGTCAAATTAATACTAGGATACTCTTAGAATTGTTTCTGTCTTCTTTTAATGTTACTAACAAGCAGTTAGGTATGAGCATAAAATCCACATGATCAGTAAATCCAGGATTAAAGCAGCTGGAATAGTAAGGTTGTAAGGAAAATAATTTATGGGAAGATCTCTACCATACATTACAAATTGTTTTGACACTATTGCGGTTAAAAAACAGAGATAAAATATGTCAGAATAATTGGAAACACATTGAAATTGTTAGATTACACCTTGCAATTGCTTCTGGTGGGAGCAGAAGGAAGAAATCATTCAGCATTTTTTATGGTTGGCTTTTCTTAGCAGAAAGTGCTTTCCTTTTACAGTATGAAAAACAAGTATTCATCTTCACATCAAAAACAGAGTATTTCCAGGTAAAAATAATAAATGGTGTCTTTACTATCTGTGAATGAACATGGCTCATCCACCTGTCAAAACTGGTAAAAGAAGGAAATCTTTTAAAATCATTATTAAACAGAGATGTACTTTAGACAGCCATCTATCCTCAGCTGTTTTTTTTGTACAGTCTGACATTGTAACTTAATTCATCAGAGGTTCATCAAACATCTGCTGCTTGAAATTCAGGACAAATAACTAATATGGGGTTCTGACACAGATCTTGGATCACACAAGGTTGTTTTGGATTGGTACTTTAACCATAAGTTAATTGGAAATAAATATGTATTATTTTTAATTTCTTGAATATTATAAAGTATGTTTCTTGATTTTGTGTTAGTTTTACACTTCCACATAAACTGAGATGAGTAGAAATAGCACTTGTTATAAAGCACTTTTAAAAATATTAGAAATGTCAAGACTATAAATCAATATATTCCCACTGAGTCTTGCCAAGCTATCTTACCTTTTACTATGTTTGGTGTTATAGATGCAAATTCAGGCATTAAACTCATCAGTGTTAACCACCTAGGGACACAAGGTTCCTCTTTTGCTCAGTACAGTGAAATAAGTTTCCTGTTCTGTGTTTCACAGCAAGAACATATCAGGAAAATTCACATTTTGTCTGCAGAAAAATACTTATGCTTATTGAGAAGCCATTCATCATAGACATTTGAAGCTTGACGAACATCAACACTCAATATATGAATTCGTGCCAAATCTACAAGCTTATATTCTGCTAGGTTCTATCCAGGTTCTCTTAACAAATATACAGTTTTGGTTATTGATCACAAAACTACTAAATGTAAAGGTAAACTTTCCATGATGATCTATGAATTTTGGATCTAGATATCTCTTTTTAATGTTAATGATCTTATTGTCTTGGGGTTTTATACCAGTGGAGATATTTTGACATATAAAAAGAAAAGCTTCCCAATACACATTTCTAATTCATCTATATTCATAGAATAGTTAATTAAATAAAAATAACCTCCCTTGCAAAAAAAATTAAAAAGCATAATGACTTCTGTTATTGGTGTAAGCACTATCAATATTTAGGAAAACAAAAGTTCCTCAAAGCATTTTGGACAAGTTTTACATGCTCTTTATTCAAAGAGAAGTATGTCTAAAGCTAGCAGTTCAATGAATTGCCAGTGGAAAGTACACTTGGTTTGAATGACTGCTATGTTAAATTTTATTACTGTAAACATTTTGAAAAAGGAACCGTTGCTTTTTAAAAGTACTTTAAATTCCCCAGCTTACTGCTTCATGCTCTCCAAACAAACTGAAGCCATAAAAATATCAAATAAAATTTCAAGATTCTAATATCAGTTTCGACGTGAATAAGCACCTAATAGAAGTCTGTTTATATTCTCTTTCATTTCTTTCATTCTGAAAAGACATCATAACGCCAAATTTCAAATAAGATTCATAGAATCATAGAATGGTTTGGGTTGGAAGGCACTTTAAAGACCATCTAACTCCACCCTCCCTGACCTGCGCAGGGACACCTTCCACTAGACCAGGTTGCTCAAAGCTGCATCCAACCTGCCCTGAACACTTCCAGCAACAGGGCATCCAGAACTTCTCTGGGCAACCTGTGCCAGGGTCTCACGACCCTCAAAGAACTTCTATGTCTTCTCTTTTAGTTCAAAGCCATTACCTCTTGTCCTGTCATTACATGCCCTTGTAAATAATCCCTCTCCAACTTTCTTGTAGAACATCTCAGGTACTGGAAGGCTGCTGTAAGGTCTTCCTGGAGCCTTCTCTTCTCCAGGCTGAACAACTTCAACTCTCTCAACTGATATGTTCTATAATATATATACTATAATGTACCAGTTCATTTTTTAAACACTTGGTTTGGCGTTATGCATTAACAGAGAAACCTACAAGCAACTTTGAGTTTATCCAGATAGTGTATATATGTGTACATTAAGATATTACATTTTTGTGCTGTGCAGACAAGCCATTTAATTGTATGAATAAATGAACTATTACAATGATATTCCTACCATTCTGTGTGGAAATCTGTTTTTATTAGCAGCAAACAGTAGAAGCACTGTGAAAAGAATCATTTGAATTAGAGAGCTACTCTATTAGTATGTTAATTTAGGCATGTTTTTGTCCTGAAATCATTATCTGAAGAATAAAAAAAAAAAAAAAAAGTAACAAACTAGTAAAATTTCGTATTAAAATCTGTGCAATTTAGCATAATTTTTGTGTTCAGACTTGAATTTCATAAAAGAAATGCAAAAGAAATGTTCATTAATCTTGTAATTAGAGGTCAAAACCTAGCTAAAAGCTACAGTGAATCAATGGTACAAATCAAAACTCACTGCATAGTTGCCAGAAAAGTAATATTTCCTGTGTTTCAATATGCAGAAATAAGTTTCTTTTGTTATAGGTACTTGCCATAAAACTGAGCATCCCTAACTATTACAGCAAAAAAGATGACACAATTATACAATAAACCATCTTTCTGACTTAAGCCTACACACACAAAAATTCAGAATTTAAATACGGTGCACTTAAAAGTGTTTTTCCTATATCAAACTTACTGTATCTGTGATATGCCATTACCTTGGCACTCATTTTCCCAAAAGACCAAGGAAATAAAGCTTATTCCAATTCAACAAGCTTTCTTACGTCCATTTTCTGTGAGGAAAAAGTTTTTCTTCCATACTCTCTTACACATAAACTTCCTCTGCCTGGATTTTATCAAGCTATACAGATGTGTTAATTCTGCAGACAAGAGTGTCCTCTAAAACAAAGATATGGTAAACCTTTGCACAATTACAAATGGACATGTGTCAATTTATCCAACTAAATGAAAGTGGATCTTTTAAAACATTATTAAAAACACCTGCTAGAAGAAAAAGGGACAGAGTTTATATAAAAGACTGATGACTTCAGTTTCTTATCTTTAAGATTTCCCAAATCTCACAGATTTGAAATTTTGAAGATTGATGTTAACATTATTTCTCTTTCCTACCTTACTTGTCATTTACACTACTATCAGCTGGATTAAAACTCAGTCAACATTTAACTCTACCTTCTCAAAAGAACTGAGAGAAGAATTAACGTATGAATTTTTTTACTCCTAAGCGTGACTTAAATCAGGAAAGATCCAATGGAAGAAGTAATAACAGATACACAAGTATGCAATAATTAATTTCTCTTTAAGAGATTAGGAAAATGTTTCCTTTTTCTTCTGAGATAATAATTTTACATATACTTCCTTCATGTCTCCTGGTTTTTTGAAGTGTTTTATTTTTTTTAGTTATATGTGTCAACCAGAGAGAAAAGTATTTCTTTTCATTCTGCCCAGCCATGCTTCTTCATTATTTTTGACAAATGTAAGTTTATTTTCTTAGACATTTGAAATGCAACCATTTATATCAGGTCTGTGCATAACTAAGATTTATAGTGCTTCATGTAACAGGCTAGAGCATCACTGAAGGGTAATAATAAATGTTATAAGAAATAGTCATTTGAGAATATATTGAGAAAATGTCAACATTATTATGCCAGCCATACCACAATCACATCCAACTTCTTGTGTTAAAACAAAGGAAATCTATATTTTGAGCCACATATTTTATTATTTTTTAATTCTGAGTTAGTTTGTAATTATCATTCAGAAACACTCATTTCTAAGAATGAAAATAGTCTAGTGCTGTAAGTATTGCAAGTTGAAAACAGAACAAGTACAGCATTTGATTTGTAAATCTAGAATGACTTACCTTTTCAGCTGATTGGGCTGTACCAAAAAAGATCGGAATAAAAGCTAACCAAATTATGCAGGTTGTGTACATAGTAAATCCAATGGGTTTTGCTTCGTTGAAGGTCTCTGGAACCCCTCTTGTTTTAATAGCATAAACAGTGCATGTGACCATCAAGAGAATACTATATCCAAGGGAACAAATTAGAGAAAGATCTGAAATGTCACATTTGAGAACTCCCCTGGCATTTTCGGGTTCAAGTGTCCTCTGCTCTCCATAGTCTACGATGGTATGTGGTGGATCGATAGCAAACCAGATAAAGACTCCAATAAGTTGCATGGATATGAGGCTGAAAGTGATCACCAGCTGGGAAGCTGGACTAATAAATTTGGGAGCTGTGACAGATTTTTTGCCTTGTTCAAATATTCTGTGAATCCTGTTTGTTTTGGTAAGCAAAGCAGCATAACTGAAACACATGCCCAGTCCTAAAAAGATCCTTCGAAACGAACAGATCACTGTATCAGGTGTCGCAATCATTAAAAAAGTAATAGAGTAACAGAGAAAAATCCCAGTCAAGAGCACATAACTGAGCTCCCGTCCAGAAGCCCTGACGATCGGTGTGTCGTTGTACCGGACAAATGTCACAATCACAAAGGTGGTGGCAATTATACCGAGAATAGCAATGAAGACAGGCACAATGGCCCAAGGAGAATGCCACTCCAGTTTGATTATTGGGATAAGTTGGCAATCCGTACGATTGGCATTTGGTCTCTTATTAATGGGGCACAGTTCACAGTTGAATTCATCCACCTGGTAGTGGTATCCCTCACAGCGTTCGCAGTGCCAGCAGCAGGGCACTCCCTTCACGGTTTTCTTTCTTTCACCAGCTTTACACGGCAGGCTGCAGACGGATGCTGGATGAGCGTGTTGTCTGTTAGCCCACTGCATGTCTTCTACCTGTGGGTATAAAAAATTAATGAGCCTTCTCTTCTCCCCCATTTACAATATCCTAATCCCAGCCATAGGTTTCTCATAAATCTCTGCATGCTGACAGTATAAATACAGTTTACCATAATAAGAAACCTGTTTCTTTCCCTTGTATTGATTTTATAAAAGTGTTAAATGATTGTGTCCAATAAATCATTCATGCTACAGGCTTGATGAGTGTCATTAGTTTCTATTTACCTCTTTACTGCTGACCAAATTGACATCTATAAAGATATTTATTGACTTCAGGCTAGTTTAAAAGCAAAAAGCCTTGTACATAGTGCTTTAAAAGTTAATCACATGCAAATATAAATACCAGTGGTTCTCAAACATTTAATTACGAAATGAGACTATGCAAGTTTCAGATAAGTTTCTGGTACCGTAAAGAAATATGTTAAAATCTCCTTGCATCATCTTTGGCAGAGTAAAAAGAGCCAAGAAAAAGATCTGTGATGCTATCTCTTCTACAATTGTGGATATTCTATACTTTTCCACTTTCTAAATCTTGAAATGCACAAGAATGTTTTGTTTACATTTCTAGAAAACAAAAATTAGTGTATATTGTTTTCTGAATAAGGAAAAAAATATGTCATGTCTACTACCTTAGTCCTCCTGATTTAAAAAAAAAATGCCAAGGATCTTTTTGTAATACAGAACAGATGTACACAATGTAGTCCTCTTTTGGAAATCCCAGATTTCTTTATAGCAGTGCATTAACAAAATTTTTTTTGGTTCATTTATCTGTTCTTCCTACATGCCCTCAAAGGAAAATCTGAATAGAAAACTCAGATTTAAAGCATTTCCTGCTCATTTTGGTCCCAGCTCTCCTAAGCCCACCCTGAGCAAAACCGTGTTCTTTCAGAGATCACAGAGTAAACCAAAGCCCTGTGGAGCAAAAAGCTACTTGCAGGCATCCAAATCACTGTGTTGCTCTATACTCAACCTTTCATTCCTTTGTTAGGTGGTAAGCACTCAAGTACAAATGATTTGTCTTAGTTTTGCCTATTAAGTACTTTTGATTCCTTTGGAGGCTTTATAGCTAAGTGAAAACTTCATGCATCAGGAATGCTTTGAGTTCCTTCTGGAGGAGGACAGAATGAGAGCGGCTTTATCAAGAGGGATAATTTTGGCCTTAACAATTTCTTTTTCCAGCAATTTTTCAGCAGATGTACAATTGCCAGCCTCATTTGCCCTCCTTAGAGAGCTGGAGCACTGGTTGTAGCACCACACAAGGTGAACAAAGTAGCAGCAGACAGTTTCTTTGTCTCCTCTGTCCACTCTTCGGTGTAGGGCTTCATTGTTTTTCACTACTCGAAGGGACAAACAAGGGACCACATAGTAACAAGGAGACAAGAAACTCACTCATACAACTGGCTCAGTGTATCTCATGTCACTCTAAGACTTCAGTGGGGTACAGATCAGTCTTGAACCTACAGAAGTTAACTATATTTTATATCAAGGTCTGTGATCATTACACAAAATGTAGCATCTGGTGACTATCTAAAAGGAGGACATTTAATTAGCTTCCTGAAAACTGTAAGAATAAACCAATTGTATACAAGAGCTTTGACAGAGCCCTGGCAGAGCACTTGACACTCATTACAGTCCCCTAGTTTTAAACTGAAATTCTCCAAGCCTGCATAACCCTTACTGTCTTATCTACTAGACAAGAGAGAAGTCGTGATGAAATCAGTGTGATAGCAAAGGCATACACTCCTTCACAGTGTTTTTTAGGAGAACAAACACATCAAAGCTCATGATTTAGTCACATACTCTGATAAACTGGGCAACAGGAGACCATGGTCATTAATCCAGAGCTATGGATAATTTTGGGATGACTCAAAAAAGAACAGTGCTTTATATTTGCCAGATTATAGCACATATTATAGAATCATCAGAAGAGTATGCAACACCTGATCCAGCATAAACTTAGTAGCACAGGGAAACAGGGAATGGTGGTTGCAATCAGTTCATCACAGATTGTCTTCTGCTACCTGCTTCCTCTCAGGGACGGGACTCCTCAAACGTCTTCTGTTACAGTGTGGTATCCCTCCCATGGGAAACAGTCTTCCATAAACTTCTCCAAGTTAGTCCTTCCCATGGGCTACAGTTCTTCATGAACTGAGACTTTTTCATGAGGGAAACTGTCCTTCAGGAACATACCGCTCCAGTGTGAGTCACCCAGAGGAATCACGAATCCTGACAGCAGACCTGGTCCAGTGTGGGTTTCTTTATGTCCATAGGTTCACAAGTCCTGCTAGGAGCTATTCCAGAATGGGCCTCCAAAGTGGTCACAGCCTCCTTTGGGCATCCATCCACTCCAGCGTGGGGTCCTCCCTGTGCTGCAGGTGGATCTCTGCTCCACTGTGGCCTCCATGCCTGCAGAGGCAGGGCCTCACCATGGGCTGCAGGGGAATCTCTGCTCCAGCACTTGGAACACCTCCTCCCCTCCTTCAACACTGACCAAAATTCTGCAGAGTTGTTCTCTCACATTCTCACTCCTCTCTCCTGCCAAAGCTCCTGCACAGTAACTCTTTTACCTCCTTATTAAATGTGTTAACCACACAATGACATTACCGCTATTGCCAATGGGCTCATCCTTCGCCAGGAGCAGGTCAGTCTTGGAGCTGTCTGGCTTGGGCTCTATCACATATTGGGGAAGCTTTAGCAGATTCTCACAGAAGCCACTCCTGTAGCCTTTCCCCTTCCAAAATCTCACCATGCAAACCCCATACAAATATCATGGATAGGCAACATCTAATCTGTCTGAAAGCCTGACAGGATAAAGCTGTTTTCCAGGTTTTTAACACATTTGAACTAGCAAATTGAGTTTAAACCATGAGGCTATAGCTTTTCTTATCTGATATTAAGCATCATAAAGCCACATTCACTGCACTGTGAATTCACAAGCTTAGGTATGCAGAACTCCTCTGTATCTTTCAGAATTTCTACCTTAATACAAGAAAAAATATCCCTTTGTTGTCTAACTGCTCATGATTTTGCAGACTTCTGTGCTTTAATTGACTAAAAACCTGCTTAAAATCTCTTCCTGAAGGCAATACATTAGAGTGTTTAGATTACATATCCTAGTAGTAACAATTGATAATAAGTTTCTGTTTCTGAGGTTTGCTGGTAGAGATTAATTTTACATTTTTCACATTAATATATCTGACATCAACTACAAGACATAATTTCCAGCATGACGATACAGAAAACTCACTGGTTAAACAAACTTGAATATTTTTGAAAAAATAACAATGAACAGAAACACTGTTAGCCATTAGCATCAGAACAATTCAGACTATAATAGTCTTAAAACACAAAAATTTCTAAATCAATATAAAGAATGACCAGAACGAATTGATGATGCAGGTGCATTTTACATGATATACAAGTTGTGTCTATCTTGTCTAGATTGTTATTTTTTTTAGGTAAAACACATAGTTAAATTTAGGTTGACCTACATTTCTGCAAAAGCTCTTAGAAAAATGTTGAGCTCATGACATTTTTATTCCATTTTCTATCTAACAAGCAAGATAACATATATTCCTAAGAAACATTGACCAGTGTTTGAAATTGGAGATTCCCTTTAAGACACTTGCCTATCTGATAAAATTTTGACATTGGGAGATTTTATTTTTGAAAGTGGGTGCAAAGAGAGGATTCTCACATGAACTCAACTTTCTTGACAACTGACTTTGCAACTCCATTAACAAGCCATCTGGCATAGTAAGAGTCTATGTCTGAAGCAAAAGTGCTAGCTCTGAGGATTTGATGTTCACATTGGTCAGTATTTGAAATTAGAGTCTGGAAAGGAAGGTTATATCAAACTAATTTTTATGTGATTCAGTGGACTGAACACCTGGTAATGGTCAAAGTTTAGGTCTTCTTCAAGAGCGAACACTGATTGCTTCTATTACATCCGAATGGGTCTGTGAAGGGTTTCTGTATATGCAGCAACTAAAGAACCAAATGTAATGATACTTCTGGTCATCTGGTTCTTTCCCAGTTGTCCATAACTTGCATTAGTCTTTGCCAGAAATGTATTTTTCAGCTATTATTTTGCACAATATAATTTTAATAAGGAAATCCAGACATAATTATGACAATGGTCTTAAAGCTCTATCAGCCTTTTCAGTTACTGAAAGTATATACCTAAAGACCTGGCCTCTTGAACCCATGCAGAAGATTCAACCACATCATTATTTTTCTATCCTTAGGTTATAACTGTTGACCAACTTCATCTCTGAGATTAACTTTAGACAATAAATGATAGTAGAAACTGTTAAGAAACACAAAAGAAAAGGAGGATCATTTTGGAATATAGACCCAGGCACACTGTATAATATTTAGAACTGTTGAAAAAGAGTAACAGTTATTAATTTTAAAGGGAGTTGTTGGATGCTCAGCCTCTTTTAAAAATAGCGGGTTTTTTATGTAGACATAAACACTTAGCAGTGAAACTTTCAAAAGTGACAAGGGAAACTTGTTCAATCCAGCTAATTAATTTAAATGGAAGATAAGTGTCTTATATGTTTAAGTGCTTTTGAAAATCCCACTATGCTTCCATCTGCAGTCTTCACAACCTAAATACTTTGGAAAGCCTGCCCCAAAGTGATCTAGAAGTTCAAATTTTGCAAAACTACTCAAAGTGAGCTTAACTTCAGGTATACATTTTTAAACAAAATTTTCATGGGGGAAAGAAACCAAAGACAGGCCAATAAAGAAAGGAGAGTTTTTCTCTCTGTAAAAAGAGGGGCTGTAAAGATGGCTCCTGTAACAAGTTGCTCAAAACTCTCTCCAGCTCTGAGACAGACCCCCTTCTGGGGCTGAGCCAATTAGATGTCTCCACAAGCACTTTATAAGAAGTCAGAAGAGGAATATTCTTCCTGTTTCTTTCTTCTTTCTGTCCTTCTTTTCCAGCTGGTGAGGGTACAAGGAGTGGGAAGAGAGAGAGAAGTAACTATGCAGACTCCAAGGTCAGTGAGGGAAGAGAGGAGAAGGTGGACTGAAGCAGAGACTCCCCTGCATCCTGCATAGATGACTGGTGAAGCGGAGATTTGTTTGCATTTTTCTAAAGACCCCCACAACAGGGGCAGAAACTCATTTTGCTAAAGACTCTCTATGAGAGGCAGTGACTCGCTTCATTAAAGACCTGTGCCAAGAGCAGTGACTATGCCACAAGAGGTCACGTCCTTTATGAGGGACCTCATATTCACAGAATCTGTAACTGTGGGGAAGAACCCATGGCAAAGAAGCTCATTAAAATTATGCCCAGAACAGGCCATGTCCCATGGAAGGGATCCTGTATTTGCAGAAGATGCAACTGTGGGAAAGAACCCGCAACTGTGGGAAAAAAACCCATGCCACAAATATTCACTGAGGACTACGTCCCGTGTGAAGGACCCTGTATTGGCAGAAGTCACAGCTGCTGGGAAAAACCCAGACCAGAGAAGTTCATTAAGAACTATGTCTTGTTAGAGGGACTCTGTGTCAGAGCAGGGAAAGAATGCAAGGAGTCGTCCTCATCTGAGAAGTGAGAAGCAGTAGAGCCCATCTGTGAGAGACTGACCACATTGCCCATTCCCTGCCCCTCAAGCCATTGAGGAGGGAAGAGATAGAGATATCGGGAGCAGTGAGCTGAGCCCAGGAAGAAAGCAGGGATGGGGGAGGGAAATCTTAAAGTGATGGTTGTATTTTTTTCAATCTTCCTACCCTATTTTTTGCTTTTGTTCGTTTCTGTTTCTTGTACGTAGTAGAATAAACTTTCCTACTTTCCTCTCTGGGTACTGGAATCTGGTTTGCCCAGAACCATAATTGGTAGTGAGTCCTCCCTGCCCTTATCTCAATCCACAACATCCTTGGTTAGCTTTTTCCTCCCATTTTTGCTGAGACTTCCATCATCCTTATTAGGGTGGGGGTGAATGGGGTACATGGAGCAAGAGACTGCTGTGGTGCTTTGCCAGCTGGGCCAAACCACAACACTGGGTTAGTCTCAGATTACTAAGTAACCACAGGCAAGCACTGTTTCTAGAAGACTTATTTGGCCACCTTCATTTTCATGTTACAGCTTCCAGCTGCTGTTCAGTACAGTATGATACATGATAGTGTAAAGTTCATTGTTAAATGTATCTGGATTCATCATCTAGGTCAGATAGATTGGAATAGCCCAGCTCCCTTTCTATTATTAGTAATTGTTTAAACATTATTATTAATTTTATTTGAATAGCCTCTTTGATTTTGGAAAGTGTCTGATAGATTGATGTGCTATCATGAAGTATCTCACAATCCCCTAAGATGAAATTCCATTTTCTACTGTTCCAATGCTTACCAGAATGAAAACATCAGAAAGAGTATGACAGCATATCTCTAAGACACATACTCATTTTCTATTAAATGCATCATGATACAAAACCAGAATGGCTTCATTGCTATTTAAATAGACATAAAAATCATCTCTATATGAGATATCTGCTTGATGGAGCTGCAATTTGCTTTAATTTGCAGCACTAAGACTCACAGATCACTAAACCATTAAAATACAGACAAAATGTCATTTCATATCAAAACCGAGTAAACACCTCTACCCTTCATGAACATTACAAATAAAATTTTCTTCTAATATCTAATAATAAAGTTAAAAATTAATGATGTGAGAACTGAGCTAAAACAAGATGAGATTTACATGACATTGTACAAGTAGCACATTTGTATTCCTGGCATCTTTTTTCTTTCAATAATCAAGGAACTCATTCATCTAGCAATGCCTTTAGCAACCAGAAGAGACTGATCAAAAATGCTGTTAATAGGTCACATACCATTTCTAAACCATTTGTGTATACAAAATCACTCTGTATTCCATTCTTAATGATCATGGACAAAATTATTTCTTACATAATTCAGTAACTGATGACACTATAAAAGCACTTGAACAGCCCTCAGAGAATTTATACCAAGGACATTGTTGGATAATATTTAAATGTTTCTGAGTGTGTTATATTATCACTTGCAGGAATTTCAATTTTTGAAATCATATCTCAGAAGTTGATATTTCTTTAAAAATAATACAAAATATGTGTTTAAGGATACCATTATAATGAATGGAATTACACAAGTAAGAGCAAGGTCAGTGAAAGTAACTCAGCATTAACATCTCCTGGACAGACTGTGAGATAATCCTGCCTGGCGGAGCAGGAGCAACAAATACTGGGGCTGTTGAGGGGGTTTGGTACAGACTTGGGAGGATCATGGAGGAACAGAAGTGACCTGAGATTTGGCAGTGCTAGGTTAACAATGATCTCAAAGGCCTTTTCCAACCAAAACAATTCTATTGAGTCTATTAAGTGTATTGGACAGAGGAATCCAAGTAGTGTATTCTACCAGAGTTCTGGGAGCAAGCAAACATCTCATTTTGTAGTCAATTATCCAAGACTTTCAGAAGAATTAAGGCTTTCACATACAAATTCATATGGCTTTTAATAGATATTCAGAATCTTAGCTATAAAAAACACAAAAAACTGAAATCACTTCCACCTATCAGTAATAGTTGCTTTTATTTTCATCTTGAGTCCCTGAAATTACTTATCTTCTGACAAAATGGTTCTTCAGAGGGACATAGAAAATGGGTGAATTAAGTAAATTTACTCTAATATTTAGCTTTTAAAATTGTCTAATATATCTATTCTCACAGTAAAAGTTTGAGTCTGTAATGTACCTTGTCCAGTCAAGTCATCTGAATCACCAAAAAACAAAATTAAATTGAAACTGATTCAACTGAAGTGAATTCATTATGAAACTAGATATAAAGGTCATCGCATTCAGCCTGCCAGGCAGATTTTATCTCTCTAGAGAAAGATGGTGATGCTTACAGACTAAACTTACAAAAATTTAAGCAGGTATGCACAGAAGGGAAATAAGTCTAGAAAAAAAAAAAAGTGAAAAACCCAAACAAATCAGTTTTAAAATAAAACCCAAAAGAAACAACAGATTGTTGATGGCAGTATACAATCCCTGTCATTGCCAAATTAGCCATAATTGCTGTGAAATATTTACCTCATTCACCCTGTACAGATGTCTTCCTAACAACTGAGATGTCATTTTTCTGGAATTTCAGGCATAGACATTCCTAAAGGTTTGCAAAGAACATGGGATCATATCTTTGGTTTTACCATATATTGATTGCAAATTAATGCAGTTGACTATTGTCTTGAAGAGATGTCTAAGAAGCTTAATCAGATGCAATAAGAATCGAAGTACTAGTCTGAAACACTACAAGGAAAATCATTCTTTCCCTTTTCCTTTAGGAACAGAAGCACCATTTATTGTTACAATCTGGATGGAAAGTTTTCTCCTAACTGTGAATCCATCTGTCCAAAGTTCCTCTTAGGCACACCACTTAGCATTTCTGTCTCACAGATTCCTTTCACAGGAAAAAAAAAGACAGTTAAATATACTGTAATTTAAGATTTAATACCTATTTACATGCATGTATATATAATAATTTATGTACATGAATGATTTTAAATGCCATAGACTACAGGAAGGAAGGTGATGTTTCTATTATTTGAAATCAATACTACAGAACGGTAGAACAACTTTAGTCTCTAGGCGTAGAGTTAGCCTATATGGCTCTGATATAGTCTGACTTTCTCAGTGGATCAGTGTCATCCAGACAGAAGCAGTGGAGACACTTAAATAAGTTTAAAATGTAGGTAAGAACTGATCTCCATCTCTCAGGTCTGGATGATTTTTTTTTTCATAGAAACTAGTTATATTATAGAAAGCTTGATTAACTGATACCAGAAATATCATAACAATTCTGTGCTTCCTTAGCACGTAAAAATTTTTCTTGTCATCTCGTTTCCCAGAACTAAAATATCTCCAGTCTCTGGAAGTACTAAAGCTAAGAGAATGTATTTTTAATGTTCTAGCCATATCAACAAGTCATTCTTAGCTAGGGCAAAATAATTAGAGAGAAAGATGCTCTGTGGAAGTAGATATAAACATAAAAGAACAGTGTAAGCAAATAAAAAGTTTCTTGTGCTCATAAGTATAACTAAGATTAAATAGTAGGCTCGCTTTGTAAATGAAAGTATGTTATTTAGTGTACTGAAGCTCTAATTTTACCTTAGAGAAACCATAGTCACTCATTAAGTCATATAATTTGTAACTGTTAAATAGTTACATAGAGGAACATACTGTGGAAATAATTGTACCATTATATCAGAATCTACAGAGAATATTTATTAGTGCTCATTCTTAAAATGCAAGCAATTGAATGATTTGGGATCTATTTTACTTTTTTCTTTTACCTGTGTTGATACTGATGTGTTACAGAAGCATTGACCCTTACAGACTCTTGTTATAAGGATAGGAGGAACTGCAATATAGTCCCTTCTTCAATTTGCTAAACAACAAACTTATTAATGTGCATGGAATACCTGTAATCCAAGATTTTATTATCAGATGCCCTGGAGAGTAGACTGGCACTAAGTGCGGTAATTAGCAGATTGTCAAACAGTTACTGTTGTTGCACTTTCAGATGGAATTTTAAAGCAATCTAGTAGACTGAGCAATATAAGCAAGATTTCTTTTTTTCTTTCTTGAACGCATTAATAACAATGAATTTTTGAGCATTTATTTCTGAATATAATCTATTTACAAATGAGACCAAAAAAAACCTAAAAAAACTGCAACCAAACAAAAAAAGTATCACAATTATTTCCATGATAATTTCTCTGTGCTTTATGACACAGAAATATCCTTTTCAAGATGACAGCTGCAGACTTCAGACTTTTTGAAAGTGCTGAATGGTCTATTGTTTATATTTTGAAAATATATCATTACTATCAACGGATCAATCAGTAAATCCAAAATTATCCTTTATGCAGATCATTTTCACATAGACAATGTCTATGGCATATCCTTACCTATAGTTCCTCACTACTCTTACGTGTACCTGACAAGCACTTGGAGAGACATTAGTGAGCATTTATGTATACAATTCATGATGTACACAGAGTGATTAAAGTCATTCTATGCTACGAAAAGCAGACTTTGCTTATAATTAAGAATGTTCAAGAAAACTCAATTTAAAACAAAAAACAGACTTGTCAGATATAGATTTTTCTTTTACAAAATGTTTTCAGAGGAAGTCTTCCATCATCATTTTTTTGTCAAATGACAGGTTTCACCCAACTCTAGTACTAAGGCCGTTTGTACCATAAGGCTTGGAGATAATATTTTTCCTGCTGAAATTGATCATGCAGAATGGCCTGCAAAAATATTTTAAAAAAAAATGTAGTGCTCTAAGAAAAGAAGCCTAGTTGTGGCAAAGCGTTTTTTATCATCACTTTCTTTGTGTCTGAGGAGTTTTCTTAGTTCTTCCCAAGGTCTGTGCAATCACTAGTTTTATGACCTAGTTGCATTTCTCGATGAAGACTTTTCATAACAAACACCCTTCCTCACAAATCTGTTGCTTTTATTTAGTCATCTAAATTAATTTTCAAGTTGGCCTCTCCTAAGCCTGATGCTCCATAGCTACTTTACTTCCCTCCAATCTGTGTCAAATGTCTTTCATTCCCAATGGTTCTCAGATCCTTCCCATATTTCAAAGCTCAAAGTAAACAGAAATAACATAAGGGGTTAAGCACAACTGCCATTTGACTTCAAAGCAATTTTATAGACATTTTTCTCAATAATTTTAAGACTAACACACTGAGTAAATCACATTCTGCCCTGAAGCACTGCAAAAATCTGAAACACAGAGATGTATGTTTTGACCTTACTTTAACTTTTTTTTTCCACTATAATAGTTCATATCTTCTTTGCCAGCTTCTCTTAGTAAACAGATATTTTCATGATAATAATTTTGAATTTTCAGCACTACATAAACAAAGGTAAAAATTATTAGTCCATTAGACACAGTTTCTGACAGGTGAAAAAAAATCACATATAGAAAGTCTGGAAGTCTTTTGTAACTAGATCAGAACTGGCAGAAAACAGACTGTGTTTATTGAGATTTTCTGTAGCAGGGGGAGAGCTCTATCCACCAAGCCTATGCCTCTGCTTAGAAAGAAGGGTCAATAATTTAATTCAAAATTCTGTGGAGACACTTAGTGATCTGGCAGCCACAAAACAAGCATGTGGAAGAAGTTTAAGTCAGAGAAAATGGCAAAGAACACATTGAGTTAGAAAAAGAAAAAAAAAAATCCCTGTTAAAAAGGAAAGATGAACATGTTTAAAATTAGAGCACTATAGGAAGTCGAGGTTTTTCACATGGTCTGAACACATTGAGATATATTCTACAATACTTAAAGAATTGACTGAGGAGATAGAAAGCTCTTGAGATTTTATGAGGAACTAGAGAGAACTTGCAAATAGAAAGTCTAGTGCTTATGCTTAAAAAAAGGTGGGAAAGAAGCAGTCAGGCAATTATCAATCATCTAGTTTAACTTGAATTTCCAGAAAAATCCTGAAATAAACAAACATATTTCAAAAGCACAGAGAAAACAAAGAAACAAGACAAATAACTGCCAAAAAGGATCTGTCAACAATGAGTTGTCACATTTCCTTCAGCGAAAGGGTAACAGGCACCGCAGATAGCAAGCGGCTAGGTGTCATTAATCTTAACGTTAGAAAGATTTTTGACATCATCTCAAATTACACTCTAAGTTGTAAGCAACCTATTGAAACAGACCTAGGGTTAGGTGCAAATTATATCAGAAAGCTCTGGAAAGGTAAAATTTGTCATTGAATCTCTGTCAGAATGGAAGGGATAATACAGGGTAGGGCCTGGAAAGTTCTATTCTTAGTCTACTATTACTCAATACTTGTAAAAACCACTCAATGCAGTTTAGATGATAGAGTATATTGTGATGAAATTTGGGCAGACAATAACACTGGTAAA
This sequence comes from Urocolius indicus, assembly GCA_013401255.1. NCBI lineage: Eukaryota > Metazoa > Chordata > Aves > Coliiformes > Coliidae > Urocolius > Urocolius indicus. Next base: position 172,166 of record WBNH01004681.1, on the reverse strand, counting down.
GGTTGAAGCAATACTGAAGATCAGGACTTTTATTCCAAATGATATTGCAGATAGACTTAAAAAAAAAAATGTGGGCAGTTTAACAGGGACAACTAACAGATAGCACATTATAGGTCAGGAAGGACAGAGAGCAGTTCTTCAGAAAATAAAAGACATCTCAGGGCTCTAGTAGATTATAATACACTTAAGCAAAATCATAGTGTCGCAGCAGGGGCAAATGCCATCCTGATAAATTTAGATAGATAAAATATTCTTTCCTCTCTGCATTCATGACTACATGAAATTACATTTCTGCTGTATTCTGTGCTAGTGAGACATCAAGCAGAGCACACTGTGAAGACTGGACCACTGGGTTTCAGTTTGAAGAAGAATCAAAAGCTGAGTCCAGAGGAAATCCCCAAAGATCAGAGTGTGTCTAGAAAACATGATCTATGTGACTAAATTGAACAAATTCAGGTTGGATAGCCTGAACAAAATAATACAGCCTAGGGCCGAAAACAATGGTCTTTGAATACATGAAGGATGAGGATATGCTTCACGGACACTGGATAAAATAAGTAATTGGCTTAAATTACAGCAATGAGGAGTAAAGTCAGGTATTTATAAGGCAAATCAGAATGATAAGAGTAGTGAAAAAATGGAAGAGAATATCTTCAGAGATTGTAAAGTCTTCATCCTTGGAGTAACATAGAGTATAGAAGATACTAACTTTATGCAAGAACTAGATAGTCTCTTGAGATTCTCTTAACTGTCTTCTTTAGTGCAAGGGCAGATTTCAGCTAGCAAATTTTTGAGCACAAATAAAAGACTGGATGTTAACTAAGCCAGATAATAGAGAAAAAATTCAAGGTATTTTTATGATAGCTAAATTCTTTAGACTATTACAGGTTTATAAAACAATTAAGAAACCATTCTTTTCTATTTAGAAGAATAAAATAAGAAATGCTGATGATCACACTTTTCCTACTTCTTGGCTAATTATCGATACAGTTTTACATATTTTTAAGTTAAAGCTGCTATATTGTTTTTGGTTGTAGGGAAAATGCTTCCCAGAGAAATGATAGAGAAAGGAGGTCTAAGTAAAAGAAATGACCACTGTCACAATAGTAAACTGTTTTTCACATAGACATAAAGGAATGTAAAACATTTTTTGAAGTATTAAGCAGCTCTCATGTAAAAAAAAAATCTGGAGTCATACAGGAATGGAAAGCCCTCCAAGGATGCATAGAAAAACTGTCTTTACCTACTAATGTAATGCACAACCTGGAGCAAAAGAAGATCCTAAATAAGTAATCAAGTTTATAAACTGATAAACCTGTCATGCAGATCTTCTAAAGGCACATGCACTTTTGCATTCACTCAGGAAACTTATAGTGTAGAGGCCCAGTTGCTTATATATATCCCTGCCAGCATTTGCTCAAGCCATACAGAAAATCTACCTTTGAGGGGATCACTAGCAAATCAATCAAAACAAACTTTAAAAAGTTAGAAAATATTTGAAATTATGGCTGAAGAAGTCCTCTGTCCCTACTTCTGAATCAACTATGCAATCAGTTTGTACAACTTGCCTGGTACAACCAGCTCATAGCCTTGGAGACTGCCTAGTCTCCCAGGAAATGCAGCCCCGTATTCAATTATACTTGTTATTAGAATCTTCCAGTATGTCTGTATTAAATCTCCCTTACTGTAATTAAAATCCTAAAACTACTTCTCCTAACAGCCAAATTACCTATGACTAACAGTTTGGCTTTTTTCTTGAATAACCTTTTCTGTATTGAAAGAGATTAACGTAACTCTCTTTGGTTCAGTCTTCTCCAGACTAAACAATTCTAGTTTGCTGAACCTTTCCCTACAGGCATACTTTTAGATGGCTGATCATTATCACTGCTTCCAGTTGGACTCTCTCCAGCTATGTTACTTTTCTAAGTGAAGTAACAGTTCTGCTAACCAGGTCATAGCACTGGGGAAAAGAACAGATGGATTACATCACAAGTCTAGGAGTTCCTTGCTTGCAAACCTCAGTTAACCATTCCAAAGCCATTGCTTGGCTTTATGTCCATTCTTTGCAAAAAGAGTGTTTCTCTTTCACTTATGGAGTTACTGGAAACATTACAGTTATCCTCCCTATTTGATCTAGTAATTCCCAACACATCCTACTTTTCCACTCAATACTAAATCTGCTTACTTCAAGCTGAAGTTACAATGAGTTTATCTACACATTCTTGATTCAAGCTGTATCATCACAATATCACCACTAAAACCAGTGATACCATTTTGGAAATGCAGAAAATAATATACTCCCTGTTTTGAAATTATTTAAAATAAAAGTGTTTGAGGCTTTATCAGGATAAAAAGTCTTAGATAAATACTAAATTACTATTATACAGGAAATAATACTACCATAAGATGAAGAAATATTGCAGCAAAGCAAACATAAAAAATAATCATGTAGTAATGTTCTGTTAACCATTGGTTATTCTCGTTCATCATATCATGAACACAAAAATATCTCTTTTGTTTTCCATTTCATGATTTTTAGTTTAGCATTAGACTTCCATTATGTAACTCAAATGAATAATAAAGTAATTTAATGTACCATTTTTGTTTTTAAGAATGAACATTTTGCTTCTAGGTTTAAAGAGCAGCTCAATTTTCACACTATATTACACATAAAAAATTCTGTGGGGGAGAAGAGAAAGAGTATATACTGTCTTTGGAAGAGACTGGGAATATGACATACTGATACTCCATGTTTCACACTAGTACATCACAAAGCAATTCACTGTAGACTTGCTGCCAGTAATGCATAATCCAAACTACCTGCTATGCCCAGTAGCTGTTTGTCAATGCTAAGTCATGGCATTAGCTAGTATATGGAGAGCAGCCTGCTCTGATTTTTCATATATGAATGAAGAACTCTCCAAGAATACACACAAGTCTTCTGATTTTTAATCATTCTGTCACTGCACACTTGTTTTTATTGTGAAGAAAAAATAATATTTTAAAATACAAGTGATTAATTTTATCATGCATAGCAAGGCATGTTTTTGTTCTTTTCTGGGAAAACAAAAACGTTTCATGTCCTGTTAGCTATGACTATTTAAAGGTAAATTAATTCCAATAACACCTTACAAAAGATTATCACAAAAAAACCTATTAAATATCTACCATCTACTCAACAATCCTGTGACAAATTCAAAGTCAAGCATGCAACTTACAACCCTATGCTTCATTTGAGTAACCTGACTTTCACTCACCCTGACAGGGTGGGACAAAATCCCTATTCATCCTAACTCTGAAGCAGAGGTTGTTTCTTTGGCAATCTGGTATCATTCTAATGAAGAACAAATGATTTCCCAAGTGCAGGATAATTTCTTAGCAATCCTTTTTTCCATTTTTGTTTTTTTCTCTAGAGAATCAGTCAAGATGTCTGTTTCATTAAAAGGAAAATAAATAGACAGATAGTTTGATTGATAGAGCATCAAAAATGTAAAAAGCTTCAGAGGAAGACAAGTCATCATTCTTCTTGTGTTCTTCTGAAGCTGTTGGGTCTTAAATATAAGTTCTGTTTTGATTTTCAGTCATGTCTGAAACAGCACCTGTCCTACCAAAGGCACATCTCAAAATCATTTCATGCTTTTCAACATCTGTATTCATCTTCCTTTCAAAATCACATAAGGCAAATTATGTTTCATATTTCACAGAACCTCAAGGGCTGGAAGGGACACTGAAAGATCACCTAGTCCAAACCCCCTGCCAGAGCAGGACCACCTAGAGTAGGTCACATAGGAATTCATCCATTTGGGTTTTGAATGTCTCCAGAGAAGCAGACTCAACAACTCATCTGCGCAGCCTATTCTAGTGCTTCATCACATTCACAATGAAGAAATTCTTTCTTGTATTTCTTTGCAACCTCTTATGTTCCAGTTTATATCCGTTGCACCTTGTCCTGTTTTGATGGCTTGTCTACAATTTGCATCCACTTAGCCTACTGTTGACTTATCTCTTCAGTCTAGCATTTGTCCTTAGTGGCTACAAGTCTCATATTGACCTCAGAATAGTTTTCTTATATTTAAGTGGAACTTCTTGTGTTCCAGCTTCATCCCATTACCCCTTGTCCTGTTGCTAGCTACAACAGAAAAAACAGATGTCCCAACCCACCATACAGCTATTTGTAAAAGTTAATAAGATGTCTCCTCTGTCTCCTCTTCTCTAGACTAAACAGTCCCAGTTCCCGCAGCCTTTCCTTGTATGTTCCAGTTCCCCGATCCAGCCCTGTGCTGGACTCTCTCCAGAAGTCGTCTGCCCCTCTTGAGCTGAGGAGCCCAGAACTGGACACAGGACTCCAGATGAGGTCTCACCAGGGCATTATTCTCTAGGGGTTGGAAGGGACCTTTAGATATCATCTAGTCCAAACCCCCTGCAGAAGTAGGTTCATCTAGATCAGGTCACATAGGAACATGTCCAGGCAGGTCTTGAAGACCTACAAGGAAGGAGACTCCACAATCCCTCTGGGCAGCCTGAGCCACTGCTCTGTCACCCTCACAGTGAAATAATCTGATAGTAAAGAAAAATAAATCCTGATTCATGTTCTTTGACCAGTGCTAAGATCAGGACTAACTTTGTAAAATCTAAGTAGTCTTGCAAAAAACATAATAGTCTCTTTCTACTTTTAGCTCTCTGCAGAATAAAATAAGACAGTATAATTTTGATAATAGAAGAACCTTAAGCATTTACTTGTCTCATTAAATTTTATTTTTTTTAACACAGCATCAACAATTTTCATGCAGGGAACATGGATGAAGTGCAAGTTTGAACTCTACTTCCCTATTATAAAGGGGCAGAAGAGCACCCTGCAGGCAGTGTTATTGTCATATTTTGTTTATAGATATGCTTACGTACAACACTAAGTGCTCCTGTTGTGTATTTCACTGTAATGTGTTCTTTTGTTAAACACAGGGCTCAGGTTAAGCAATTTGAAAACATCTCTAAATTATATAATAGTTACCACAGGAAAAAAAAAAGAGACTCTGTCATCTTTAATGAAATATAGTGACCTACAGCAAAACTTATTTGCTACAGTTAGAAAAAATATCAAAAGGTTCTTGAAATATTTTCTTTTAACATGTCACAAGAAAGGAGACTAATGCATTTTGTATCCGTTTCTTCTGAAAAGAATTGACTAATGTCAGTGTTGATAGCTTCCTGTAGGATTAGAAACATAATTTACAAAAGCCCTAGAAGAGAAATCAAATACTGATTCAAACCTTTTTGTGATATGGCTTCCTGAAGGGAATCTCATTGTCAATGTGGGGTTCCCAGTTTTCACTAGTTCACCAATCACAGTGCTTAAGGTTGATGATGATAATGACTATCTCTCAGATAGTTCATCACATCAGTGTAATTTTAATTTATGGTTTTCTTAGGTATAAATCAAGACCGTCACAGAAAAATTTATGCCCCTGAGTCATTTATATCCTCAGTGCACACACTTCATAAATCTGAAAGCTTATGCATCCTATTAATTCTAGGAGAATATTAAAAAAAAATTACTGTAAATTTTATCTTGTCTTTCAACAGAGCTCTTTCTCTGGTGAAAAAAAACAAGAACCACAATAAACAAAATACAAGTGAATTTTGACTTAGACATTTCATTGGTTTCTGTTAAAACATGAAGTGTTTTGGTATGTTTTCCTTTTTATCTTGTGGAATATCATGTAAATTGATATCTGCACAAGCTTTTAACTGCATCAGCTAAATGCCTGATTCTGAAAGCATCAATAGTTTTATCTGCCCGATGTCCCATAAATCAAAATTACTGGCTTGGAAGAGTATAGATTTGGATCTACTTTTTTTTTTTTTAATTAGGATCTTTAAACACAGATTTTGGTAGACTGAAACAATGTATAAGCTTGAAATTCAATCTCAAAATACTTTAAACTTTATTAAAAAGGATTTTTAAAATAAAAAGCTAAAACATTATTTTTTTAAAATTCTTACACATTTCAACTTTTCTTTTTCCAGATGGCATTCATGTTTCAAAATATAACATTTTTAAAAAATGAAAAAAAAGTCCATCAGAAATGAACCAGAACAAATGGATTCCTCAGGAAAGGAAACTGAGAATCTTGTTATTAAAACTTTAGTTCTGCAACTATTTCCATGTACGAGCACTGAAAATAGCCTTCAGTCAAGACCTTGATCTAGCCCTTATTACAACATGTGCAATATAGAACACAGTTCCTAAGAGGGAATTCACTATTAATCATAAAATGAAGCTGATTAGAAATACTAAGTGTCAGGAAAAGCAAGCTTGTTTTTAACAACTTTCCTCCTACAAAGATTACATGGTTGAGAGCTCAAATTTACTAAACCCACACACTTGTAGGGAACTTTTACATGTGACCTGGTATGCAAAATACTGTTGCAATATGAATAAAACATAACTTTTGTAGAAACAGCTACCTTTTCCTAGATTTTTTATTCATTATAAAATCCAGCATAGTTTTTGGAAGAAAGGATTTTAACTATTAGAGTTTTCTTAAAAGCAGTTTTAAAAATCAGCTTTAAATATTCTACTTGTAAAGAATAGAAAAAGAGGAAAGCATATTCTACTTGTAAAGAATAGAAAAAGAGGAAAGCAAACAACAGAAAACCCTGATAGCTAATGTGTGATCAGAAGTGATCAGAAGTTCTAAGGCAATCAGCTTTTTCTTGAAGATCGTGTAAAAAATATTTAGAATCTGGTTATTTTCAGTACATTAAGACCACTTAAAATCAAGTATCCTTAGAATGTAAAAGGACTTTAAAAAGGATGTACATTTACATTTTCAGAATCATATAAAGTGATATTTGTATAAAAGATAATCCAGTTCTTTAAGAGTATAGATTGATGGTCTCTAAATATCTGCTTTCAGAGATTCCTCATATCTGTCACAGATTGAGATATCTTATTCAAACTCAAGAATTACATCTAATTATTTTCAAGATCAGGATTCTTTTTAAACTTCACTGCTATATTGTACCAGCATTGTCATACATACATACTTAAGAATTGAAGGAAAAATACTGAGCAGTAATCATGAAGCTCTTATATCTGGAAGCTATAGTTGCTTCAGGAGAAATCTGAAAGGTCAATCTGCCTAAAGAAGATTATTAATGTTGTTGGGGACTCCAGGGAGAAACCAACATCACAGCTAGAAGGGCCTGAATAGCTGGTGAAGCCTGTTGAAAAACAATCTCTTAGGGAGCATGATATAAAGTCTTTATCTAGCTAGAATCAGCATATTTCGACTAAAGGGAAAGCCAGCGCTACACCAGGAAAGGAATAAGCTTGACTATAAAGACCTTTCAGAGTAAGTCAAAACTTTGAGGAATCAGAGACACTAGCAGAGGAATCCTGAACCTTGAGGATCTGGCTCAGATATAGGACCAGAGCTGATCACTGGGTAAGGAGCTATAGCCCACGCAACAGAGATGCACAGCCAAAACCCAACAGAAAAATATCAGAGCATCTTAAGAAAAAGGAAAACAAAAAGGAAAGGAGGTGGAGGAAACTTTAAAAAACCAAAAGTCCAAACCTTTTTATTCAGTTATTTAGATAACATGTCCTAAGATTAGTTACATTAGAACATTAATTGTTCCAAAGGTTGAACTGCACTACGAAGCTGATATTGTGATGATTTATTTTTCTGTCGTAGAAAATAAATAGATGAATAAAAACTATAAATTTTCTGAAGCAAAATACCAGCTATATAGATGACCAGTGTCATAGACATATCATAGTTACACGTCACCATGCAATTTGAGGAAGAAATATCTATAAAAACAACAGCAGAGGTATCTATAAAGGACATCTAGCTAACAGAGATTCATTAAAAAATGTAGTTACATATATCTTCATTAAAGGGAAACTGCAGTAGAAAAGGTAGAGTGGGAAAAGTATTACATTCTAAAAGCATCTCCTGCTTTTTTTACTCTCCAGCAGAGTAAAAAGCGCTCTACCATCTTAACACTGTTTTGCCTTCAATAAATATAGATGTTTTCACCAAAACCAATGAAAACATCCATTGTGTTCCCTCTGATTCATTGGTAACCAAAGGCACTACCTGATTTGCACTATGATGATTTAGAGTATTGACAATCACAAAGATTACTTGGCTTTGCTACATCTTTTCTAGTGAGAGGAGGTAACAGCTTTGCCATGGTAGATCATCATGTGACATAACTATCATCTACATGTCCTAAGTTTAGTGAATATAGAAGTGGATGGAAATGAACTGTACCACTCTGGTTACAACCTTCCTGTTCATTGTTACGATACCAGCACCTGTAGACACTGATGGAGAGCAGCACCTATAGACACTGATGGAGACCAGCACCCAACATCTCAATTCCTGGCAAACTTTAAGAGATAAAACCCAGAAATCTTCCAGGCTTTAGATAAGGATTTGTAAGTGGAGAAACAGGACTGAAAAGTCAGGAGAGAAACATCTCTTTGGTGAATCAATCCAGTTACATTGTGCACAGAGAACTGAGCCTTGTGTGCCTGCTCCCACTGTAGTAAGCCTGAACAGGGAGCAGAATGGTGAGACAAGAGTGGGTTCACAGCATGAAGCTGAGAGCAGAAATATCTGCTGTGGAATAGTGTGCCAGCCTGTTCACATTTCCACAGCTCCAGATATTACATAGGGCTTACCCATGAATTTGGACAAGTTGTATCTAGCACATGAGCTCATGTAAGAGAAAGAAAGAGGTGAAAAAAAGAGAGGAAAAGAACATCCTAATATATACATTCTTAATGAGTTAACAAGGGGTGTCCTTAGACCAATCCTTTTCAGTTAGCTTTGTGGTCAATGTGGTTACCATGGTGTGGTTTCAGTAGTCTGAGTAGCAGCCAATCTAATCATATTTCAGAGAACTACTTGGAGTACACATACGTCAGGCAGAAATAATGGGACTAAAAAGCTACAGGCTTGATGAAAAATTTAGTAGTCGGGGACGAGGGGGTGCAGGGGGGTGGAATAGGATAGAAAAAGGCAGATTGGAATGGAATTAAAATTGAAACAAATTCTAAGGTAGCTTTTAGCTACTGCTGTGCAACTGCTATGTTAGCACTAATATTTGTGCAAAATGTGTATATTAGTTTTTCAGCTCACTTAGTAAATGCCAACTTTTCAGAAAATCATAGCAATTACGAAGATCTGGCATTTATACCATAATAGTTATGATAAGGATCTAACTCTAGTGTTTTACAGAAATTAGTATTAAACTTTAAACTTTTTTAGCCATTTTTTTTTCTTTTATGCCTTTCAACAGAAATATATTAGGTTAGTAGAGGAAGGTAACACTGCCACACCATCCTTTACACACAGTTTCTGTTGGTAGGGGTTTTTTTCTATTTGTGTAGAAGCATTAAATAATTGATTCCTTGACAAGTAGATATAGAGATTAAATAGTAGATATGGTAAAGTGTCTAACAGCTGTGGGTGAAAATGGGGAGCTATCGCATTTGTTATCTGTTTCACACAGACAAATATTGCAAAGTAGTCTCAACAGAAGAATAATTTGTAATATTTACTACACTGTCTTTGTTATTCTGCCTCTGTGTTACCTCTCATGTGGAAAACCAGAGATGTCTGAAATCTGCTCTTTGTGATTTGATCCAAGTCCCATGCATAAACTCCCTTTGGTGAATCTCGTCATCAATTCATGCTGTTGCCCTCATCACCCCTCAGCACACTAACACTTGATATTTCACATTTGCGGAGCTAACCAAACAGCTAACAAGCCTCAAGTAAAACCTATCAATATTGTACATCTAACCCAGAAACAGATTAACTTCATTCTGCTTTTCTCATGACTGTAACTCTCCTCACATGGAGTCATCTTCTGACAGAAAGAAGTGCTTTGAACCCAGCAACTTCTCAAGTTACAGCTGTGGTTTGATACTTGGCTGTCATACAAATATTACATATAATATTCTCTGAATCTTATGGGGATGGAAATTTTCAAAAAATATAGTTTCATGCACAGGTGGAGCTTAACTGTCACAAAACCTGCAGAACATATAAAGGCAGCAATTAGAAACATCTCCTAAGGATGAGTAAGTGGTTTTCTCTTTGGCTTTTTCTGCTATTACATAATAAGGGACTAAACCAATTCTAGTCAAATATATAGAAGACCTCCAAATTCTCCCTTTACGTTAAAGAAATATTGTTATTGCAATAGTTCATCATTCTAGTGTTTCAACTAAATCAGAAATGGTTAGAGAGTGCCTCTCTTTTAGTAAATACATTTCCATCTCATTATATTATTAAAAACACGTGGGCAATATATATGTACCCTTCCCTTTATCTGACATCTTCTTTTGAAGGGTGTGTTACTATATCCCTGACTAACTTAAACATCAGTCTGAAGAACATCAGATATATAATCATTCTAAAATATAATTCAAAGAAGAAGGTAAATACACAACCCAATCTACTTTAAAATATACAGAATTTGGTTCAGGTTACTGTGCTATCTTTTAGCAACTTCCCAAGAGAGAATGGAAGAGCTTTCTTCTGATAAATGACCGAACATAAATCAACATTTTTTAAGTGTTTTGAAATAACTTAATACTTGAACATTCTCAAAAGCCAGCATCATCATCAAACTAGTACTCACATTTAGATGAAGTTGGTTAGTCCATTGACCAATTACTTTGTATTCTGTACTCTTGTTTGTGATTTGATACTGAAAAATATCATAGCGTCCAGGAGCATCTCCATTTTCATTAAAGATAACAGGTGTACCAGCACTCCCTGAAAGTAAAACACTGAGATAATTAGGATAAATACCTTTGGAGCAATTTTATAGAAAAAATATTTTTAAGGGAAAATTCTAATTAGAGATTGAGCAGGCTCTTTGCAATGCACAGCTAATACAGCAATAAAAAAAAAAAAAAAAAACCACACAAAAACCACCCATACAAAGAGAACATGTGTGTCATCCTCACAATCACAAAATCTAACCTATCTGTGAGATAGTCAAAACAGTTTAAAAATATAATCTTTTGCAATTTTTTTACAATTTAGGAAATTCTGTGATAAAACAGAAGTGGAGAAACTCCTTTTGACTTGCAGAAGGGTACCATTTCACTTTAGGATATGAATGTAGTGCAGTAGCCACAAAATAGCAATTTTGTAATGAATTTCATAACTAATTTCCCTGTTATGCATGAAAATAAAATTCATATCATCGATTTAAGAGCTAATACTCATAAAAGACGTTGTGATGTAAGTTTCTGTATGCAGTCACAGTTAATGTGATCAGTTTCTAGCACTGACAACTTGTGTAAAGGCGTTTTATCAAAATAAATTAAAGATAACAGCTGTGCTTGTTCTCCACTATACATGACACTGTCTGACAGAAAGGCCATTGCTGAAGCTGTCAGAAGTTATAAATTGACACTCTGTTCTTACTTCGATCAACAAAGTGTTCAAAGATTGAAAACTACATGTCTACTTTGGCAACCAAGACAGCCAAATTAGAACACATTTTTATGAATTCCCTCAAGGTGACATTAAGGATCTGCACTCTTCAATAAACTTTTCCAAAACTACACAAATGTAATTTTCATGCATCCTTCAAACTTATATTTATAGTTGAAGTCCACTGAAGACAAATTCAATTATGTTGAAGTTCTATTTCAGTAACTGGAGGATCTTTACTGGGGAAAAATCCCAAACTAGCAGGAAGTCCACCTCCCATTATTTTCCCATTTCTCCATTTAGGCAACTAAGAAAAGGAGATTAATCAGTTCATAATAAATTCCTGCAATACAAGAATTTTTAATGCAGCCCCTAAGGGCACTAAGTTCATTGTGAGCGGCTTCCAGAGAACACTTACAAAAGCCTGAAACTCTGAGTACATGTCAAGCAGAAGCTAGCCAGTAGAAGAGGTAACAGCAATCTACATATCTAAGAATTTCAGCATAAATACTTCTGCTTGTATGTCTGTCTGTCTCCCATAAAGCAATTTGTTCTCTTGGTTTGTATAGCAGCTTTCATGCAAAACTGTTATCCAGTTAACTAAAAAGTGCTTTGAGAATGACAAGTGGCACATTAACTACCGTGCCAATTTCACAGTTCTGCCAGCAAAAGTCTGGCTGCAAAAATTAGATATGAGCAATCATAGGAGTGCCAAAAAATTATGTGAGATAAAAACTTAAGACTCCATGAAGGTACAAAACGCTCAACGTAAAATTCGGAAAGCTTTTCATGCTTTGCTCTCAATTCATTGGAAAGAATGAAGGATGTTAAAAATGCCAGTCTACAATCTTCCGAGCAATGAAATTATTCTTCACTGCTCAGATAGCAGGTTAGTCCAATACCTTTATTCCACCCAATAAACACATAATCAACTGTGGTGGGTACGTAGCTTGGGAGGTAACCTTCAAATTATTACTGTCAAGGAATGATAGAACTCATCTTTACACTCACAGCATTTGAAGAGCTCATGGGAAAAACAGGTATCTTTTACAAACAGATACAAATTGTTCTTTGTATCCCTTAAGATCAGTGGGAGCTTGAGATATTCCTATGCTCAGCAATAACAATGATCTTATAATTTATTATTTGTTTTAGAAATATGATGTACAAAGAAATAGGCTACAGTACAGGCCAGACCATATTTCTCTTTGATATAGTGGTGTGCTCAGCTAGAGCATAACAGCATCTCACACTGTGCATCTCGGTCAACAGAGACATAACACCCTGCTGTATCCAGCTGCCACTCCAATTCCAACAAGATCTTTCTTGTCCAGAAGTTAAAACAACCTTTGCCAAGTTAATAAAATTAAGCTTGTTAAAAGATAGAATAAGTCACAAAAGATTCAGACCCCCAAACACTGGGAAGAACATACTATCCCTCTGATGAACAGCAAGTTTTAGAAAGTACAATAAAAGTCATGGTGCCTGCTGTAAATTTGATTATGTTCTAGCAATGCTGCCATAACAAGTTGATAGTTTTAGCAAGAAATAATAGACTATTATTTTAATCTCTCTATGTCTTATGAATTATATTTGTTTTTTAGTTAATCTTTGTTTTGTGGAATTAGAATTTTAATGGATATAAAACAAAGAGGTATATATGATTGGATTGCACTAATAAACCATTAGCTACATAGCCAGGAAGGCAAAACTTAAAGACATTTGGAGACAAACTGGGGTTTTTACAAAAGGTTCTCAAAATTATGAATACCAGATGGTAGCAGAAGCCTTCAAAGTGTACGGAGAAAATGAAAGTAGAGGCCAATGTTTAAGTAGCGTTCTTATAAAAATGTTAATCTCATTGAAGAACAGTGTATCTTAGTGGATGATCCCAATGAGCATTTAAGAATGGATAGCCCAGAAAATGAAAAGGCTTTCTAGGAAACTGTAGTTTGTTGAGTAATCCATCACATTAAAGGGAATACTTCCATGGAAAAAGCTGACAAACATTTACTAGATAATTAAAGCATGTGGAGAAACAGTGTAGCTAGCCATAACTAATATCCTAGGTAGAAGCACTTCTGCAATTGGTTATTTACCACTAACAACTGCCATTGAGTTGCAAAAGGGCCTCTTTTTTTGAAAACCAGAAATGCAGAGCTGAGTACTCTTGATATCTGTTACTGTACTATCACATATTCTTATATTGTATCATTACCATTAGAGGGAATTGAATCTTAGCTTTAGTTTATGGCATAGAATGTTTAATTGCTCTACTTAATGCTCATTGTGGACAGGCTGATGAATCTAGATGAAGCACGCTGTGGAGAGAATGTAATATAGAACACTGACCTGCTCAGGTTATATAAATTCCAGCTCAGATTAAAACATTTTGGGAAACCACACTGAACAGTCTTGGATAGGGTATTTATCTTAGAGAATGAACTTTAATATCCTGATCCATGAACATGTATTGGGCATCATCATAGGAAAAATATTACTTTTGCTTCTGAAACATGTGCCTGTAATACTAGTGTAGACCATGTCAGAGAATACAAAGTGATCCTGTTGTTTTTTAAAATAAATTCACTATTTTTTTTTAAATGAACTTGAGAACAGTGATTTAGCAAGATAGTTAAAGAGCTGTGAGGGAAATGTCTCTTTGAGTCTTTTCTTATTTTATTCTCTGTGTGGTTTTGTTGCCATGCATGATTTTAACACATGATTAAATCAGGTAATTATATTCAACCTGTCACCATCTTAACTAATTTTATATACTCCGGATGCCTAAACCAGGAGTACATGGTAGAATTTCAAGAATATATAATAAGCTTGGTTAACTATGGAAAATCATGTGTGAGACTTCATCTCCTTTATCTTTCTTTTTCACCAATCATATTTTTTTCTTTCTTTTATATTAATATAAAAACATAGTTACTAACTTATTTTGAAGTGTTTCTGAATCTTTCTTTGCTAAGCAGATTCAGAATACTTAAAGGTATTTTTCTTTTCTGATACATAACTCTAGATAGATAAGTGGAAAGAAAATTTCAAATTCTATAACGAAGCATTATTCAAAACATTTACAAGTTTGTTTTGAAATTATACTCTTTTGCAGTTAAAAAGGTAAACCAAAAACAAAATAGGAAAATGAAGCTCATTTAACATCCTCAGTCTGCAAAGGGAAGACCAGTAGTTCAGTCTGATGATTAGCATAAGGTGACAATGTTCATTTTTCTTTCCAGGAACTACTTAAATAGACCAAAAAAAAGGTATAAGATACAGTGAGAAACACATGGAGACAGAGCTCCATCCATTCTTCTACTCCTTTGAAGACATCACAAAATGAAGCAGTTATAGTGACCCAACAGCAGAGCTGCAGCTACCTCCAGTGATGTGGATCAAAATACAAAATTTTACCTCAATTCAGTGTTGCACCTGAACTGGTGAGTTGAGTTTTCAAGTTATAAATACAAGCTTATGTCTACTATTGAACACCTTTTAACATTGATATATACTGTAAGTATGAAGTGGTCACCTAAAAGCTTCAACATCCTTACTGTAATGCATACAAAGTCCCTCAGATTTTTTTTTTTCTTTAAACACTGAATGGCTGGTAAATAGATCCTGCTTCAAAATCACTTCAAAATGAGACAAAATAATTAATCATCTATAAACCCTACAGTGGGATGCTTTGTAGCACAGTTCTCTTACCATTAATTTCAAGACAATCCACATCCATGGCATAAAATAATAAGTTACATATTCTTAGGCCTAAAGACACATTTACTTAATGGAGATATAAAGTAGTAAACTGATACTGAAAAAAAAATCTTCCTCTTCCTTCTCAGTTTACAGCCAGCAGCATTAAACAACTTGGAATGTTAAACTAGCACATTAGATAAACATTACTGAAATATGTGTCTATGACCTCAGCTGTTCATGAGCCTTTCAAGCTACAGCTTAAACCAGCCAGAAATGTTATTCCGAGAAGAAGAAAAAAAGTAAAATGTGTGAGGTTTTTAATTCAGAATCAAGGATGCATTTTGAATTTTTAATGTCTTGCATTAATGTCAAGGAGGACTCTTTCTTGGATAAATAACTGTTTTATGACAGATCCTTTGTGTATTGAACTTGAAAATCCACATTCCTCTGAAGAAATCCTGCAATATATACCTTGATACTCTTAAGATGCTGCTTAGCAACTACCTTGTCTTGCATGTGCTTACTTCATCAAATTACATTTCACATCAATCTAAAACATATCTACTCCTAAAGCAAACTGTAATCTTAGTTCTCTGTTAGGTTATGGAGTATATCAGCCTAAATGTCATCCAGTGAAGTTATATCTCAGGTATTGGAAAAAGCAGTGGAATGGGTGAAAAACCCCAAGTTCACATGTAGCAGTGGCAAATCATATATTAAAGTGATTAATTAGTAATGGTTCCTAAATTAAGAATTTTGAGCCATATGTATATCTATCTAGCTATAATCTGATGAATTAAAGAGCCTTGGATTTTTCTTCTTTGAAAACCTTTGAAAATTAAAATTTACTTATTATGAGGCACTGCTGCTTCAGTGCCTTGATCAAAGTATAGAGAAGTGGTTGTGCTGTTTTCACAACTGTAACTCACAGAACTCTGCTGAAGCTGATTCCATTACAAAGCTTGATACTAGACACCAATATGTTATTTCACCAGATTTCAGAGGCTTAATATTGATTTAATTTTTTAAACTGAAATGAAAATTACTTAAGCTGTCTTCATCCTTTGAACTGTTCCACATAGGCTGCTTTATCTGTTCTGAATCCTAAAGCAGTCAGTATGGATTCAAGGCTATGTTTAGATGAATGAAAGCCAAGCAGTTTATTGTACATACCTATTTAGCATATATTGCACACATATAATTTACTGTTGTGTAACAAGAACTTCAAAATGCACTATCTGTTAGAATGTGGCTTAACTGGAAGATTCTTCAGATTTATAGGAACAACCCTTGTTTCATTAATTCATACAATTAGTTTCAAGTGCTAGAGTTGGAGTTTCAGAATTCTTTTTTTTTTAATTAGCATTTAATTTTAATTAGCTTTTAAAAGGAAAAAGGTACTACAGAGATGTATATGAATTAAATAGCTCTCAGTACTTACTGTACTTCAGTAAAGTAGAAAGAGGAAGAGTAACCATTTGAATCTTCAGTACCCAAAGTTCCCATTTGTAATTAATTTTACATTTGTAAAATTAAACAACAGATTTGTCAGTGATAAGTATTTCAATGAGACAAATTAAATAGAAGGTTGAAAAGCAATAAATGGAATGAGTAAATGTAAGCTCTTAAAATATTTAATGCTTTAAAAAAAAAAAACAAACACAAAAAAATCAACAGGGAATTTTAAACAGCTAATCAGAACTAACAAAGGTTAATTTGTGAATGTCAAGCTGGAAGACAGGAAGAACACACAATTTATAAAATTATATAAGGTTTCTGATAAATGGAGACATCTGCTCAATATCCATACAGAAGTCATTTTCAAATAATGGGCAATGTGGTTATTAAAACAAAAAATTATTATTGTCTTATATCTATCTGAAAAATCTGATCTTTATGCTTACCCTAAATGTCTCAGTTCAAGAACAGGACAATAGGATTGCATCCAGTTGCTGTAAATGTAAGTGCTTATTAAAGTTTTAAATATCCTAAGATATGAGAGACATTCACACAGATTAGCAGAATATGCATATGACAGAGAACCTTTGCCTTTTCAAGGCAGCAGCTGGAGGCCAGATGGATACCCTGGAGTATCTGAAATGCCATCCAATGCCCATGGTTAGACAGTTTATCTTACCTTGGGGCAGATTCTGGCTGTTCATGGATGAATGCACAAAATAGAATCAAAGAGAAACTGAGTGTGCTACAGGAAATTAATTCCATAAAGATTTGGAGCATATGTGATATAAATTACGGTGGCACCCGCTACAAGGCTTATGAAAAAAATAAAGAATTTGATATTAAAATAAATTTATACAAATCAATTACAGGTGAGGCAGCACAACTTTATATCACTGAAGCTGATGAACAAGATCTTTAGTTGTGATTTTGCAGAGATAGGTATATTTTATTTGATATTTTGATCCTCAGCACAATGAATGATTAGAAATGTATATTTCTGCAAAAGGAACAGTTCATTCCACACCTGCATGAGAATATCGGAGGAGGACACAACAAAAAAGTATTCTTTTCCTTCCAGAATGTATTAGAATTTCTTGCCACAGAAACACAGAGAAAAGATGTCTCATGAAACTTACCCTAAAACTAATAAAATTTGAAGAGACTGACCTGTTGCAGACAACAGTACAGGTGTATTGAAACGTAATTCATCCCATCATTCAATAGTATCTATCAGTGGTTACTAAAAGCAGTGATATAGATAAAACTCTGGTTCATGCAGTCTCTCAGTTACTAACCGCAAGAATATATGGGACAAAGTACACCTACATTTTCTTTTTTCCCTATGTTCTGCTCCCAGACATCTGCCACTGTGTAATCTCAGTGAAATTTTCCTTCATATCCTCTAACAGACTATATTTGCTCCAGAATATGACAGAACTGTAGCTCCAATGCTTACAACTCCTTGATTCTACGAACAGGTGATAAGTACATAATCAAAACACACTCCATATTTAAAGATAAAGAGTTAAAATTGCAGCAAGGCACGAATTAGCAATGTGGCATTGGCAGAATCTCCTGTCAGTCCTAGGAAAGGACCTAGGAGGTTCTAAAGGGGTAGGTACTACTGAAGAACTAAAAATGAGCTCATTTGGACCTCCTCTGACACTTTATCTTTGTTCATTTCCCCTTTAGAAAAGGGACAGCCTTTCCACACAATGACATCAGAGTAGATAGGGAGAGGAATCTGCTGAAAAAAGAGGAAGCAGTGAGAGACAAAGCTAGTCATTTTCTATATGTAGCAAAAAAGCTCAGTGCTACCATCACACTTGGAAGAATCCATCCTGTTTTTATTCTGTACTCAAAAAATCCTGGGAGACAGGTTTCATCTCCAAATCTACGGTATACATTGTGTGCCAGAAAAGACTGATACAGCTCTGCAACTGAAAGAAGCTAGTAAGCCAGAAAAAGCCAACAGGCTCTGGGAACGGAAATTCTATGCAATTAGGAAACATACCTCAATCCCTTAAAAATCAACACATGACATAAAATTCAACTGCAAGATACATAGCAACATATTAAAATAGTAGCAAGGTGGTAGGACATTATGTAGTACAAGTTAACAGCTTGTACCAGAAAACAGTGTTACAGGAAGGTGGTTAGGTTTTGGAGGTAACTATACAAACACGTAAATAAATACATGAAGGTTTGTTTGCATGATGTTATTGACTGGATAATATCAAATCTTCTTTGTTGGAAAATGTTAATTTTAATGTTATCAAGTATATGGTAATTTAAAATGTCGTTAGTGGGTATCTTTTTGGTTTAAAATTTATTTTGCAACATTAGTAATAGCAAGCACATTACGTTTAACCCTGAGAAGAATTCATGGTTATGACTTCCCCAAGAAAAAAAAAGTTTAATTAGGTAGCTTGCACAAAAGCTGGAAAGTAAATGGGAGTGAAAGTGTAAGGAATCCTTAGCACAAATACAACTGCAAATAATTTGTCTCAGTATGGTCAAAATGAATACACTTCAAGTAGACATGTGTTTCTCTACAGAATCCCAATCACCTCCAGTCCCTAGCAACAAAACCACAACAATGGATGCTCAGTTTTAAAGAATCATTATAGCATTTATTTCCTTCCTCATTATTTTACAGGCAAAAAGCCTCTCTTCCCAGAAGGTGTAGCTATATAGTGATATAGGAAGAGATTATATCAGAGGATATTCAGAAGAACTTCTGTATTAGCAGGGTTTTTTTAATCTAAAACTCTAATTAATGTGTTCCTTGGAAGTATAGAACAATTCCTACCTTATAATAAATCTGTCCATCAGCTTATCTCAGGGTATACAAGAAGGACACATCAGGACATATGTGAGAACTACATGTTGCAATGATCCTGGATGTACTTTGCCTGCATCTCTGTTCAGTGGTAGCCAGTCTCCAATGCTTCATGAGACACTGAGGATCTTCTTTATTCTACCTTTTTCATTTTTCTGCTTTGTGACATTATTTGAGGAAAGTGGTGTGGCACTTAATCTCCTTTCCTTTCCCCTCCTTTTTTTTCTTTTATTTGTTTTACCAGTCCAGGAAAGGTGGACTTCTTTTAGCACTACTGACTCCTGTCACTGAATACAACTCTAGGACACTCTGCATTATACAAGAAAAAACCTTTTCCCTTCCTAAATTAATGTTCATACATCATCTGCAGCACTGGTCCTATTGCACTAGGTATAATTATACTCTTTCTTTCTTTCTTTCTTTCTTTCTTTCTTTCTTTCTTTCTTTCTTTCTTTCTTTCTTTCTTTCTTTGTTTAAATCTCAACCTTTCAAAGAGTTCTGGCCAAAGTTTTGTTAGAAAATCTGGTTTTATAAGGTTCCTTAATTTTTAAAATGTAATTAATTTTTTTCCTCCAGAATTAGCACTTCTAAGTTCTACTAAAAGGTATGCTTGCAGCATGTTTTCTACTCTGCCTCTCTCTTTTAGGTCTTACATTTTTCAGGTGAGAGCCTGTCAAGCTGACAATTGACAATGTCTTTCAGATGATACCAGCTTCCACTTACTGAATATAGAAAGGCAGAAATGAGTTATAGCTCTCCCACTTCTAACTCCAGTCTGAGCATTTAGTTCAGGCCAGGATGAAAATGTGCCAGGTAGTAATCTCTATGGACTTCAGAAGTCAAAGTACACTAAGCTAAAGCATTTTGGACAAAGAAACAACTTTAGTGAATATCAGTACCTCACAAGCACCTTTACAGTCTCAGAAAGAAGGATTTATTCCCTTTTCACTCCAGGGTAACACCTCTGTTACTGAACTATGTGAGAGAAATGCGATGTGGAGCTGAGCGAAAGCCCTGCCCAAACAGAGGTGAAGCTTATATGAGGAAGTGGATCAAAACCAAACATACATTACTACAAGAACCAACACAGAGATCATGATGTTCAGGAACTAGTTAAACTGCAATGGATGTCTGCACAAAAAGGTATCTGAAGGCCCATCTATATTCCAGCTGCTGTTGGACATAAATTTTGGGAGTTTGTTCAGCTTCTCTGGCAGCTATCCAGTACTAACAGATCTCTCAGGCCAATGGGAGGCAAAAAAAAAAGTCCATTGTCTCAGGTGGCCAGGAAGGGCAATAACATCCTGGCCTGTATCAGAAACAGTGTTGCCAGGAAGGCCAGTGAATTCATTGTCCCCCTGTACTCAGCACTGATGAGGCTGCACCTCAAATATCATGTTCATTTTTGTGTCACTCACTCCAAGAAAGACATTGAGGTGCTGAAGTGTCTCCAGAGAAAGGTAACAGAGCTGGTGAAGGGTCTAGAGAACAAGTCTTTTGAGGAGCAGCTTAGGGAACTGGAGTTGTTTAGCCTGGAGAAAAGGAGGCTGAAAGGAAAACTTATCAATCTCTACAACTGTCTGAAAGGAGGCTGTGGTGAGATGGCTGTCAATCTCTTCTACAAAGCTACAAGCAACAGGTCAAGAGGAAATGGCCTCAAGTTGCGCCAGGTGAGGTTCAGATTGGATGTTATGAAAAATTTCATCACCAAGCATTGCAACAGACTGCTTGGGGAAGTGTCTGAGTTGTCATCCCCAGAGATATTTAAAAGATCTGTAGATGTGGCACTTAGGGACTTGGTTTAGTGGTGGATGTGGCAGTGCTGTGTTAACAGTTGGACTTGATGATCTTAAAGGTCTTCTCCAGCCTACATGATTCTGGGATACTGTCTGGGGAAGCAAGGCAACATCCTACCAAGAAAAGATAACTACCATTTTTAGAGTAGTTGTTATAAAATAGGATCAAAATGGGAAAAGGGGTAAACAGTCCTGCTAACAGGTACCATACCGAGTACACAGATTAAGGTCAATATCTGTACTGAACTTAGTGGCTGGGCTTTGAAACAACTTCTGTCGGCACCTTCTTTTTCACTGTGATTTTTTAAAATGTAAAGACTTAGTTTGAAATCAGAGAGGTAGGGTAGTAGTCATTCCATTAGCTAACCTAGGCCTGCACAAAATTTTCAGATGGCAAAATGTGATTCATCATGTTACTACTGACATAAAATTATTGTTTAATTCATGTGTAAGCTTTAATTGCTTTTGCAGAAATTATATATTGCTAGAATAAAAATTAAGAGAAATAAAAACATTGCCACATAATCATAGTTGAAATAACAGACTACAAAGAAAATCAGGGAACTAAAAAATTTGCCATCTAAGGCTTATACAAAAAACAACAACCCTAACATACAAATCCACAGCCTAAAGCCATAACTTTGAGGATATTCTGCAAGCACATAGATAATTTAAGATTTCTCAAAGCCACATCTAAGTTGCAACTCTCATTGTCATTATGACACACACATTAGTTCACTAATGTTTAGTAACAGACAGTTGAAACATGCCATTTTCTTCTCTAACTAACCCAACTCCTTCCTTAACATTTTTCTTCATGTGCAGCTCAGTATGACCGATATACTATCGGTTATCCATGAGGTTAGTTCATCTTGCTGATCAAGATCTTATTTGACATTAAGCTATAATCAAGCAGGTTAAAAGTATATTAAGGAACTTCCTGAAATTGATTTCTAGCTATCGACATGGATCACAAAAGGAATTCCTTCCAGTGCTTCAGCTGAGGCTTAAACTGATGTTTAGAGAGGACACAGACCCAAGGAGGAACTGTTAAATATCCATTACCTGTTTTGTAGCCAGATTTCTTTTGTACAGTCTACACTGAAAAATAACTAGCTCACAAAACCATGCACACATGGAGCTTCAGGTTACACTTCAATTATTACAAAGAATTTGGAGAAAGGCATCAAGCAGAGATGTCCATCTGAATCACAGCTTTAGATTTTGCGAAGTATCCAAGGTGATGTTATTGCAGCCTCGTGACCTTGACATGGCTTACTGTTTGATGTTTCTAGAATGCTAAAAAGACTAATACAACTTACAACAAATTTTATGTTATTCATTAAAATATCACCTTGTGCCAGAAAGAGGAAGTAGACTATGGAACAGTTACTGAGAAGTCTGATGTGCCGCAACAAGGAGAAAATGCTTGAAATTCATGATACCCTCAACTCTGCATGGCAATATTTAATATATTGAAGTCAAAAGACAACAAATAATTTCTGAGTGTTTATTATCTTGGGTTTTGTAATTACAGAAATCATTAGTGAATGAATAACAAATACTTGGTGAAAACTTACCTTAATGCCGTGGTTATTTCAGATTATTGTAGAGCTATTAGTCTCCAAAGACAAAACAATATTAACTCTATATCCTTGAAACATTTAAGAAGTAATTTTAATTTACAGTGTTTTATAAGCAGCATATGGGTCACAGTCTTGTCTAAAAACTGATAAATTCAGAAGTGAAGTCATTCAATATGCCTATAATGTACATACTCTCACACTTCCCACTTTTTAAAGACCTTACTTTGGAGATTGTACTGACTTTCCAGGAGGACAGTCCATGGAATCTTTCAGTACTAACTTTTCAGAATCTTGTGTGTCAATATCTATACTAATCTTATGGTTTTCATGAAATAGCATAATTGACTTTTTTTCACTGAATCTTTTGCATAGGATAAAATATTATTCACCTGTTTACATGGAGTATATTAGAAGTTGCTGAGATGTGGGGAAGTAATTTATTTTTAACAAAGAGAAATGAGTTTAACAGCTCCTGTGGTTTTGACTCAGACAGGAACAAAAAAATCACAAGCAACTACTCACTTATTCCAACACTCCCAGAGGGATAGGGAAAAGGTACTAAGAGTCTCATGGAACTCCCTAAAGACATGGTGGGCTCACTACTTACAGTTGCAGGCAAAACAAAGATTACTCAACTTAGGGAAGAAAACAAAATTAATCCACCAACAACCAAAAACACAAAAAACAGAACACAACACAGAGTGGAACAATGACTCAGGCCTTTCAGACCATCTTCTCCCCACACCTCTGCTCATGCACCTAATCTTGCCCCACTCCTTCCACTTGTAGTGCCGATTTCCCTTGTTAAATAGTGGTGGCAGATGCACCAGATTGGCCTGGCTGGGCCAAACTCAGAACCAGGTGATGTTTCAAGAACTGCTTATGGTGGGAGCACTGCAGCCCCTTCCCCTGTTACCAAGAAAAATGTGGCTCCACACAAACCTAACACAACAGCATTAAAGCATCTGTATGAGAAGAATAATAGTTTCTCTGAATGACTAATGTCTCCACTAAAGGAAATTGATAGTGAGTATATTTCTTGTAACACATTTTCACAAGTACAGCTCTGTATTAACGACAGAGAGTAAGTAACACAGGTCATATTGCTAATGCAGTAAAGCTTGAGACTGGAAATCTCAATCTTGTCTACTACTATGAGAAATTTACATTCCAGAAATTATAGGTAGAAATCCTGACCACTATCATTTCTAGTATTACTGAAACTTTGTGGCTAGTCTTATAGAACTTCTTTTTGTATCCCAGATACTAAACTCATATAAACATGGGAGAATCTTTTTATCTTTCTTTAAAAATTTCTGAGTCCTCAAGACCACAGAAAAATGTTTCATATGGAGCCAAACTGCTGCTGGAAAAAGCAGATGGTACAACAGTATTGCTCTGAGGGTACTTTTAATCTTAGAATTTAAAGCCTTCTTTGGAGACCTGACTCAAGACATCTGAGCTCATAGTATTGGAATACTATGTAAGAGATATAATGAAAAATGCTACCATTAGACATCCTTCAAATCTTGGCATTATCTCCCCTATGTAATGACTAAAATACAATGCTGACTTCTTCCTTCAGTGTCATAAGGAAGATATAAACTGCTTAGCTCGGTAGTCAAATTAGGTGCAAAAAAAGTTTTTCAACGATCATAAAAAAATAAAAGATATTTTATAAATGTGTTTGGCTCAAAATTTCTAAAATACATCTTTATCACTGTACAGTGAGACTCCCATAAAGAGATAAATCCACGTTTTTTTTCTTTTACCACATTTATCAAGGCTTTTAACATCTAACACTTTAGTTTAGGTTTAAATCCTAAATAGATACTATTCTAAAAGCTGGGCAAGCAAAATAGGTACCATATTTCTCTTGACTCAATGTCAGTAAAGACACTGTCCTGATTACCTACTTGCAAGGTAATGGAGTGCGGGAAGTTGTTGAATTGCTTAGAGATGTTGTCATGCATCTTGAGTTGGCAAAAGATATACCTGGCAAGAGGCCTGAACCCAGCAGTACTGGGTTGAAAAGAAGACATATATTTACACCAAAAAAAGACAAAAAAAAAAAAACAAAGACAAAAATAAGACCATCTTGCTCCTATTTACCATGTGCAAAAAGAAGCTGAAAATATACTCTTCAAGTTCATCATTATCTCTCATTAAAGGAATTAACTGTAGAAAAGCAGAGGCCAAGTAAGTATATATTTTTTCCAAAAAGTAAGTAAAAAATGCAGTCTCTTTACTGTTTCCTCAACTCTTCAAATAAAGTGCTTGAACCTAGGAGGGGAAGGAAGGCAGATTTGACTCCTAAAAATGATTCGTTTGAAAAGTTGTCCATACAGGCTTTCTTTTGGGAAATCCTGATAGGCCTCTCAAGCACAGGAGTTAAACTCAGCAGAGCAACCCATCACACCTTGCTCGTTTATCATTATTGCCTTTTCACTTGGATGTTAAAGGTGTTAGTTAACAGTTGCAACTTGTATAGATAACCGTAGCAAGGATTAATCTTTCCTAGTAACATATTGTTTGATTAGTAACAGCTGCACACTCTTCTGCTTTGTTATTCAACTGATGCACAGAATGTACAACATAGCAGAATGGCAGGAAGCTGGTCTCTTTCCTTCTCATGGTTTAATCTGTGTATGTGTGGCTTGTTCCAAGCATTGTTACTATCATGGCATCCTTAACCCTGGGCCTGCTAACATTTCATGTTTGGTTACTCAAGAGACTTTAAAGTAGCTAGGTCCTGGCAAGCTCTGTCAAATTCTTACCATACTGCTCTAAGGCAAAGATTTAATTATCCAGGGAGGCTTCGGAGTATGGCACCGTGATCACAGTTACTCCCATTAAGTGAACAGAAACTGGTGCGTGTAGTCTCTAGGGAACAGTATTCTGTGCACACCACACAAATTAACTGGTTAGTCTTTATGCTCTTGTAACCAATAACACCACAGATGCTGCTATTTACCTCCAGCTATCTGAAAAACTGTATTTAACAAAATTCTAAAGTTTGTAGTGCATTTCTCACCTGCACCACAGGTGAGATCTCTGATATCTGAAAGCATTATATGCTTTCTGCAGGATTAACAGGTTTTCTTGCCATCAGTGTGAATTCTCCAGGTGTACCAGCACCACACAGAGAATTTTCAGCCCTTTTCTTGCAATCAAATTATATGCATTCACGTGTCAAAGTTCAGCTGGAGTAGTCTCATCTGACGATTATGCAAAATTATCCCTCATACATGTCAAGTGATATTTCATTTGTTGCCTTCTGTTATTTTGTTTTCACCCTCTTTCTCACTGTGACATTTTGTATTTTAAGATTATAAAATCCTGATACTTGCATTCCTTTATGCTCTGTTTTAATTACTTGTTGATTTTTTTCATTGAGGTGGCTCTCTATTAGAAGAACAAAAACACTTCATAGGTTAAAGTTTAGCTTCATAAACAGTTCTGGGATATAAATACAAGTAATCACCAAAATCAGAAGTTTATTTCTTGAGACACGTTCTCATGAAATTCATGCACCCAAACTGATTTCCACAAGCAGATAATCTGATGAATTGGTGTTTCATCAAGTAAAGCAAAGCTAATATTTTCTGATAGATCACTCATGACTCTTTCAAAATGCTAACCCTTTCGAAAAGAGTTTGTGCACTCTATCATATTTGCAACTTGTGTCTAGATGTTGAACTATTAAAGCAAAGTTAAAAAAAAAAAAAGCAAACAAAACCACCAAACCTTTCTTCTTGTATTTTGTAAAAAGGCACTTATATTTGCCAGGTCATTGAGCAGATTTTCTTCATAGACATAATCCTGTATATCAAAGAAGATCCTAATTTTCTCTAGTCAAGCTGTGTATTAGAGTTAAAAATCCACCTGTACACCATCCATTCCAAGATTGAGAAATTAAAGTAATGAACAACGTTTAGAGGAGCAGTATAATGATTCAAAGCATGACAAAAAGAGCATCAGGCTATCCATCTGAGTCTGTAATGATCATTCCCTAATACAGTGACCTAAATCTAATCAGTGATGCATGGTAATATGTGAAAACACGGTCTTTATCACCTGCAGCAATACATCTCACCTGTAATATGTTTCGGGCATTAGATGACAAGTCCTGCATGATTAATCTCATTCTGCTCATCTAACTATTCCTCCAGTGTTCATATAGACTGTTTCCTTCTTCTAGGTTGAAAACAGAAAACTAAGGATTTTTTGTCATTTACTTCTGCAGGACAAATTTCATTAAATTATCATGAAATGTATATATTAAAAGCAAAATGTAATGCTCTTCAGAATACCTTGTTATCATGTTGAGAAAATATTGTTTGTAATATATTTTAACTGCAAATGTCTCTGAGTCTCATATGTAAATGTGTATCTCAATGTAAATAGTGTAACTGGATTTGAAATTAGGATTTTTTTTTACTAAATTAGTATTTTCTTATATTACTTCTACTTAAAAAAAAACTACCTCCTTTACTAAAATTTTTTAAAGATAATGAAATGTTCATCAAATGACTCTACATGACAGAACTTAGAAATAGATTTAAGCAAAAATATTTTTATTATGAAAACTATAAACTAAGAATCTTATTCAATGAAAATATTTTTGTGGCTTTTCATTGAAAGTTTCTGTAGACTTCTTTCAGTGAAAAACTAAAAGGCTTCTGAATTTAAAAAATATGTTATATTAAGATAATATTAATTAATATAAAACTGCAAATGTTTAAAAACAAAGTAATCAAATTGAGCTTAGAATGGATGCACTGCAGAAAAAAAAGAGAAAAATAAAGAAAAATATGATTGCTAACTACTCCATGCTACTACAATAAGAGATTTCATTGTAAGGTTTTGTTCACAATAAAGCAGAACCTCACATACTCTTTAGACTTCTAGACCAAACCACAGTGTAAAAAGTCCAGCTAACCTTGGCGTAAGCAGAATAAACTTCTTTCTTGAAGGAAATTTCCTGAAGGAAGCTTTCTTGGACAACATATGGCATCTAAACCTTCAGCTATATACTTTTCACCAATTTTAGCACTATTAGACATTTTATGTGAAATATTATCAGAACATTAGTACACACCTTCAAATGCATGAAACACCATTCCTGTGGTCTCTTAACTGCCCCCAAGGAATGTATTAATGAACCATTAAAGCTGAATGTTACAACCTATTACAGTAACTCAATTCATATTCCTAAGTATGTCAAAGGTACCATATTTCTAAAGAAAATAAGAGGAAATTACAAAATTTTTACTCCCCTAGTGTTGTACAAGATATTAGAATTGCCTCAAACAAATCCTATTTCAGTTTAAGAAAACCACAAATTCATAATTTATTCTTAATTGAGAAACATAAGTGTCTGTTTGTCCAAGTCCAAGTGTCTGGTATTTTAGTGTCTTGTTTCTACTCATTGAAATATTAAATGCAGAAAAAATATAATCAAGAAAATACACAAATCTAGAACATCTTCATCAATTTTAGGCACAACTTTTCAAATACAAAGAAGAATATATAATCTTTATATCTTTATATAATATATAAATATAAATCTCTTTATATAATATATAATAATAATACTATATATTATAGATGTTTTATATATATAATATATAATCTTTTAATGTCAGCATATTTAATTACAGACATAGGTACCTAAAAATCTGTGTAATACTCACACAAAGGCCAATCAAATAAATTCTAGTTAGATTGTTTTCAAAATTGAAAACTATGTTTTGTTAAATTTTATTGCATATTTCCTCTTTGCAAAGGAATTCTGCAGACATAGCAGCAAATAGATATTCTTTTGGTCATTGTGTACAGTTTCAAAGACATCCTGTGGACTTTAAACATGGGTGTAATACAGGACACACTGACATTCCTTACACTACTTACCAAATAAGCTAATGATTTTTTCTTGTAATGTCAATAGCTTAGGAAAGAACAAATACTCTTGCCTGAAGCTTTAAAAGACAAAGAGCTTTATACTGAGACTAGGATGAGCTTCAGTTTCAACATAGAGAAGGGTAAAGTGAATCCATATAGATATGTACTCAGACACAACTGAGACTTATATGTAGTCCATGTCATGCTGTTCAACATCCTAGTTCATTGATCTGCACATCTTTTAACTGATAAAATATTGCTCTAGACTACAATTGAACAAACAATTCAAAACAATAACAGAAAGACTAGAAAAAAAAAACCAAAAATACTGTAGAAACACAAAATCTCTTAGATCTTTAAGATCATTGAGTCTGACCACAAAACTAATACTGCCAAGTCCACCATGAAACCATGTCCCTAAGCTCCACATCTACATCTCTTTTAAATAGTTTTAGAGCTGGTGATTCTGTCAGTTCTCTGGGCAGCCAGATCCAGTGCTTGATAGCTCCATCACACAACATATACTTTAGATTTTTGAACAGTTGCAATTTCACAATCACTATTATAATGAATAAATTAAATGGACAAAAACATTATCTTCAAACAGAAGTCTGTCTAAATACAGAAATTTTTACACATCAGTTTCTAATACAGAACTTTTTCTCATTTGGCAGTGTAGACTCTACCACAGAATAGCAAAACGTGATTGTTGTACAGCAACTCCAATCTGCAGACAGTCCCAAGTTCATGAAACAGGGAAAAAAAATTAAAAAAGGTAACATTCAGGAACAATACCTGTCACCTTAGAGCGAATATTTCTGAAGGTGATTTTGCTCACATTGTTGCTACTTGGAAGTAACTTCCAAACTCAAATTTTTGTTTGCCTTTGCTTGCCTTAATAAATTCAAAAGAGATTGAAGGACAAATTAGTGAAATGATAATACATTTATCTTATACACAGCAAAAATACACAGCAAAAATACACAGCAAACTTCCTACAGACTTACGTCAACTGCTGATGAATGGAAATGAGAAAATGGAAGGCAAAGCCTTTCTTAATCTGCTCATAACTCAATAAATCTAGTTAAGTTAATTTGCTTTTAATTTATAACAATGGGAGCCTATTTTGCTAGCTAGGATGCATTTCCTGAAATGATCTGTTAGGCTTGAGATGTCACGAGATGCACTCTATTCTTCTTTTTTTTACCTAGAGATATCCTGCTGATAACATGCCAATAAACAAGAGCAGTGACATCTTTGAAATTTCGAATATTGCTTCCCACTAAAGCAACCTTCTGTTGAAAATACAGGCCCCTGGGGAACGTTCTGTGTGTGTAACAAAAATTGCTTAACTAATACATAACATGGAACTACAAGGGAGCTACAGACATCCATTCAGCAATGGAAACGTAGTGCAGGAAACTCAGATCTTATAGAAGTGGCCCTGAGAACACCAAGTATCAAGAAGGGTGACACCTTAACTGAAAAATATCAGAATATTTGATCACGTGACTCCTGCCTCAAATACATAATTATGAACTGGAGCTCATTCCTTACATAGAATACCGATTTTCGTTAAGTAATTAAAGTGATGGGGAAATGTACAAGTTCTCCCAGCCTTGTCCAACCAAGCACAGGAAGATGTACTTTCTCTTCTATTGAACAGTCATGTATTTCGCAGACGACCCATTCTATCTCCAAATGTATTTTCTACTACCTTCTGGCAGACACCATTTCCCGAAGATCAGCTTCTCCCCACATTTACTTATCTGAAAAGATGTTATCTTTTCCTCTCTTTTTTTTCTGTTCTTTCAGCCTTGACAAACTTGAGGAGTGGATTCATGTGAACCTAATGAAGGCCAAGTGCAAAGTGAAGGAAATCTTCAATATCAGTAGAGACAAGAAGATAAATAGCTAACTGAACATGTACTAACAGTGTGCCCAGGTGGCCAAGAAGGCCAATGGCATCCGGGCTTGTATCAGAAACAGTGTGACCAGCAGGACTAGGAAAATGATTATGTCCTTGTACTCAGCACTAGTGAGGCTGCACCTCAAATACTGTGTTCGGTTTTGGGCCCCTCATTCCAAGAGGGATACTGAGGTATTGGAGCATGTCCAAAGACAGGCAACAAAGCTAGTGAAGGGTCTGGAACACATGTCTTCTGAAAAGTGGGTGAGGGAACTGGTTTTTTTGGTTTGAAGAGGGTGAGAGGAGACTCTATCACTCTCTGCGATGATCTGAAAGGAGGTTGCAGCAAGGTGGATGTTAGTCTTTTCTCCTAAGTAACAACTGATAGGATAACAGGAAATGGCCTCAAGTTGTGCCTAGGGAGGTTGAGAAAAAATTATTCATCAAAAGGGTTTTCAAACATTGGAACAGGCTGCCCTGTGAAGCAATTGAGTCGCTATCCCTGGAAGTATTCAAAAGATGTGCAGATGTGGTGCTTAAGGACATAACTTAGTGATGGACATGGTAGTGCTGGGTTAACAATTGGACTTGATGTACTTAAAGGTCTTTTCCAAATAAAAAAAATCTGAGATTCTGTGACTGGATTAAGAGCAGACCTGCAGAGAACTGGTGGTACACAAAGGATATTGGTGCACGGAAAATTGGTTATGAGCCAGCAATGAGTGTTTGCAGCCCAGAAAACCAGTTGTATCCTGGGCTGCATCAAAAGAAGCCTAGCTAGCAGGTTGAGGTAGATAATTCATGCTTCCTACTCCAATTTGGTAAGATCTAGTCTGGAGTACAACATCCAATACTGGATTTCCCAGTGTAAGAAAGACTTTGTTNTGAAGGGTCTGGAACACATGTCTTCTGAAAAGTGGGTGAGGGAACTGGTTTTTTTGGTTTGAAGAGGGTGAGAGGAGACTCTATCACTCTCTGCGATGATCTGAAAGGAGGTTGCAGCAAGGTGGATGTTAGTCTTTTCTCCTAAGTAACAACTGATAGGATAACAGGAAATGGCCTCAAGTTGTGCCTAGGGAGGTTGAGAAAAAATTATTCATCAAAAGGGTTTTCAAACATTGGAACAGGCTGCCCTGTGAAGCAATTGAGTCGCTATCCCTGGAAGTATTCAAAAGATGTGCAGATGTGGTGCTTAAGGACATAACTTAGTGATGGACATGGTAGTGCTGGGTTAACAATTGGACTTGATGTACTTAAAGGTCTTTTCCAAATAAAAAAAATCTGAGATTCTGTGACTGGATTAAGAGCAGACCTGCAGAGAACTGGTGGTACACAAAGGATATTGGTGCACGGAAAATTGGTTATGAGCCAGCAATGAGTGTTTGCAGCCCAGAAAACCAGTTGTATCCTGGGCTGCATCAAAAGAAGCCTAGCTAGCAGGTTGAGGTAGATAATTCATGCTTCCTACTCCAATTTGGTAAGATCTAGTCTGGAGTACAACATCCAATACTGGATTTCCCAGTGTAAGAAAGACTTTGTTCACAAAAAAGATCAGAGGGCTGGAGCATCTTTTCTGTGAAGAAAGGTTGATAGTGCTGGCCCGACTGTTTAGACATGAGGAGATGTGTCTGGATAGGCCTTATTGCAGCCCTTTCATATTTAAAACAGTCTTAGAGAGGAGAGGACGAAAAAATTTTTACCAAGGTTTGTAGTGACAGGATAAGGAACGACGGTTTTACACTGAGAGAAGTTATGTTTAGACTAAGTATAAGAAAGATATTTCAATAAAATAAGAGTGGCGAGACAATGGAACAGATTGCCCAGAGAAGCTGTGTATGCCTAGAAGTGTTCTAGGTCAAGTTGGATGGAACTTTGAGCAACCTCAGTGAAAGACATCTGTCCACAGCAGAAGCAG
This sequence comes from Urocolius indicus, assembly GCA_013401255.1. Classification (NCBI taxonomy): domain Eukaryota; kingdom Metazoa; phylum Chordata; class Aves; order Coliiformes; family Coliidae; genus Urocolius; species Urocolius indicus. The sequence continues at coordinate 139,574 of WBNH01004681.1, read as the reverse complement.
TGGAATTAGATGGCCTTTAAAGGTCTTTTCAAAGTAAACCATTCTATGATTCTATTGTTGCCAGCAGGAGATCACATTTTCAATTTCTATGTGATTGCTTCTCAAGTTAAGTACTTTCTTGCCAATAGGGACATATAAACACCCTCACACTCTAAAAATATTACAGAATTTCTAGTTTCAATTTGTCTCCTTCAGCTTTCAAACTGTGCTATGCTTGCAAAATTAAAATAAAATTATGTTCTTCTTTATCAGAATATGCTCCTTCATGAAACAAGAATAAAAAAGACCTCTTAATCTTTCATTAGATAAAGCTTCTTGAGTTTCTCAGTGGAAAAAAAAAAAGTTTGCTAAAGTCTTATAACAATTTTTTTAGTCTCTTTTCAATACGCAAGCACCATTTTAAAACAATGGATACTAGCAATGAAAAATTATTTCCAGTGGCAATACCACAAATGCTGTAGACACTGATTTTATTATATTTTTCATTCTACTATTTATACACTTAGAATCACATCTGTTTCACCCATCAAAATTCTCCCCAAGAGTTGAGGTTCAGATTATTATCTACCCTGAGTCTTAAATTACTTTCTCAATCCTTGATAATTAGGACACAATTCAATGCTCATTAAGTGTATGGGTTTTTTTTTTGTTTAAAATAGAGGAAATAAAATATAGGGTCCAGAATATAAGCTCATGGACTAAATCTTCAATGAATTTTGGCACAGTAGCTTATTTTTTCTAATTTTTTTCTTAAGTCTACAAAAGGTTGAGGAATACTAGCAGTTAAGCAAAATTGCTAATTAATTAATGTCATGGTAGAGTGAGAAAAATGGAGCATTTTATATCAAAAGATCTGCAAGTATAGCGTAAAAATGTTGATAGATATTAGTCTGCTTGCTTGAAAAGTACTATTAACAACAACGACATGCAGTGTAATGATTCCACTGTTGCATAAGAGCAACAATCAAAACTGAGCAGATATAGATATGCCTGTTCAATGCCCAGAGTGAGAGCTTAGATACTTCTGATTCTGTTAAAACATAACCAAAAATTCCTTCAAGTATGATTAGATTTGCCTTCATTTTTGTTTTTTCCTGCTTTATGCTGTCTTGCAATAGGGAACTGTCAATACAATAAAACACTTTCTTTAACCACACAATATAATGTTTGCATCATTCAAAGTCACATTTTAGATCATTCAATATACAGGTTACCTTATACTCACATTATTAGGCTATTATTATATCATACCCATTTCAGAAGCCAGTTCATTAAAAAGTTTTGTAGGTTTCCAAGCCTAGGGCAAGTTTAATTAAATTCAGGGAAGAATTTGAAATTAAAAGAAAATTAAAACAGTAGGAACATAAAATATCTACTGATTCATTTGCAAGTTGTCTGGAAAAAGTGAACAGGATTAGTTGCTAACGATCATTGATTAAAAGGGTCACGTACATTACAGCCTAGGTTAGAAATAGCAAAGCAAAGCCCACTTTGAAATGCCTCATGTATCTTTGGGATCTAGGAGAGGAATTTTTAATTTTATGGTATATGAATTACATAAAAGAGTATGGACTCACTCAGCATGGGCAGGTTTCAACACACTTCACCCAGCTATTTTAAATTATTATATAAGTGGAAGGAGATAATGAGACTAATCTTATTCTGAAGCTGATTTTTAATGTGTCTGAATCATTCATCTGAATATTCCTAGATCTTTTATAAACTATAGACAGAGTCTAAAGGAATAAATTAAACTAAATACATGGTTTTGCACAGGTAAAATTAAGTGAAACAAAACTGATTACTTATATGTTTAGGCTATGTAATGAAAAGAAAAAAAAAAACTCTTTAGATCTACATCATGGCTATTTTTCTTTAGACAAAAGGAACTGAAAATTATAAAAATCAATCACAATGTATACTTTAAATGGATAATTGGAGTTAGGTAGATGCAGAAAAGGTCTTCCAATCAGGAAGACAAGGTTCAAATGCATTATGATATCCTCTGATTACTTTTTAGAGGATTGAATTTCAAGATTGCATTTTGAGTCAAACTGATTTTTTGAGTACTGATCTTCCTTATCAGTTAAAGACTTTCCTTCATCCTCTATAAGAGTAGCTGTCAAAATGTGACAGATTCAAGTCCTGGTAATCATTAATGGAAAATTCCAATGTCATGGTTCCTACTCATCTTTCTTCTTCAGTTTAGCAGATTCCTCCTAGATGTTTCATTTGCTTTTAAAGCTATTTAGAATTAAAGCTATTCTAAAGTTATTTTTCAGGGTAAGAAGGTGCATTTTGGGTCCAAGAATGTATTTTTGTATCAAAAGGCAAACTTTCTTGATGATAAAGCTAATAGTAAATAAAAACACGTGGTGCTGAATTTTTCAGTACACATAGGCAAAAGTTGCAGTTGCTAAAAGGAAAAGAGACAAACTATTCAAATTAATGAAGCGCTTCTTATGTTATTTCATTTTGTATGGGAAATTTATTATCTTCTCAGTGCAGCACTGCCAGCAAATTGTCAGCTAGTTGTGACTGCCAATATAATTGACAGTTATGTCCAATTGAAGTTGTGTCCAACAGCAGCTGCTCCACCCAACTCCACTAGTTTTGTTTCATTCAACTAGATCAGTTGTCACAGGTCAATTTCCCAATGCTTGTGTATTTCTACTGTACACATTTCTAGATTAAAACCAGATTTTACTTTTTTTACTTGAGTGTATATATATGTGCAAGTTCTGTTTTAGTCCATCATTAATTGAAATTCTAAGCTGCAATTCACACTTTTCTTTTTTTCCTTTAGTATTTCTTACTGTTTTGAGAATTGTGGCTTTATTGGGGAAAAAAAAAATAATAAATATGAAAGCTAGACCCACTGAACATGAAAGTCAGGACTGTGGTACTGCTTTAATGGATCTCACTTTATCTGCCTTCACCAGATGGACCAAAAAAGGTTCTCTAAGAAGGCAATAACTTAAACTTTTGTAATAACACATTAAGAAAGCACAGCATCCTAATTCCTTCAGGATCCAAAGGCTAGTTCCCAGGCTACTTTTAAGTAAGCTTACACCACAGTATTTCAGGAGTGAATGTTTTCTGATCTGTTTTAACAAAAAAATAACTATCCCAACCTCAGATCTGCCAGTCAGCAGACTGCAAGGATACTTTTCCTTGCCATATGTTTAAGAAAAGATATCTAGAGAATATCCTCACAAAATTTCAGAACTTTTAAAAAGAATCTAAAAGTAGGAGTTTCAAGGCTAGTCAACTGGTTTCAGAGTCCCAGTCTGTGCAACAAATGAAATAAAATTATTTGATGCAGCAAACTGATGAACTAGCATATTATATATACGTATGTAGAATAACTTATTAGATAGGTTTATACTATATTGTGGGTGGGTGGATACAAACACAAAGAAATTGGTCTGAAAAAAGTCAAGAATGCTCCATTAATTGCTATAAGAAATATTACACCAACCAGGCACTATTGACAATGATTTAGTTGGAAAGTGTGATAGTTGAAAAATTTTATGGTATTTTTCCACATTGCAAGCCATCTTTATAAAAGGTGTATGAAATTGATCACTGACTGAAATTGAACTCTGACTGTAGAAGAATAACTACATAATTAGGTCTTAAATCATTACAGCATCCTAGACAAATGTGTGTTTTATACCAGCCATCCAGCAGACCTCATTTAAAACAAGCATGACATAATAATATATATGTATTTCTTAAACAGCATTAAATACTAAATATTAGTTCTACAATAAACCCAAGCACATAAGAAAGCAATGAAATAACCTCAACCGAACTATACGTTATTGCTTCTTTTGTTTCTCCAGAGGTTTCTTTCACTGTTTTTTGGTGTCATTCAATTCTGTAAAAGCATGTGAGGGCTTTGGCTAAAACAGGAGACTGGGAGTGTTGTCACAGCAGTCTCTTAGGACAGAATTTCATTAACTTTGACGTAAGCTTCTCAGAAGGAAGCCAGTGCAATTTTAAGTAGGAACAATACTGTGGTTTTGGTGCCTCCACAATCTCTCTATATTCACCTCTGATCCTTTCTTGCTCTATTTTTTTTTAGTTATTTAGATTTCTTATGTTAGTGGCATATAACAAAACTGGTTTAATATTTCAAGTCTCAACTAAATTGTTAGTCTAAAGTATAACTTTATAAAGTATAACTGAGGCTTTTTAGTCTAGAAAAGAGATTGAGGAGGGATCTTATTACTATTCATTACATTAATTATTAAATTAATTACTATTTAATTAATTAGTGTATTGATTATATTATATTAATTCATTAATATATTGTATTAATATTTGCAAATATCTAAATGGAGGGTGTCAGGAGGTTGGGGACATCCTTTTTTTTGATGGTAACTAGCAACAAGACAAGGGATAATGGGATGAAGCTGGAACACAAAAGGTTCCATCTAAATATAAGGAAAAACTATTTTACTGTGAGGGTGACGGAACAGCAGAACAGGCTGCCCAGGGAGGTTGTGGAGTCGTCTTCCTTGGAGGTCTTCAAGACCTGCCTGGACATGTTCCTATGTGACCTAATCTAGGTTGACCTGCTTCTGCAAGGGGGTTAGACTTGATGATCTCTAAAGGTCCCTTCGAATCCTACCATTCTAGGATTCTATGGTAACACAATGTAACTTACAACCAGCAAAGAAGAAATGCTGCAGTTATACCTTCTGTCCTTGCTTAACTAGAGATAGCTATACAAAGGTTAAATTTCTATCTGAAATTAAAATCTCAGTACCTTTCAATGACATGTTACACTGAGTTATATAAGAAAATAAAGCTACAGTTCCCAAAGTTAAAAGTTTACTTCAGCTGTCAGTTCTTGATTCTTCCTTAAACTTCTTTCTTTCCCTTATAACTCATTATAACTAGCACTTTTATATTTAAACATCTCTTAAACTTTCTCTGCTTAGAGTAATATAAAACTTCAAGCAAAAATTTCAATTCAAAAGCAAATTTTCAGGGCTGTGTCCTGAGCACGCCTCTTGAGCATGTATGTTTTTCCTGACTGGTAGTGATAAAAGGTTTGACATCCAAATGATGTTAATGCCTCTGCAGGCTTGTGAAACAAGGTCAAAGAGTTAAAAATTCAATAATAGAATTTCGGCAGTTTTCAGGGGAAGTAACTTGAATATGTTTATTAAAAAAACATGACCTCTTTCTGGACAGAGTCTGGGTTTTGAGTATTAAGTTTACCTGACTTGAGTAGCAAAAGATTGTAATGGTAGTCTGAAAGAAAAGAGATAGTAGCGTAGACACTATACAGAAGTTCACCATTTCAATTGTATTTTGATTATTTAGATCACACAGGGAAATAACCACTGCTTAGGTATACTATCCACATACAGATTTGTTTTCATAACACAAAATTTTCCTTCTCAAATACTGTCTTGGATAACAGAAGAAGGAGACAAAGCAGAGTAGCAATAGATAAAGAAACTATCATAATTTGTAGTGTAAATACTGTCTATATTAACCTTGCATTCTTTAAAAATTCACAGGATGTCTTATTTTCAGCATTTAGGAAATCAGAGTAGCCCAAAGCACACATTAGTTCATTTCTAGACGATAAAATTCAGATAAAGATATTGCTACCTTCGAAGATAGGAAGAAAATACAACTGCAAGTATTAATCCTGATTTTCATGTAATTGAAGGTATTATTTAGGAAAAGAAGCAGTTTTCAGAAAACAGATCTCTATTACAAGTCAGGAGAAAAGAGGAGAACTGAATTAAGAAGACTCTGTCCCCTCACTGACATGGTTTGAAACTCACTATGACGCCCAGAGAAATATATCAAGCCTCACCTTTTCCAGGGAGCTGTTAGAATTTCAAAAGAACTAAGTATGATACATAAATAATTTTCTACATTGTCTCCAAGTCTACAAAATAGTGAAAGAAATTAATCACATGACAACTACTTTTTCCAAAGACCTTTCAGAGTTTAAACCACTGTAAATGACTTGAGTTGGTGTCCAAAATATGATCTTAGGTCATTAAAATGGTAATCACTATGAGTGAAAAAAATGTGTCTATCAAAACTGTGATTAATTTGCATATCACGTACTGCTGGCAATTTACAGTGATTGCCTAAGAATTCAAGCATTTCTGTATCCAAGACACTCATTACGATGAAAAAAATATTTATCCACTTCTTTGGTGAGCTTTGCTAACATCACAAAGATGAGGAAAGCAAATTAATTATTACAATGCTTTTCACCATAGAAGTGTGTATCTTGGAGACCTTGGCAGTCTTTAATAAGATGTCACCATGTAAACAGTATATAAATAGATCAAGTAGAAAACTGGTAAATTAGATCAGTGCAGACATCGTTGTCACTGATCTCGCAGAAATAGTACAAGGTCAGGCCTTACAATCCTGTGACAAGCAACAACACTGACAACATGTTGATATAACCATATTGATTTCAATAACTAATTTTTTTATTTACGCTGGTGTCAGCTCAGAAGTCTACACCACATTTTCATGTCTGCCTCAGTTTAAACAAAAAACACTGACAGTTGTCAGCTCCAGTAGATATTTCACACCTTTGCTGTGGACTGCTTACTGCAAGAGTGACCTCACTAAGCACCAGCAAGAATGTGTACTAACATACTATCATACAAACATATGTTAGTTAAAAATGGATGTAACTATCCAAGAAGCAGCTGCTGAGAAAAAATCAGTAAAATGTACAACGGCTGAATTTTCTTCAGAGATTTCTGATTTGGAGAATCCAAACCTCAGTGCCAGATGTTGAATCATTCATAAAATTATCTTCATTGATATAACTTTGGTTTATCTTAATATTACTTAAGGATATCTATGCAACTACTGGTTATTACAGCTTTCAGTTTGTTTTTTTTAAATAATAATTACTCTAGTGAAATCCCTTTTTCTATCTGTGACATTGGGCTTTTACTTTCTGTGTAGTGAATTAATGACATTAATTAGCTCTATGTCTTGGCAACATACTATTTCTGGCCAAGGTCTTCCTCAAACAAGAAGGAGAATAAGATCAACTAAAACAAATACAATTTGGGGCATCCTTTTTTTCTATGGTAGGTAGCAACAGGACAAGACGTAGTGGGTCTATGATTCTATTCTATGAATTTGTCTCTGAAAGACACATGGACAGATATGACAACATGAAGATCTAGGTCCCACTTTTAACTTGAATAGTGTCAAGTTTAGACTCACATGATTAGAATTAGACCAGCTACATGATTTTCAGCTCTCAGACAAAATTTGAGTGAAATGTACATATTTACTTTGGAAACAGATCAGCTAAATTAATTAGAAAAACATGATTTCTTCAATATTGAAACTACTAATCAATAAAATCTATGAAAATTATGAGGAAAATCTCTTGATTTCCCATTTGGGAAGTGCAGTTACTCATCTGTTGCTAAATGTTTCTAAAGACAAAGGTTGGTCAAAAACCAGTGTCTCTGTTTAAGAATAGGGATCTCAAGGGATGAACCCATGCAAACATAAAGCATTGCAAACTTCAGTGTGTATCATTCCCCCTGAGCAACACATATCAATTCTCAAGTGTAAAATCTAAATGTAAAAAATCAGATATGCAAAAAAGCAAAAAGACATAGCGTTAGGGAAATAAAATGAGACACAGTCCAAGAAAATCAAGTCCAAAAGACCACACAACACATGAAATAAGTTTATATATTATTATCAAAGTTAAATTTTCTGTTTGATGTTATAAATACCATTTGAAACCTGAAACAAATTTTTACTTCTAAGTATTAATGTCATTACACAAATGGAGATTTCTAGTATACAAATAGTGCACAAATGCAGAATCCTGTGTGAATGGATCAGGACTTGCATCTCAATGTCTAGAAATATAACACATGAAATTATAAATATGGTAAGTATAGACTTACGATAGCATAAAATCAGTCACATATAAGCATTACAACCTTAATGGAGTATTTCGGCAATCCACACACCTCATACAAAAACCGTGAAACTGCTTTCTCAGTGGGAGAAATTATTCCCTCCACCTCATGATTGCTTTAGACATTTCTTGTCATGTTGAATTTCTAAATTGAAGGCAATGATGATATCCATTTGTATCATTGTCGTGCTTTTATGCAGTGTGACATAAATTGTATGAGGCATCTCAACAAGGTACAGAAAGGTGTACGTACCATGGGCTTCTCATGAACTCAATCTCAGATCCAAGTCAAAAAACATAATTCAGGCTTTATTTTAAAAGTTTTATGTAATGAAGAATTATATTATTGTTTCTGTTCTCAAAGAACAACTAAGTGTAGCACCTCTTAATAATTAATATTTCATTAGAACTTGATTTTCTCTAAAACTCAGAAGGTAAACAAATGCATTCTCCATCTACTAATTTAGATTGGGCAGAGTGTGGGGGAAAGATTTACCACACCAATGTCACAATTAGCACTGCTAAAATTGAACATGTAGAACTTAAATAACTTTTAAAATCATACCAGGACTTCTAATATAATGCTAATGCAATGCCACAGTATCTTGAGAAGTAAAAAGTGTTGTTGTTACAGAGTATACTCTTCTATCAAATTCTGTGTAAATAGCTAAATAAAGTTTATTGTGATGCCTTACTGATCTCAGTACGGTCTTCCTGTAGTATTGATTAACATCTCTGACTAGCTTGGTCAAAATGAGATAAATTTTATGAAATTATCTTAGATTCTAGCATTATATCAATCCCCAAATTGAAAGAATTTTAAGGAGTTGTGGATTTTTTTTTTTTTTTTTTTTGAAAAAGCATGACAGCCCAAATGTTAGGGAATCACAATACATCACCAGTTCAGGTCATTTCCCCCAAATAGCATCTCACACATTCCAGTTAAAGACTTACTGTTTATCTGTTTATCTGTTCATCATGGGTTTTTTTCCCACCTTTCATGGTTTGACATGACAGCTGTTTTTGGTAAGGGGGAAGGGGCTGTAAAGATGGCTCCTGTAACAAGTTGCACAAAACTCTCCCCAGTTCTAAGCCAGACCCACTTCTGGGGCTGAGCTAATTAGATACCTCCATGTTCACTTTATAAGAACCCGGAAGAGGAGGATTCTTCCTGTTCCTTCTCTTCTTCTTTTCTGGCTGGTGGTGGTGCAAGGAGTGGGAAGAGAGAGAGAAGCAACCATGTGGACTCCAAGGTCAGTGAGGGAAGAGAGGAGGAGGTGTGCTGGAGCAGAGTCTCCCCTGCATTCTATGGAGAGAAGTGGTGAAGCGGTGCTTTGTTTGCATTTCATTAAAGATCCTGCATCAGGGGCAGTGACTCATTTTACTAAAGACCCCACATCAGGGCCAGTACAGGGGAAGAATGCAAGGAGTTGTCTTCATCTGAGAAGAGAGTAACCTCAGAGCCCATCTGTGAGAGACCGACCACATCCCCCATTCCCTGCCCCTCATGAGCCATTTAGACGGGAGGAGGTAGAGATATTGAGAGCAGTGAGCTGGGCCTAGGAAGAAAGCAGGGATGGGGGGGGAACATCTTACAGTGCTGGCTGTGATTTTCTCAATCATCCTATGCTCTTTTTTGCTTTTGATCTGTTTTGTTTCTTGTAGGTAGTAGAATAAACTTTCCTACTTTCCTCTCTAAATCAAGTACTGAAGTCTGTTTTGCCCAGAACCATAATTAGCAGCGAGCTCTCCCTGCCCTTGTCTTAATCCACAACATCCTTAATTATCTTTTCCTCCCATTTTGCTGGGCCTCCGCCATCCTAAGCAGGATGGGGGTGGATGGGGGGCATGGAGCAAGAGACTGACGTGGTGCTTCATTGCTGCCTGGGCCAAACCACAACATCACCCTGCTCTTTTTTCTTATTTTTAATCCACCTCCATTCCCTGGAAAAATTTCACATGAAGGTCTGATAATGAAAGTGTGGTCAAATCATCTGCAAGAGTTTAAGCTTCCAGAAATCAATATTTTGAAATTTAAAAGGATTCATCAATTTTCTCTCAGTTTCTCCTACATATCCCACTTGAGAACTGTGACTATTCCAAATCATCCTGGGGAAATGGAATTTATATTTTCATAGTAAGGTTAGGCAAGCAGTGCTATCGCATGACTAAAAAATTGAAAGGTCTTGTAAAAGAAAGAAAAACCCTGTTCTAAACCAGGAGCCTTAGGGTTCTTACTCACGTCTGTCTATTTGAGACTCTGTATTGAACCAGTCACATCTAATTAATGAGTTATTTTCAAAAGATGCAAGCTACAATGATAGCTTAATACCCTAAAAGCTTTAGTTTCTATAAGCCCACCACATCTCATTATTCTCTGAATAATAGTAAAGCCAGCATAGACTTGAAGTTTTTAGGTTGTTTATTCTGCAAATAAAAGACTATCCAGCAGCTAAAGAAGGGAGATCAGCAAAAATGTTGTGATATCAATATAGTCTCATTTATGTGGTGCATAATTACTTTATTAGGGTTTATGAATATTTTTTTTCCTCTCAAAACCTCCACCTGAATCAGATGGCTCTTAAAGGAGCTGTCACTCAAAGGACAGGCTTGTTTTGACTAGCCAGAGAGAAAGAAACATGAAACTATACTGTTTTGATGAAGAAGCATAAGGCAGACCAGAAAATTTATTGAGAAGTAATTTTCACGGCAATGAAAGAACAAGGCACATATCAGTGTGAGCAGACTAAAAGTTTCTTTTAAAAACAGGTCTGATGCTGGCTCAGTTTTGAGAGCACTCTTTTTCTATGCTCATATTTACAAGAGCCTGCCATTTAGCATGAATTAGGTGGAAAAAAAGCTTCAATCCATAGCTGGAAAGAGTCAGTCTGACAGTGGCTACCAGGAAACTACGGCAGGGACATTCACCAGCAGCTAGAAGGGGTGATTGAAAATTGAAGTGTGCTTTCCTCAGCACATGGCCTAAGGCAGGTGTCAAGAATCACAGACTGCCATGAGGATTAGGAAGCAACTGCACTGAATCCTTAGCAATGCTCAAGCACATTGATGCTAATCCCTCCGTACCTCCAGTAGGCTGGCAGAAGTCTCCATATTAGTATGCCAAGCCATTTGTTATTGAAAAAATAGGGTTATTCTTCTTCTTGAAAGTATGGATTTATTCACTTTTGTTAATTTGTTAGCTTTAGTAGAAAGAGGATTTGGTTTTTATCGCTGTTCTTTAAACCTTTAGGAAGATTAAGCCCTGGCATACATGCTGACCACAGACTCCTAATCCTCTCCAAACAACTTTTTTTTCCACTTTTATAGATGGTGTATAGAAAGGAGTCAAATAAAACTTAAATGATTAACAGTAAAGGATTCGTTTTCATTACTGTAACACATGTAAGAATCCAGTAGACCTACCTCTCACATTTGTGAGTTTGGTGATGACTAAAGGTATGTTCAAAAACTTGCATTTTTATTTTTGCTTGAGACACAAGTCTTAAAAAACTCATCTACATATATATATATCTTCAACAACTTGGGATTTTTAGGAGTAGACATGCAGTAAATTCTGTGAAAATGCACAGCATAAAATGGTACTTAAAAAAATTATTAATGGTGATAGCAGTCCAACAGTGAGAGTGTACCTGTTGTAAAGTGCTTCCTACAGAAATCCAATATGTTACTTTATTTTAATAAGGTCTGCCAAAAAGTCTGAAAATATACAAGCAAACTCTCTTAAAATGTCCACCTAAGAGTAATTTGCTGTTCTAAACGCTATCTGAAGCAATTTTCATCTTCACTTGCAATTAAACCAGGTTCACTTTTTTGTTTGTTTTCTTTTTTAATCCTCCCTTTACAATGATAGGGAGTTTATAACTTTTAGAGAAAACTGTCAGGATGAAAATGAGATGCAGAAATACAGCGTATTTAAAGAAAATCTATTGGAGACTGCAATGGTCTGGAATCGTAGTTGCTGGTGCATCAATAATATCAGGGTGATCGTTTAGCAAATACTGCACATGGATGGTTTCACAAACAACTCAATCATAATAATTCACATTGCAAACTCTTCAAAAGCTCAGGTGTTATACATTTACAGGAAATGCTAGTCAAATACAATCTAGATAGATAGAAATGCCACTTTAAATCAAATCATTTACCTCTCTTCTGTTATCATGAGTTTTGTTAAAATAATGGGTTACTGTTACTTCACTTCCATTCCCTGCCCATATTTCTCACACATGTGTATGCACATCTAGACTTTGGTCTTCTATATTAAAATTGTCATGCCAGAATGTAAAGTGGTTCTGGCAAGGGTACTGATTTTAATGATTTTAATCTTTTCCTATTTCATTTTCTCTTTTCCAACAACACAAAGCAGAAAAAGCAGAAAAACTATGAGAAATGACCGACACAGGGCTTACAATAAAAGAGAAACCAATTAGGAAATTTAGAATAAAATGACATTTAGAATAAATAGATAGCTTTATTAAGTTACCTCAAAATACCATTCCACATCATGTTTTAAAAGGTGATACATTCCACAGAAAGGAAAGAAAAATGGTGGTAAAATGCTATTTTTCATTTCTACTAACTTCTAATTAAAAGGTTACAGTGAACATTTTTTAAAATGTTACCTGGGGAGCTCTGACACTATAGAGCTGCAGTGAGACAGCACTGGATAGATGTCAATCATTTCACCTATTTGTACATTCATAACAACTGTTTTCAGCCTTGCTTTTACTTTTCTTATTTTAATTACAATTTAATATATTTGATATTTTCAGTTTGTTCTCATAATGTTATCAAAGATTTAATTTTAAAGACCATTTCCTTCATAAAATACAACACTTTATTCAAGAAATACTCACTTTTTCATTAAATACCATTAAAAAATATTAGTTCATATCAGTTGGTCATTCCTGATACTATGATTGTAATCCAATAATGTTTTAAATACGAATACACAGGAAATTCTATGTAGGAATACTGCAAAGCTAAGCAGCAGTGAAATTTTCTGGAAAGGACTGGGAACAAAAGTTTTCCTCACAGAGTCTTTTAGAAACTAGTGGTCACAAAAAGTAAATTGATGTCAGTTTTATGAGAGCACTGGATATTTCTTCTCTGTTAAAAAAATCATACTCTAAATATAACTCTTAGTATTGTAAGCTTTAAGCCCCTGGGTTTTGTCACTCTTACTGTATCTTCCACGATTCCTAAACTTCTCCTAAATATGACATTGTTCTAAAATATTTCTAAAATTTTTCAAATAATTATCATATACAGAAATGTGCTGTAGAGAATAATACATTAGCTCATAGTCCCAAGATTTATCTACTTACTAAAAGCCAGAATTTAGAGAACTACAAATAAAATTAATTACTACTGTAGTTAATGTATTTTAAACATCTGTTCTCATAGATTCTAATAATCTTAAATGTTAATAAATGACTTTTTCCTTATTAAATTACAATATTGTTAATAAGGACAGAAAGAAGATAAAATTCAAAGAAAGTGGAATTAGATGAATGAGATTCTTGTCTTCAAGTAGGAGGAGGAAAAGCCACAGAATTCAAGTCCAATTAGCTCAATTTCAGTTCTTAAAAAGGGATAGAACAAATAATCAAACACTATCTGAGCACTCACAAAATAAGAAAGCTCCTAAGATGACTAACAGTGACAGTAGATTCATCAAGAATAATTCATGTCAAAATAATCTATTTTTTTCCATGATAGCATAATAGGCCTTTTTGGATAGACAAAAATTGTCATCTAGCTTCACTTTAGAAAACCTTCTGATGCTCTCTCACATGACATTTTGATAAGCAAACTGGAGAAATACTGCCTGGATGAAATTACTACCGAGCGGCATTATAAACAGTTCACTGTCAGACTAGAGAAGAGTTTGCAATACCATTCCATAGGGGTATGAGCATATTCATTATTTTCTTTAATGGGTTAGATAAAGAAATCAAAGTATAATTATTACAACTGGAACATAACACCATGCTGAGAGAGCTGAAAATACATTGGATCAAAATGATCTCAACAAATTGAAGAAGTCTGAAAAAAATTCAGTAAGGGCATGATCTGCAAGATCTGCATTTCATAGTAGAAAGATTAACCACATCTTTGCAGAATGGTAATAACTGGTAGAGAGCATACAGGTAGCATTCCATTAGTAGAAGCAGCTCTGTCACAAGCTGAACATGACAAATATTTTATTAAAAAATTGGAATTTTGGATGTATAAAGATTTTTTTTTAAATCTTCCATTCTATTCAGCATTAGTAAAGCCTTAGTTGGACTATTATGTCTGGTTTTGAGAAGAGTATTTGAAGGATGTTGAATAGCAAGAGAAGTTTCAGAGAAGAGATTAAGACAACAAAACCTACAGTATGTGGTTAAAGGAACCAGATCTGTTTAGTCCAGGAAAGATTTACAAGTAATATGATGGAATTAAAAACTTAAGAAGGTAGGAATACTGAGTTTAAAAGAAGGTGAAAATTTAAAGTCACTATTCCAAGACATGGAATAACAACTTTCATTTGCATGAAAGAAGACTTCAGTTAAATCTAAGGAAAAACACCCTAACAGAAGGTAGTGAAGCAATGGATTGCCTGCAAGGCCTGTGAAATCCCTTCACCAGACTTTTTCAAGAACAGGTTGGACTAGCATCTGTCAACTGAAAACAGCACAATTAATCCTGGCTTTGTTACTAGGATATAACTGAAAATTCTTCAAAATCACTTTCAAATTTATACTAGTTTATGACCCAACCTTGATTGTTACTTATCTGTTACTACATGAATAGTACCTTATGGACAGTAACATACTTGTGAGAATTGTATCTATCAAAACATTTACTCAAGGTCTGAAACTATGAAGAGCATGAAATGAGTGTCAGAATTTCAAATACTGATATGAGGGGCAACAATGAGAATCTAAACCCACACATCTGACATTTATACTAAAGAATAAAACTGATGGTCAGCTAAAAATATCACTATTCCTTAGACTTACAATCACACATTACAGCTTAAGACACTGTAATACTGATTCCAGACAAGGAAACAAAAAAAAAAAAATCCAAATAAAACAAAAATTGCAAACCAATCAACAAAGAAAATAAAAAAAAAAACTCCACCAACATCAAACTATTTTTTTCAGTTTACACGATTTGGAGACTCACAATATTATGTGTCTGCAATAGAAACAGAAATGTTTCATTTTGCACAAATCCACCTGGCAAGTTTTAGAAGTGATTCTGAATCAGATTTCAGTCATAACCACACTGCTAACTCAAACACCCTTATGTCTGAGCTGAACCTGGGAGCAATATGCAAACCTGCACAAATTGTGATTTAGTTTTGCATTTGAACTTAAAGCTAAAAAGCATACATCAATAAGAATTTTGAGTTAAATTATGTCCCTTTTTTTACTCACCTGTCTTTGAATGAGTTTTAAGTGACTTCCCCATTAACATTAAGTATTTATGCAACCAGAGTAAATATTAAGCGTTATGGAAAAAGTATCAGTTTGATATTCTTTCTTCTAAATAAAAGCCTTCTCTTTCAGAAGATGTTCTCTTCAAGTTTGAAGATAACAATTACTGACAAAATATCCAAGAACTTCTGAAACTGTCACAGAGTGCCAGATTTGCAGTAGGTACAGGGCTGCTCAAAGCAGAAGCAGCAATTGACAGCTGCTGTGATTTCATTGAGGTTTCTACACACGTCCAATCCTTTTGATGGCTGTATAGAATTTTCATTGTCCTTTAACTGTAATTAAGTAGTATTCTGTTTAATGATTACCGCCTTTCATTTCAGAACTTTGTTTCTTCAAGCAATTTAAGGGAATATCTTTACCTCTGTATAAAGGCCTTTGGTTGTAAATGTGGAGCAGATAATACAGGACTCCAGATGAGGGCTCACCAGGGCAGAGTAGAAGGGGAGGACAACTTCCCTCAACCTGCTGGCCACACTCTTCTTAATGGAATAAGTAGCCTTGAGAGCTGATGGAGTCTCCATCCCTGGAGATATTAAACATTCAACTGGATGCAGATCTGAGCAATCTGCTCGTGTAGCTCAGTCTGCTCTGAGCAGAGAAGGGTGGAATAGGCATTTCCAGAGGGCCAGTCTCAACCATCCTGCAATGCTGTGAACAGTCTAGTGATCTCTAATTTTCAGAAAGCTGTAAACGATCAGTAACAATGACATGAATATTTGCAGTGATTTGGCTGCACCACTAAGCCAGGACAGGTGTAAAACAGCCACAGAGAGACATATTTGCTGCCTCATTTGCTGCTGTTAAATACCAAATGAGGAATATTTGAAAAATCAACCTAATATGTTTCATGAGCCTCATCTTTAAACACAAAGGGATACTATAACAAGTATATGTACATAATACATGTATTATCTATGTGAATTTATGTAATGTAGGCTAAACAATCCTGAATGAGAATAGATAACCCACAAAACACAGCATTAATTGTTGTCAGCCCAGTTGAAAGGCTTCAGGAGTTCAACACTCAATAGCCATGTGTTGGAGGAGTTAACAACAGATCAAATATTTAAGAAATCATACCTATAGTCAAGGCACTCCTATCGTGTATATGGTTCTTATTCTGTCATGGACATTTATAATGCTTTTTATTTAGAAGTAAGTAAGATTTAATAATAAAACAAATAGCTCAAAATCTGTGTAAATAAAAACAAATCTTTTCATCTCTCTGTAAAAAATCTAGCTCTAGATATAATTAGAAACTAAAAGGTAACTTTCTTCTAATCTTGAAGCACATAAAATGTAGGTATTACCATACCCAGATGAAGCTTACAATGTGGCTTGCAATTTCATCTGAGGCAACAAAATAAACAGCAGATAGCATGACATATGTAGCAGATTCACTGAAATGATGAAAAAATCTTATCACATGGGGAGACAGAAAACCTTTGTTGCAATTTCACATATCCTATCTGGTATAGATCATACAGGAAATATTCACAGAAATCAATGAGAGTAGTTTTAATTTTAAAAATACTCTTTTTTTGTTAAGCACTACTTTTTAGAAGACCAGTTTCCAGTAAAAAACAGTGGCTAGGTCAATGTGGAAAATTGCATACAAAATTATATAAACTTCGAATACACACGATGAAAAGGGCTGTAAAACTCTCCCGTTATAGTCTTTTTTTTTTTTTTTTTCATTCCCGTGAACTGCTCTTTTAGGATCCATTTAGCAATTAATTGCAGTCCTCACTAGATGATAATGCTACAATAGAAATCTACAGAAAAAATTGTGCCAGTGAAAAAGAGGCAGTGATTGGCAGGCCCTTCTTAATTACGGCATTAGGTTTAGCACTTGTGTTAATCTCAAATTCATTAACACGTCTCCAGACACCACTAGTTAAATCCATTTTGCCAACAGGCAAAGTTGGCTCTGAAAGTAGTGCTTCAGAAAGCCTTGTTTACTGCCTGCTGTCCTCTGAAAAAAATCCAAAATCCACTGGGGTCAGATTTACTGACATATTTTTTGACTGGATTCCTTAAACAATTGTGTGATATTCCCAAGGGGCAGCTCTGGATACATATAAGATAGAATTGAAGTTTGTGCCAGAATCACTTATCTACAAGTAAATATCCTATTTCTTTGAACAGATTCTTAATTCTTCTGTTTATACTTTATTTATACACTTTCATGCTGCATTTTCATGATCAGCAGTTATTCTACCCGTATAGAAATCTCTGTAGAAAATGCTGATAGAAATGTAAATAAGTATAAAAGTTACATAAATTTTTCAGAAGTAGATCATATCAATGATCTTGATGCTCATCTTTGACAGATATCTAACTTACTTTACAAGGAAATCATGACAGATATAGTCTCTCTGGACTTCAGAATTTTATTTCATGGGAGATGACTGATAAAACTTGAGGATCAGAAGTTGGACTGTAAAGTGAATAAAACTGATCAAAAGGGAGATCAATGGGTTTTAATGAAATCAGCTGGGTGTTGATGGGTTCCCTGTGCAGTTCTTCACAGGTTACTTTGGAAAATGTTAGTGTTTACTCCAGTTACTATGTGCCCAAAGGGCAAAAGAATGCCTTTTACGGACACAGAATGTGCTAATGAAATACATAGTGTGAACACAGGATGCATTAGAAATACAGAATGAAGTCAAACATCATATGGCAAAATCTGTGTAAGCTTAGACACTGTACCAATAAAAATCAAGATGATATGTACATTCTGATGCATTTACAGGCTAATAACAAGAACTTTGCTAAGACAGTACATGCTTTTCCAGACACCAGAGACAAGAAAGTGTGTACAGATAAATAGTGTGTTCAGATAAATAAATCAAACTAAATTCTTATCTCTTTCTTCAGGCATATTAAGGATGTATTATCTACCTTCATAATGTTATAAAACTATTTTTATTTCATATTTTGATTTCTAATGCAATTACACTGGGATTCCCTACATTATCCAACCTTTTTCTTAGCTTATTTTGTTGACTTTCCTTATTATAATTGCAGAGCAGTAAATCTTGCAAGAATTTGAAATAGATCTTCTCAGATTCCTACGCAGGCCATCATATGAAATCATGAAAGATAACCACTTATTGAACATTGAAATTCGTCTCTTCTAAATATAGTTTCCAGTGTTCTGTCTACAATGTTATTCTTTTTTTTTTTTTTTTCATATATCAAATGATTTTACAAACATTTCTTGGCTTTCTTGGCCACGAAGGCACATTGGTGGCTCATGGTCATCCTGCTGCCCACCAAGACCCCCAAGTCCCTTTCCTCTACACTACTCTCTAACAGTTCAATCCCCAAGCAGTACTGGTACATGGGGTTATTCTTTCCCAGATGCAAGACTCTACATTTGCCCTTGTTGAATTTCATTTCTCCCTGCCCAATTCTCCAGCATATCCAGGTCTTGCTGAATGGCAGCACAGCATTCTGGTGTTCAGCCATTCCCTCCAGTTTAGTATCATCAGCAAACTTACTGACAGTGCACTCGGTTCACTCATCAAGGTCATTAATGAATATACTGGTCCCAGCACCAACCCCTGATGGACTCCACTATATACAAGCCTCCAACTAGATCCTGCCCCATTCATCACAATTCTCTGCCTTCTTCCCTTCAACCAATTAACAATCCACCTCACTACCTGATCATCCAGCCCACAGTCTCAATTTTTCTTCGAGTATGCTATGGGAGATAGCGTCAAATATTTTCCTGAAATCAAGATAAACCACATCCACTGCACTACCACCATCTATCCACCTGGTTACGTCTTCATAAAAGGCTATCCAGTTGGTCAAATGTGACTTCCCTTTGGTAAAACCATTTTTGACTGCTCCTCATGACCATCTTGTCCTTTAAATGCCTGGAGACAACACCCAGGATAAATTGTTCCATCACCTTTCCAGAGATGGAGATGAGGATTCTTCCTTATTGATATTTCCTCCCCTCTTCCTTTCCTGTTGTCAGTTTTGCAACCTGCAGATTATTTTCAGTTTTAAAGGTGGTTTCATGTTGGTGTAAGTTACAGTTTTGTTTGACAAGATGCATTTTAGCTATTTTCTTCAATGTTAATAGTTTTGCCTGTAAGGATCTGATTTGGGTGATTCGTCATTAGTCTACACAATCTACATGTATATGAGGGAGAATTGCATATGGATTAGCTCTCCTTTCACTGCTTCTAAAGCAGATATAAAATTATAGTCTAATCTTATTCTTAAGTAATTTACAGTTATTGTTGCTAGTATTGTAAATGGTAATTGTTCACGTGCAAAGTAGTGTTATCATATAGCTTTTTCATCTACTCTAAGTTTCTGACATTTCTTACTTCATTTGGTGACTTACAATAATAATTCTTAGTACTTTATTCCTAGCTTCCCCTCACAAGCTCATTTTTTTCCAAAAATCAACCCAAAATGGTGTAGTTTTGGAAATCTGCAACACACACATCTAAATCTGATATGAATTTATAGATTTGCTCTGCTGACAGTGGAGTCTCCTCTACAGCACAATTCCTCTGGCTTGTTTTAGAAAAGTAAATGATGAGGTGAATTATGCCCTACTGAGTGACTTTCACTATAAAAGCAGTGTAATCAACTAGTTCATGTGTAGATATCTGCAATGTGCATGTCTAATTCAAAATAAATTAATTTCTATTCCTACACTGTTTTGCTTTGTAAATAGCTAAAATTTCTGTGTCCCTGCATTACTCCATTTTCATATCTATCTCCTCTTCCACTTAATCGAGTTACATGACACAAATGAAAGAAGGTGAACCTAACAGATCATAGTAGTTTTTCTATTACGTTTTACAATGCTTGGAAAAACTGAATCTTTTATCACCTACATCATCATGTGCCTGTATTGTTTGCTGTTATTTTTCATGGGGAAAAAAAGGAAAAATGCCAATAGCATTATAAATAGGTCTTGTCTCTAATACAGCTGCTGTTCAATATTTGTGGCATGTCAATCTGCTGAAGTTGTAAGACCTTCTGTTTTTCTGTGCCTAACCTTATTGCTTTCCATTTCCTGGAAACAAAGTATATGGTTCAGACACCAGTTTGCAACCCTGTTCTATGGGAGCTGTGTTCATTTGTTCTCACCCTCTGTGCTTTGTCCAGAATTTTGTATTATTGTCAGGTTTTATCATCCTTCTACATTTGCCTACTCAGAATCCCTCTTGTTACACAACTGTTTGGAAATTAATATAAAGGTCTGGGCTCATTCCTGTTAGAAGTCATTAGAGAATTGGGAACAGGAAAAAAAGATTTACTTTTTCAGAAATATTCTTCTGAATGTTATTGATTCTGGCAGGGAGACTTCTGTGGAGGGACAAAGAAGCAATTGTAGCAATAACAAGGGAGAAAAAATAGGAATATTTATAATTACCTTTATGTGAGGAATAACAGGTAAAGAAAAATAAAAGTGAAAGTTTATAACAATGGATCTGCATTCATTTGTTATATATGAGCCTCAATGAAAGTTGTAAATCTAATCTCTGAAGACACTGAACCCCATGAGAATTTTTTCCTTTCTTGACCACCTCCAATTTAACCACAGTACATCTGTATTTACAAGGTCTCTGTAATCATCAAATCCAAGGACTTCACAGTCTGAAAATCACCAATATGAAATAAGATTTTTTTTTACAGGAAAAACATTGCCAGGAAGTTCAAAATTTCAACTGCTTATTTTGGAGACGAAAATCTGAATTTAATTTAGTTATCTAAAAACTTCCCAAGTGGCATTGATTTACACTTCTAATTTTCCAAAGGACCAGTATTTACACTCACATTGTCAGGAGCTCCTTAGTCACACCAGTGAGGTACACAAGTTCTTTGTCCTCCTTGCAGCTCAGACACAAGAGTGGGAGGTACTCCTCTTTTTTACCTATGTCTCTAATATAATTTGTCCTCTCTGGGCAGAATTCAAAAGAAATGCAGTTACCATGGAGATCCTGGCTGCTGAGAGCACCAACTGTCAACTCTGCTGACATGCCCACATCTCAGCACAAGGAAGGCCTTCCCAAATTTCAGACAGGTTGTAGTGAGTTTGTGTGGTGAGGTTTTGGGAGCAGGGAAGCTACAAGGGTGACTTCTGTGAAAACTTACTAAAAGCTTTCCCTACACCTCACAGAGCCAATGCCAGCTGGATTCAAGATAGAGCCACTGTTGACCAAGGCTGAGCCAATTGGCAATGGAGGTAATACCTCTGTCATTAACATATTTGAGAAATGGAAGAAAGTTGTGGTGCAGATGTAAACCTGCAGCAGAAGAGAAAGTGAAAATATGTGAAAGGAACAACTCTGCAGACATCAATGTCCATGTTGAAGGAAGGGGAAAAAGTGTTTCAGGCACCAAAGAGATTCCTCTGTAACCTGTGGTGCAGCCCATTGTGAGGCCCTGACCCTGCAGTCCATGGAGGCCATGGAGGAGCAGAGCTCTACTCGCAGCCCATGGAGGACTCCATGCCAGAGCAGCTGGATGCCCAAAGGAAGCTGTGACCCTGTGGGAAGCTCAAAATAGAGCAAGTTCCTAGCAGGACCTGTGAATCTGTGGAGAGAGAGTACTCAAGTTTGCTGTCGGGGCTTGTGACCCAGTGAGGAGCCCATGCTGGAGTAGTTTGTTCCTGTAAGACTGCATCTCCCATGGAAGTGTCCCATGTTGGAACAGATCATGAAGAACTGCAGCCTGTGGGAAGGATGCATGTTGGAGAAGTTTGTGGAAATCTGCCTCCCATGAGAAGGACCTCATGCTGGAGCAGGGGAAGTGTGAAGAATCTGAGCCTTGAGAGAAAGGAGTGGCAGAGACAACACGTGATGAACTGACTGTAACTCCCATTTCCCATCCCCCTGCACTACTGGTGGGGAGGAGGAAGAAACTGAGGGAGATGGGAGAGATGGGAAGACATGTTTTAAGATTATTTTATTACTCATCACTGTACTCAATTCTGATTGTTAATAAATTAAACCAATTGTCCTCATACCGAGTCTGAATATAATTGTTGAGTAATCTCCATGTCCTTATTTCGATCCGTGAATCTTTTAATGTATTTTCTCTCCCTTACCCAGTGTAGGAGAGGGAGTGATAGAGTGACTTTCAGGGACAAATGGCACACCATCTGGATCCATCCACCACACAGGCTTGCCCTGAAGGTTAGCAATATTGGAAGCTAAGAGATTCCATTGCTGAGATCAATTACCCAGACGTTTTCACTCAAGGAGCAGAGACATGAGAAGAATTTTTTGCAATTGCTCAATGAAATCAGCATCTTATCAGGGATGTCACTTAATTGTTGCTTTTCATTAGTGGATGCATTGAGAAAAACATCACTCACCAGTGTAGCTATATAACCTGGAGATATTCTGATTTTTCATAAAATTAATTTTAGTTTTAATTCAGACCAAAATCAAATGACAAAGCAATAAGACAGGGAAAAAAAAAGTTCTTCCAATTAAAACCTGTTTGTTTTGTTTTCAGGTGACATAGGATAAATGAAATAAAGAACTTTCTCTCTAAAGCCCATTTGTGCTTTGTAACACTATTTCAGTCCAGGGTAAGAATTGATGTATTCTATAAGGTTTATGCTTTTTTGGATCTTTTTTAGCATTTAATGACTTCAGAATTATAAAATACCATACTACTCCATGAATTACTGAAAAAAAATATAACAATGCATCAGGAAGATGTTTTTTCAGTGCTCGATGCTGGAAAACCTGACTTCAATACATTTTATTGGGATCTCATCACTATCTCTTGGCCTCACAGACTCGTAGACATCTATTTACTTTACATGGCATGCACTTAGGTAGATGTTAGACCTTGGCCATGGTATGCATTTATAGGCACCAGAGGGACACTTTTGTGAAAACAAATTGTCATCTCTTCTCCAGAAATAGAAAAAACAGTCTAATTCTCAAGTGACACAAGTGATATTCACTGTTTGGCAAGTATAGTAAAAGTCTGTTATCAGCTTATCTTCATAGGAAATCTTTAATCTGTTTATATATAAATATAGAACACACAAAAATCTCCTTGTGTGTATTTAGAGGACTCAGAAGGTGAATTTCTCAGCTGTCATTTGCTACTTTCTTTTTCTCTCCCACTTCACATTACTCCTTTTCAGCAGCTCAAACTTTTCATCTCCATAGGAGGAGCAAGTTCCTGCTATTTTCAAACCAAAGTAAGTTATCTTAAATCACCTCAGAATACAGGTTCAGAGTCTTCATTTAAAAAGAATGGTTCCTGTCTTTATTTCAAAAATATGGTGGTTTGAGATAACAGACAGTTAAGTATGTTAGGTACCATGCAATCATTCATTGAAACATATTGAAAACACATTGACACGTATGACATTCACACATATGCCCTCACTTTTGTTGTGCAAACTGATACAAGCATTAAGAACATAATCGGTGAATAATCTTGTAACAATGAACTTCAACAGATCTCACAATTCGGTCCCATTTGTGGACTTAGGAAATCTAGTATCTACATTTTCTGAAAATGCTTTTGAAAAGCTAAAGTGTTGTCCCAGGATCACCTAAACAAGGAAATAAGCAAGCAAATAAATAAAATAACATTTTTAGTTATTCGCTGAATTAGTGATGGAGGAACAAAGTCACCAGGCACCAGGGAAAAAAATCCACAAACACATATAAACTTCAAAAAGTCAGATTAGATCTAGGTCAAATCAGCTGAATAAGAAAACTCTTCAACATTTGGACGTAGTTGGAACTAAAAATTAACAGGTTTCCTAGGTTTTGGAACATCTGCTTGAGCATTACTTTCTTTTATTCTACATATTCCTCAGAATTTTCTGATTCACCATACAAAGTTCAGGATAACTTGCTTACTACAATAAGAAAACAAACATGTGCTTTTTATGCTCAGGTAAGCAACAAATCTGGTCTAAGCACTTTGTGCATGAACAATATCCTTTGCTGGCATGAAAAACCAAAAGTTCAAAAAATAAAAAACAAATCAGTCTTTGAGTTGCAGTTACTCCATGCATAAGGCAGGATCAATACAGCAATTTGTAACTATCAAGAACTGAAGCCTTTAAATGCTGGTTGGCTTAGAAACAACCTTCTCACAGTGTCTGTATGTCAATATAAGGGTTATTTCCAAATACCTTTAGTTATTTTTCTCTCTGACATCCTGAGACTTTCTCTTCAGAGTTCTGGGTAGGGATTGGAACAACCACGGCAGAGGTTGCACTAAATAAGCTTTTCAAGTTTGCACAGTCTGGTGTGTGCTGAGAAGTCTGATGGCCCCATTGCTGTATATTCTGCACACAGATGATGAGGTTCCATACATAATTTTCACTTTCCTTTAAAATCAATAATAATTGCCTCCAAAAAGTAGGACACAGCTACCAGAAATGGCGATATTATGAGTTGTGACTTCATGCTA
Source organism: Urocolius indicus (assembly GCA_013401255.1). Classification (NCBI taxonomy): domain Eukaryota; kingdom Metazoa; phylum Chordata; class Aves; order Coliiformes; family Coliidae; genus Urocolius; species Urocolius indicus. The sequence goes on along the minus strand of WBNH01004681.1, from coordinate 114,665 downwards.
CCTAGGCATATATTTATTAAACGTGTGACACGAGAACAGTGCTGATACATTTTTATCTTTTAACTTAGGATCAAGCTATACTGGAGCGAAGTCAGGGTAGTCCTAGAGTGACTGTAGTGAGAAACAGGAAAATCAAATGTTGCTCCAGGTGGAGCTCAAAGTGAGTAATAAGGTTTCTTCTGTGATTGCATCTGTTTGCTTCATGTTATAGTCAAAGGGAAAGAAATCTACTATTGTTCTCTCCATAAGATGCAACATACAGAATTGTAGATTTCTTGTTGTCTTAAAGACTTTGATGAGTATATGTATGGCAAGCCTTGAAAGAAAAGGAATTCTGAGGTAACAGCAGAATACAGTGTATGGGTGATATATAGCTACTTCTTTTCAATCAAGTCTGGACAAACCGCTACCTTTGCCTGCCACAAGCAGACACAAACATCCTCATCTTTCCACTGAAAAACATACAGCTCCCAAGGACTTTCTTACCCTGCTGTTCTTTTATTTCTGCAAACAAACATGTGACAGAGAACATGATTGTAAACTCAGGGTATTTTGAATTCACCAGACAAGTCAGTTAACTGCTGTATTATGATGCTTCTCAAGATCTTAGGAACTGCATTTCTGTAGAGAGTAAGTAACAAGATGATACTTATAATAAAAATAAGTAATCATAATTGCAAATATTTTGTTTTCTATCTGTTTCTTGCCAGCTGACCTGAATTTTGCTGTAATTTTTTTTTTTTTAGCAATTCTTAAAAACTGTTAGGGTGGCTACTTTTGTAGAGTTGGTTTCCAATATGGTTGATGAACACCACTATGCCAGTCACATTAAACTAAGCAGTAAATATTCTATTTATGATAGTTCAGTTGGAACTTTATAAACCTAATGTTGATAAACATAATATTTCTGCATTTTCCTGGTTACTGATGGATTTTCCTTTTTCAACTAAATAATGAATGGGTAACAGTTATTACCTACTTTTCAAGATGAAAAATTTATTGCAATCATCTTTTAAGAACACTTTTTCCTTAATGAATTAAACACTCAAATAGATCAGAGTTTCTACTTTATCGCTGGTCGCATTGGCATGTTCTGATTACAAATGTCTTTAGCAACTTTGAACCCTTAATTAAGTTAAAAGATATGCAAAAAAGCTACAAGGAGATATGTAGGCAGCATAGACCTAGAATTGAAAATGCAAAATGCTGCAGGAACACAGACATAGCAAAACTATTGCTTGAAAAACTGCAAAATTTGGAGCTTTTGCAAGAATGGACTTAACTAGCCACTCCCATTTCTGTGAAAATTCTTTTAATCAGGGTGCTACTTAATCAAGCTATTTTCACACATTGCAAGTATGTTGTAAGAAACTTGAAAGACATTCGTTTCACAGTAGCATAACATCAAACTTCTTATTGCTCATTGAAAGTAAATAAAAGTGATTGATGGAATAATCAACTACCATTATTACATGAAAATTATTTTTTTAACCTAAAACTATTTTTTCTTCTTTATATTAAAATCATGATTATATACTGATAGTTTTTTTCTCTAACCAAAGTTGGCTTGTTTTGGTTTAGCTTGTTTTGTTTTCTTACTGGGTAACAAGAAAGAATATTTATCAGTAAAAAAAAATAGATTTAAAAATCATACTAGCTTCTCTAACCCTTTGGAAATAAAACAGATATATTGCTTTAATCCCAAAGAGTAAGTTGTAATTCCAGTTCTATAGAAAAGAAATTTTTCATCTGAATGAAAACAAGAAATAACCCTGATGATAATGACAGGTTTTTCTTTCTGTATATTGCACAACAAATTAATAAATTTATCCTGTAGCACACTAAGATTTCTTGTTTCAGTGCTGACTCAGTAGAAATATGGAGTCACACATTTGTAGCTGCTTCAATTCTGCTTTCACTAGAATAGAAATACAACAAAAACTACAACTTTGTATAAACTAATGGCCACTTAGCAGTACTAAGATAGGATATTGAGAGTCTATTTGGACAGGACTTCTTAGTTGTACAGTGATGCAAATGAAACAAAACTAAAGAATATCCTCCCAGTCATGTTCTATACTTGTTTAAGGCTTATTCTGGAACACGGCTTCAACCTTCTTTGGATAATAATCTTATCTTTACATAAATAACTCATCTACCAAAAAAATAAAACTGTATAGAAGTAGATAAATTGTTAATAGAGCTGTAAGCAATAGAGAGAAATACTGTTTTTAAATGTATCTGAGGATTTGAATGTAGGCTCTTATGACTGGGCTTAAAAGAGTTTAGGTTTCCAATTGTAACTAATTTTAAAGAGTATTCTGTATTTCCCATTTTCCAAACTATTTTTTGTATTAAATGCTAGTGTAATTATAAAAGTTAATAACCTAAAGAAATTGGCACAAATTGGGAAATGTTAATATTGAAGCCTCACTACTGCATCATCAGTTTGAAAGCATGCTATGCACAGAATCCATAGAATTGCAACCAAAGTATTTACTGCAAATTATTTCACTTTTAATTATCAAATGTTCAATTTGTATAACAGAGATAGAAGAACTGAGAGAAATAGTCTCTCTCTTTAAAATAGAATGCTTCAGGAATTTGTGCATCAAATCCATTTTATTTCTGGCTTGTAAGGGAGAGATTCAGCTAAGACTATAGGAAGCAATATTTTGCATCCAATCCATTCAGTATAAAGCATAACCTACTGTGCAGCCAAAATGATTGGATACCTTAATCCTCGGGAATAACAACAAACGCTTCCTTTAACAGAGTAAATTAGAGACGCTTCAAAGATAAAATATCTTCCACATACTTAATATTTCATACTATTAGAAATGCTTTAACCAGCCTTTGAGAAAATCTCTGTGATTCATAGCTGCCTGCAGAAAAATATACAGAAGTAGATGAGTTGCTATGGTGCTTAAATGCTAATGGACAGGTCCACTCCTCAGTAGCCTTTAGAGGTATCACCCTTTCCCATTAGCTATTCGGCCAGCAAGACACTAACTTCAACAGCTACTGAAATTGAGGAAAACCTGTTTGGCTGGAAGGGATGAACTGAATCCCACCACCTTCTTTTTGGATGTCTTTTTTAGTTTACTTGGGTTCTCTTTGGCTATTTTTAGATCAGACTTAGTAGCAAGCTCTAACATGTAACTTGCTCTTGAATCAAGCACTGCTTTGACTATCAATCTGAATTTGGTTGATTACTGCAGAATACAGTATCTCTCTAGAGCAGAAAAACTAAATAATGCTGTCAGATGATGTTGGCAATATCCGCTAATTACAAATTTATTCTCTCCTCACTGTAACTCCAGCCCTACAGTATTAAGTGTACATGATTTCAATGCCATTCCCTTCAATGCAGAGAAATAGTTATTTTCCTCCTTATACAAGTTTCCCACTTATCAGTCATAATCAGTTACATCCCTTTTTACATTAGTAATGTGGTTTATTTATACCAACAGTTACCTTTAATAAAATCCCTGGATTTTTTCCTTTGATATTCTCTCTGTCTATTTCATTTTCCAAGTAAATCTTCTTATGAAAAAATAAAAAACTTATATTTAGTTTTTACAGGTGGACTAAAAAGCAATTAATTTTCCTCATGACTGTCCTGCTGGCTTGCAGAACTGTTGTCTTATCAAATGGGTCATATATCGACACTTGCAAAAATTAATAACTTGTACAAATGTTCTTACTTGATTGATAGATTCAAGAGGAGATTTAAACTTTAAACATCTAAGTTAGAAGATTTGTCAAGGTATCCTTTCTCTCAAAGCATGTGGCACGCCTTCTTCCTGTTAATAAATGTAGTAAGGATACCTGAAGGTTTTAAAAACACCATAAAACTGTAGTTGTGATGTTTCTTACACTACCTAGAAGGTAAAAGAGTGCGTGCAGTATGAATCCAATTTCTTTGTACTCAGATACCTTTTCATTTGGAATGGCAAGGGTTTGTTTGTACTGATCCTCACTATAGATTAAGTTTTACTCTTGACCATATTAGAAAACCGTAGCCTAATATATCTGATTATTCTCACCTATCAGAGGATGTAGATCAATTTTTGAATTTTTGTGATGGTAAATGCTTTATCACTTTCTTTTACATATTAATAACTAAATCTCCTTATGAATTAGACCTTTTTCCTCAAAATAGAGAATTGACTTCAGTCACATTCTACATCATGAATTTTGTATGTGGAGTATATATATGGCTCAATTAATCAGTTCTTAAAATCGGTACATAAGCAGGAGCACAGATATAAATTGCACTTCCATTTAGGTTCTACCTTGTAATTTCACATCTAGCATTTCCATAATCTCCAATTTTAATCACATGAATTTGTGAGGTAGCTAAGAATTAAAGTAGCTCCAAGCTTTGCCTGTTGTGTGTGCTTACATTATAGTGACACATTACTTACACCTATTAAGAGTAATTCAGACCACTGAGCAATTTTGGTTTCTTATATAGCCACCTGGATTAATGCCATTAAAATAATTAACATGCCACAGTTGAATTTATTTGAAATAATTCTCTGCCCATCCCCAATAATAAATTAACAGAGGTAACAACTCTTTTCTTAATTTTCTTAATTTGACATAAAGATATGGGAAATTAAGCATCAGGCTTCTGTCAAGCATCAAACAGATCGTCTGCCACAGCCTCCGTGCATTCACAAGCCAAATAAGGCACTTCGGAAACCACGACAAAAGTAGATGCAAAGAATGAACCATTTTGAACTCCTGGATTTTATGTGTTAAGGCATATGTTAGTTTAACCTTTAGCCATATTTTGAAACATTCCTCTGTACCACCAAGATTTAAAAAAAAAAAAAATCAAATTATTTCACATGCTTATGATGGAACAAACATCAAAGATATTAATAAAACTGCAGCTGAAAGCAATACCTTTATTTCTTCAGCAGAGTACAGGTGAAGGTAACTAGAGTTGCTATCACAATGAAGCCTAATGAGATCAAAAGAGTTCAGTCTTTCTCAACTCTTTGTTAAACTTGTTTATTCTTATCTGATCTCCTCATCTTCTGCTATAATCTCCCATTATACTTAATAGTTTTTAACCCTTTCAGAACATGGTAACAGTGGCACCATATGATGCTAAGTGTTACTGACAGTACAAAGTCCTAATTCATGAACTGACAATAAGAACTTATAATTTTAAAAACAGATGTGCCCAGCTTCAACTATTTCAAGAAAGGTTTTTTTCTGTATTGATAGTCATAGACTTGAGAATTAGATTTCTAAAAATCTGAGTTAGGACACAGCTTCAGCATGTTTTAAGTAGGACATTTAGTTCTATTGTGCTTAATGACTTTAAAAATGTAAAAACTTATCAATCTCAAAGAGCACCACTTTAAAGCTTCTGTTTTAATGATACATAATGATTTGAGAATGCAAATTTCGTACTCAGTGAAAGAATAGAAAACTTTCAACTTTCTTCAAAAAAAACATTTAAAACATCTGAGCTGGAGAGTTTTGCACAGGTTGATGTCTTAGCAATTTTGTAAACAGCTGATTCCACATAATGATTCTCTGGAGAGTTGAAAATTCTCCATGAAAAATCTCATTCTTCATTTAAAAAAAAAAAAACAAAAAACTATTCTCTAGATATACTACTTTAGTAGGAAAAAAATTGCAATACAGAGTGATCATTAATTTTTAGTTTCAATTTTTAGTGTTAACACCATATTTTGAGTTTGCCTACTAGTACCTGTTCTTCTGTTCTCATTCTCTGGAATCATTCTACCCTCTCAGAATGAAATTTTCCTTGTTTGCTTTTCAAACAGGGTTGATGCTGCATGCGTTTGTGTGTATGTAGCTCGAATTAATCTTTTCTCAAAGGCATCTAAATAATGTCTCTACAAATCAAATAGCAGCAAGGTTTGTTAGTCTACTCAGACTACGAAATTAGCTCCAGAATAATAAAGGTAGCATATGTTCAACTGATGTTGTAAAGGAAGGGTAAGTTGTACACTTTTCCTTCTTTTAAGTCCAGCTACAGCTGTAGAATCACAGTGTGGCTGAGGTGGAAAGGGACCTCCAGACATCACCTGTCCAACTCCACTGCTTAGAGCAAGCTTAGCTAGAACAGCCAGGTTTTGAATTTCTCCAAGGATGGAAGCTCACCAATTTTTCCAGGCAACCTGTTCCAATGTTACTGTAGATTTGTCACAAAATCCTAGCAATCAACATAGCTGCTTTACTTTGTCCCAGAGAAGAACGGAAAAAAAGATTGCATAGTCAGACTCAGTGTAACTGAGGAAGTGATGTTGTAGTGACCTTCTGAAGAAGGAAAAAACATTTATCTAAGTATTGATGGCAGAGGGCAGTCAGTGTTTCCACTTATTCTCTTCTCCCTTCTAGCTTATCTATACTCATCTAAAAAGACATCAAAACATAAAGTATACCTGTTCACTCGTTGGATAAATAGACCATCAAAACAAATGTCTGTTTGCATATATGAAAATACAGGCCAAGATTAAGTGAAAGAATTATATCGCAATATCTGTAAATATATTGTGTTATACTCTGTGATGTTTTCTTTATATTTATCCCTGGAACTTCTACCATGCATTAATATAAGTACAAATACATATATACAACTAAAGTTAGACAAAAAACAGGTACCCTGCATTAGCTATAAATCTATATACATAGAAAGAGTGAACTTTATGAAATATTTTATGAATAATATAAGCAATTATATTGGTCTTTGGAATCTAACTAAAAATTTCTGTCTTCATTTTTGCAGTGGGACAACTGTGGAGGCAGTCACTGATGGGTCAGTGCTTTGTGTTTTAGTCCCACTCAAGAAATAGCATTGTATTCATGTTGTCATCCTTTTTTTTTTTTGCTTCATAAGGAAGAAAGTAAAAACATAAATCTTTTTGTTAAAAGAAAATCAAAACAAAATCACCTTTGAAACCTCTTCATCCACCACAAGTCCTATTTCTGTTAAATGATGAGCACTTATGTTGAATTCAACAGAGTACTTCTCACGAAACACTCAGCACATGTCAAGGTAAAAACTCTTAAAACAATTTGCTTATTTTGTAGACAGAAAAATTAAGTAAAATAAAATGAGAACAGTAGAGCAATGTGATGGGAGAACATATTGAATCATGCCATAATTACAATATTGCACATATCTCCATTTACAAACGTAATTCAGAGAATAAGTCTTCATTTTGCATAACTTCAAATACAAAATAACCAGTTTCAAAATATCTCATTTTGTTTGGATACAAAAACTTGTAGGGGATATCTTTCAAATGTGGCAATTTTAACTAAAATAAGAACACCATAAAGTGACAACATTTACTTTTTTCTTTGCAAAATCCAAAATAAGTAGATGCATGGAACTTCTGAAAACTCTAAGTATTCTTTTATCAAATAGGCAGAAAAGCTTGGTTATGGTGTACTAGCAGTGACTATCAAGAACACAAGTAACTAAATATACTACACCTCAGCACACTAACATTATATTTTCCTGTTTTTTAACAGAATTCCTTTGATGTATACAATAGGCTGTGCCACTTATACGTTAGAGATTTCTCTTCTAATTAAATTTATTTTTAAACTGCCCACCGTAAATTAAAAGCAATTGTTTTCAGACACCAACTTTGTGAGCAGACAACAGTAAAACAGGATACTATACTAATCAGTAACTCAAATCTCACATACAAATGAATTTATTTCTTTCTATTGCAGATGAAGATGTTATACCCTCTATATCATGTTGAAGCATGAGATTTTCTGTATTTAGCACACAACTGATAGAAGAATATCTAAACAGAATCTAAGCAGAAATGTCCTATCAATTACATCAATATACTCTGTGCTGGTGGTCATGATCACCCTTCAGTCATCAAGGCATCATGAAATATTGCACAGATGAAAACTTCAGGGGAATAAGTCCTTCATATTTTGTAAATAAAAATAAACAGAGTAAAGAAAAATAAACACGTTTCAAAGCAATTACTTGCAATCAAAACTGAAACAGTTACATACATAAACAGAATGTGGATGTATTCTTACCCTTGCAAATACCCTCCATAAGGCAGACAGACATCCTTCATAATACAAGTCATATTTTGTGAGGTGAAAACCACTAAGTTGATAATGACAGCATATTAATTGGACTTGCAGCCACTCATTATTACCTTGCTTAAGATGAATATACTGACTATGTATATGAATAGAATTATGTGAGGAAATTGATAGAGAATAAAAAGAAAAAATGCTTGTCCTGAATCACCTTGAAGAGTACAGGTTTAATTCTAAAGCACAGGAAAAGTTGTCCAAGTATAAGAAAATATTGTTTACTTTGAAGATTATCTCTGATTGCTCAGTATTTTTGGAGGATTTTCCATCCTTGTATATGTTTGAAAGATGGCTGGATATGATCTTAAGTAATCTGATCTGGCTGACCCTCATCTGAGCAGGGGTTTGGAGTAGGTGATCCCTGCAAACTTCAGCAATGCCACAATGCTACAGTTGTTAGGATAGAAAAATGCTACTGGGAATGGCTGTGAAAAAAAGAAAAGAACATTCCTTTTATGTACCTGTTCACTTTTAATATACTACATTATTAATGATTGAACCTAGGATGCACACAAAAATCGACACACAGCACTACTGTCAACTCTCAGCACAGGAGGTCTAACTATCTGTGTAAATATTCCCCTATGTAAACCAAGTCAGATACAGCAGCAGCACTGCTCTGAGGAAAAGGAATTTGGGATCAATAGCAAAAAGCAAAAGGTTAAAGACTGTCCTCTACTTATGCCTCTTAACAAAGGACTGAAAAAAGGCAATTATTTGGGCATATAACCCATCAAAAAATTGGTATACCAGTACATAATGTGGACTAGCCTAGTACTGGGTACAGTTAACATATCTTATAGGGCCAAATGTTAATCTCACAAAAATGTTTCCTTTTTTTCCTTTCTTTTTTCCTCTCTTTCAGTAAATCACTAGTTCAAAAACAAATTCTTCTTCATTAGTGTCCAGAATGTTTTATCCCACTCTTTCATCTCCTCTTGTTACAATATTTAGAGGCAGTCAGAGAAATCATGACAGTAATTGATGAAAGAAAACAATTTAGAGTGAGAAAGTTTTCATATAAAATGCACAGCTTATCTTTTTATGCAAAACTTTCATGCTCACCAAACGAAAATAGATCACTTTCTCTGTGCTTTAACAACACAGACCCAGAAGAATATCTACAAGAAATGCGGATAATTATCACTGCAAAGCTTGCAATATGCTGCCTACCTTTATCATCACAGCAATATTTCCCATTAGCCAGAAATGTATTTTGCTCCAGATTTTCTTTAGAATCACTAAAGAATCATTTAAACTCCTTCTATCTTTATTCTCCTGGAGACAGGGATTCCCTTTGCATGAAAATTGCATAAGAAGAAAAAACTGTGAACTACAGCCAACATTCATATCAACTAAATGGCCTGGTATATTACCTAAAGCAAAAAAAAAAGCTTCCACTCGGAAGCTAAATTCAAAATGACCTTGTGCTGTTTTGAAAACGGCTGGCAGCTGAGGTCATTGGAATAAATTGTGATAGACAGTGCTTCTCTCTGCATAGTTAGGAGGCATGTCTAGTATGCGAATTACCACCGAGTAGGGGAAAAAAAAACAAACAAACAAACAAAGAAAAGAACATTGTTCTATTTCTTTATAAAATAATGATAAATACGGTTTACAATAATTATAAGTTTAATGAAATAATATAGGCTTTCAGCAACTTTATTTCATCATCAAGTACATCCTACCCTTTTCAATTCTACATTCATAAATTAATTCTGTTCTTTATTGGCCTCTACCGGTAACAGCATAAGCATCTGTAACTACATTTGCCCAGCAGGCAGATCCCAGCTGTACAGATTATTATGTAGTAGTTAAAAATATATATTGAAGTTGTGTTAAAGCTCACCAAATCACTGAGTCAAAAACAATGAAATAGAAAAGAAGTTGGAACTGTTAGCAAGTAGTTTAATTTAGACTTAAATACGCAAATTGAATGCAAAATCCTCATTCGTCTCTTTCATAAGGAAATTGCTAACTGATTTCAGAAGACAACAATTTTCAGAAGGGTATTTTGTCAATTCATTGTCTTGCAAACACATATGCAACCTCTTTCAAAGGATTTTAATCTGTCAATAGGACTGCAGGAATCCTCAACTTGTTTCTATAATAGCACCTTTTCACCAGAGTTTTTTGATTGACAGATCTCTAACATCTGCCCCTTTTGGGAGCAGCTCAATGTTGAGATGAAAAATACACTTGGGGTTTCAAGGCAAATAGAAAAACTCACAGTTCTGATTAAATGAGAACTGTTTTTAATCCTTCTCTCCATTGAGCCTTAAAGTGTCCTATGTAAAGAAGAAAACACATCTTGCCACTTCTGAAACATTTAAAGAAAAAAAAGGTGGGAAAAAAAGAGTACATGTAACTTACCATTAAAGTTTACCGCTCGGATATAGCTGAGTAGTTCTTTACCATCAATTGTGCTCATTCTTGGGCATAGACCAATATATCCAGGACAGAGTTCTTTATGCATGTTATGTAGTGCATAGGCCATGGAATATACAGCATCGATTACAAACTGAACTTTTCCTTCTTGCTCATAAGCTGAATCTCTGGCAATTCTTTCTAAGCCTAAGGAAGAAAGAGAAATAGTCAATTTATTTCTGTTTGTGTATGTGTGTACATGCACGAGCATTTGTGTGCAATAATTCACAGTAGAACATAAAATATTACAGTCAGATTGATAGGTAAATTAGGACACATCTATCCCTCACCTAAATAAACAAGACAAGGAAAAATATGGGCATCTGGTTTTGCCTCTAATCATTGTGCACTGTGCCAGGTGTATAAACAGTATGTTGAGTTCTGAGCTGGGGAAAAGGACAAAACATTTTATTACAATACAGATATATGTATTTCTACAATCCAGTAGAAAACCTCTCTTTCCACATTATTGATTTTGATACAACAGCTGTTTATTATTATTTATAGGACACTTCTACAGTAGCCTGCCATTCTGTTTTAAATAACTTTAATGCTATCTTGATTATTACCCCTATATATTTTGATAAACATTATTTAAACATATCAGGGGAAAAAGTTGAATGTTTGCCAAGTGATGTGGCCATCTGTCTCCATATTGAAAACTGCTTATTCTGAGACTTTTTGCTGTATTTACTAGTGAATTATGCTTGACATTGAGAACTATGTACTGTCTGCTGCAGGGACATTTTTCCTTCAGAGGAAATACAAAGCAAATCAATACATTACAAATTTTTTATTCAGTGAGAATTGCCCACATTTATTATCTATGTCCAAATGCAAAGAACTTTTTACATTCATATGTGATATTACTAAGTGGAAAAGTTGAAAAATAAAGTTCAGGAAAATTACATTTTAAGTAGAAAACCAACATGAAATTTCATGTCCTATATAGGGATTCAGCCACTGACTTCAGCGGCTCAAAATCTTCATTTACCAGGGGAAAGAGGGTTCTATAGATCCCAATATGAAATCTGTCCTGCTGAAATCTACAACCAAGTTTCTACTGAGTCATTAAACATAAGAATACATATCTAGGTTATCTACCAGAATAATAACACACTCAGTTTGAAAATAATCCATTTACATTATTTAAGACTATTTAGAAATGGGTTAGAAGTTTATGAATCATTGTTTTCTTTAAAACATTCTATATTTTATCTTATATGTTCCTTTTTATCTCTAAACACAAATCAAGATATAAATTTTATCGTATCCAAGTTTTTAAAAGTGAATTATTTGTGCCTGAAAATTTAGTGTACACAAGATCTTTCTTTAGACAAAGTATGCAAGCCCATATGGCATGAAAAAAAAAAAAGCCAGGGATTATACTCAGTGCCTGCTACACTTCTGTGCCACTGTCTCACGTTACAATTACAATGTCCGAACAAATTTGCCATTTGACAATCAGTAGTGTTTTGTGCATCAAACATCCCTGAGCACTGGAAGTAACAGATCATGACACACATTTTATTTCTACTCACACATTAGTTAAAAAAAAAAAAGGTGAAATCATTACCTCTTGAAAAGGTACTAACCATTTGGAGACAAAAGCATATAACTTGTTTTTGAGATTTGTTGCAAGTCATTTCATTGGCACTTTTGATAACATGTTATCTACCGATTGGCAAATAATTAGTAAATAGTGCAACTCTGCTGCAAATAAACAAACAGAAAAACTTTTCCTCGCACACGCTTAAAACTGCATAATTAGTTGCAATATATCACCCAGACATAAAAGAAGATATGAAGAATGAAAGAGAGGAAGCTTGATTAGATTGCAACTTTATTATTTCACTTGGCAACTAGCTTACAACATAAGTGATGGGTAGAGCTCATGTTTCCTGTCTTAATTGTTCCTGCCTTGTTAAGGACAGCCAAACAATAAGTGAAGGACAGGGTTTATAGGACTGATGCAGGCACACAGCAATCAATGACTTATATGTACTCCCCAGAGCTTCTACATCCTCTAAACAGAATGGTCAGGACAAGAGGAGTTTGAAAGAGATATATCCACTTTAACTGCCAGGCTGAATACAATTCTCCCTACATATCAAGTGGATGGATGTGTGTGTTGAAAGGTGGTGAGTTTGTGGAAGGCAGAGGGGAATAATTTTCTGTAAAAAAGGCTAAGGCATTAAACAGTAAATGTTGCAAATACTTGAGCAAGTACCTTGTACTAAGCAGTACAGATTTTAAAAGGGGAAAAAAAATCAGCATTATGCTTCCCTGTGTTACACTGTGGTTTAAACTCACTTAGAATTTGTATAAATTTCTTCAACAGCACATTTTACCTTTACTTTTCACAGATATGAGATCATAAAGTAATTTATCATGGAAATTATGGGGAAAAAAAAAGATAATTTTTTGGGACTGAATGTGTTTCCATACATGTAAAGAGGAGAATAGCATCATGTTTTTCTTCAGACTTGTATATCAAATACTAACAAGTTCATTTATAGCTTGACTTGGAGCACAATCAAGAGAAATTAGGCCTCTATCATGATAAATTAAAATATATTCTGATAAAAAAAACGTTAAAACTGCATACAATAAGCAAATAAAGATGAATTCAATATAGCTGAAGTAATGAGCTCATACATGGATGATGAGATCACCTCTGGGATACAAACAACTATCTTAAACAATCAAAACTTCAGTTGCTGATCTCACGAGCAGAAAACTAATCTGTAAGGTGATAAATGTTGAATAACTCTTCTGAGTTTTAGAAACCATATTCTTAATGAAGATCTTAAAGAATATAGTAACTCCTGCACACATCTAAGTCCATGACAATATGAAAACTTCAGAGCAGACCTCCTAGTTATGATTATTAAGAATATAAAAAATGTATGATTAAGGTAATATACCTGGTTTGCAACTCGTGACATAAGGAAAAAGAATTAACTGCCCTGTTTCTGAAAATTGAGAGTCCACCTAATATCTTTAAGCAATCCTATTCATGCTGTCTCATAAATTTTTCTGATTCCATTTAGCATTATTGAAAGCAATTTATGTAAATGTGCAGCCCACATTATTGCTCATTCTATTTCTATAGTTTCAAGAATACTCTATTTGTAGACCAAAAGTTGAAGGCAAGGACGTTGTGTATAACAACTGGCTAAAGCTTCAGATTGGAACACTGTTGTGAGGATACAGGGTGTTGAAAAGGCTTGGAGCACTGCACAATTTTAGAAGACAGGAGTGAGGATCTATAAAGGAATAGAGATATCTGGTATGGGGATGCAGCGTGCCTGGGAATAGGATCCTAATTTTGACAGAGTAGTTGTCATAAGCTCAGGTTCCAAGCTTAGAAAAAAAAAGTGCAGAGACAAGAAAGCAGGAATACATAACTAGAGTTTGATGTAAGAAACAGGATGCTTCAAGGTGTTGTCTCCTAATCTAAACAATGGCATGGTTTTTTTCCTTATCAGTCTCCTTTATTATAATTTTAACTTTGTTTTGTCTACAGCTGGTCAGAACACAACTGGCAAGATCACCTTTCATTTTCAGTTTGGATATTGGATCAGTGTAAGCCTCTTTCCCTTGTTTTGTAGTACTAATTCTCAAAATCAAAGATAAAAACTTGGGAAACTTCCAACTTTCCTTTCTGGAAACTCTTGGGTGAAAATTATAGAAATGCTCTTATTAAAAACTCTGTTGCAACGTGTCATATTCTTTCACTTAGTGAAAATGGTAATTATTTTTTCTTCATCATCATCTGGTAGGATTATATCTTTTAATTCACTAACCTAAACATATTAATGTAATACTTGTGATTTCTCTGTTCAACTTTTGATACATCTAACAATGGACTAACATTCTTTGACTGCTTGAAAAACTCAATTGCTTATTAGAAATTTCCATTTATACTATTGTAAGCCACTTATTTCTGCGTTTGCTATTGTTTGATTTGTAAATTTTACTCTTGTGGTCTGGAATTTTGGTCAAAATCAGTATTTATGGGGGGGGGGGGGGAAGCTTAAAAGAAAACAACCCCAAGACTTGCACATCTTGTCCCTCAGTTGAGGAACAACAATGCGAATAGTTCACTTAGCAGCAACAAAGCCCTACTGTAGGAGGGCCAGGAGTCTCCTAACTGTGATTTTTTGACACTGGTAAGGAAATATTCCTTTCAGAAAATTTATATCCCATCCTCCTTGTTTCCATCCACTCTTCTGTCACCCTGTGCCCCTCTCTGAGTGACAAATCAGCTCTCTCATAGACTATGCTCTAAATAAGGGGAGAAAACTTTCTGGGGGTGGGAAGAGAAGTAATATGCATGAGAGGAGAAAAATGGCAAAAAAAAAGTTATTGAGCAAATAGTTACTCATGAACAGCTTTTTGTATTTGTTTCCCTTTACCTGCCTTTGTTACATATACTTGTGTATACTTCTCAATGACAGTGCATCTGTGCAACTCTTTTTCCAAAGCTCTGTTTTATTGAGTCTGGATTTTGGATATCTTGTAACATTTGTTCAGTTCACTGTTACAATACACATATTTTTACTCACTGCTAGATTAATTGTCACCATGACTTGGCTCACAAAACAGTTAAGCTGCACTTGAAGAAAACACAAAGATAAATATTATTGTGCTGAGGTTGATTTTTTTTTTTGTGCATGCCAATCACAATTACTACTAAATCATAACTTTCAAGCAGGCTTCCACTACTCTTCAGCTTAGACATGATAGTCCTTATTTGTCAGAATCGGTTAGAACTTCCCCTCTTTGCAGCAAATTTTCTTCCTCAGAAAGCTGGTGTCTGTAACTATATGCCATTTCAGCAGGCTCAGCAGGAAGTGCCAGGAGCATATGTTGCTCTCATTAAAGTCTTCCCAATTATTCAGCTGTTTTCCTTACCTATTATAGAGTTTGCACTCTCTGAACAAATAATGCAGTAGAGATCATCATCTTCTGTTACTCAAACTTACAGGAATGATATACTTTTACCATGGGGGAGTTGCATTTTCTAATAGCTGCATGATAACTGTGGCACTTGTTTTGTGCCTGAGTTTGTTTGCAGAGAGTATCACAATGCCTGCAGCTCCTCTAGTAATATTATGGTGTCACTTCAGGATGCAATTCAGAGAAGAAGTTAAGGATTATATCAATTTTCTTAGCCATTCGAAAAAGAAAATTGAGAATGTAGAAGCAATGATAGTGAAATTAAATAGTTTGACTGTCTACTCTTCTCCAACAACTGACAGATGTGGTTTTGGAGTTTAACAAGCTGGCAGTTGATGTAATTTTTATGGGGTTTTTCCTCTTTACATCAACTCACACACACAAAAATAAAAACAAAAACAAAAAACAAGGCAGTAAGACCAATTAGGGTAAGTCTCAGAACTATTTTTCAGTCCCTAGAATAATATAGAGATTTCAAAATATTTCCTACCCAGAATTGGTCTGAAACCTCACATTTTTCTTATACTTTTCAAACTGAAAATAGCAAAAAAAAATTCACATAAGTGAATATGTATCAATAATTTTTATTTTAACATCACCATAAATGAAAAATTAGCTCTTTTGTTCGCCTTGTTCTTTAAATGAAGTACTTCAAACATTCTAACCCTGCCCACAATTTTTTTTTCACTGGAAATACCACAACATTTTTTTTGACCTTCACAGTAAATTAGAAATTTGTTTAAGCAAAATGTTTGTAACAAATTCACAATAGGATATATCAAAGTGGAATTAAATCATTATTCTAGTCACATTGGGTTTTTTGTTCCTTCTACTATAGGTGACATTTACTAGAGTGTTTTCTTTTAGAAAAACAAACTGAAGTTATATTGGTAACAGAAGATCCTTATTTTCCACATTTCTGTGCTTTGAGAGAGTATTTAGCAACAGTATGAATGTTGTTATCAGAGTGAAAAACTTTCCCTTTTCTAGTTAATGCCTTCATATCGCTTAATTGTGCTGTGAAAAGTGTGTAGAGGTGGAGAACATAAGCATTCAGAGCTTGCAAACATTTAAAACCTGAGTCTAATACATGTAATAGTGGCAGTATTATGTAAAATACTGTCTTGCTGAGCCAAGATTTGCTGGGATGTATAGGTTAGGCTCAACAGTAATGACTGTATTCAAACAATGAGGAGACACTGTTGGATATATTTTCTGCCAACCACAGTAAGAACCACAACATGAACTATTTCTTTCAGACATGTTGCTAGTCAATGTTAATAGAATTCTCCATGTAGGAATGTAATATTTAGTGTGAATAAAATCTGGGAGTGTAACACTTTAAAAAGCTATATGTCATTGTTATCAAGATTGCAGCTTTGAAACTGTAGGCAGAACATTACCAATGTTACTACCAGATGATTCTTGCCCTATAAAAATACTGCTCTGGTAGAGATCAGTACACCTGTACTGGTTCACATTCTAGCTACAATATGTCTGACAAACTGAATGCACATATCCACTCCAGAAATACCTGCAGAAAGAGAAAGACACTGTTGATGTTTAAATAAAAGTGGGAGAGACTACTGCATTATTAATCAAGGATCCAGAACAATTAACAAATCTGACATCAAAATAGATGTTGTTAGGTTTTATGCCAGAGTGCAAACCATAGTAAAATTTTGCGAGGCTTTCTTCATAATTGACTCTATGCGTTTTTCAAGTTTCCTAAATATTTACATGGTCATTTAAATATCACTCAAGTCCACTCTTGCTTCTTCTGGTTTTGTTTAGGAAAAGACATTGAAGTCCAGTTCTGAATTTACATTTCAGTTCTGCTTTAGCCTTACATTTCTGCAAATTTTGTACCACATATAATTAAGAAGTGCTAGTGATACATTGTCTCTCATTCCCATATGTTTCTAGTTTTAGCGCACATTAAAGTAATGCAGTTGATTTGGTTGTATTTTACTACAGTATTGCACCACTTCAACCTTCTAAATATATCTATTTCATTTATATATGTCAGAATTAAGATTTTATATTACATATACCAATATACAGTAACAAACCATGAATTTTAACATTAAGTATCATTATGTGCATTAATTAACCTAAATTCTACAAAAATAGAGATTTTCTGCTTCAAAAGTTGTCGGTTTGATTTGAATAAGGAATATTGTTTTACTTGACTGAATTCAAATGGTAAGCCAAAACAATGTTTTAATTACAGTATAAAAACAAGTTTGTTGTCCATAATTAAACCGTGAGAAAAGGTTTATTTGAGCTTTCTAAACAAAGCAATGTGAAGGTAAAGGACAAAACATGCTTATTGTTTGCTCAAGCAGAGATCTAAGGACTTGATCAAAGATATTGTAAATGTTGTTCAAAATTTAACTAGCTAGGTCAACCTTTTTTACTTTACTTTGAATATCTGTACCCAGAAATATTTTCATAAAGAATAACACATAAAAGAACACAGTAATGTGGAAGCATTTGTCACTCTCCATCCTAATTTCAACTTCTAGAAAGTCTATGAAAATTTGCCACAGCTTTGGATCCTGCTTATTTAATAACTGAGATCTTAAGACATGCTAAGCAATTCAATCCTGCACCCCAGCAGCCTAGCACACTCTTTAGGTGTGTATAAGTGAGAACACAATAATTTGTAGAAATCCCACATTGCTTTGTCTGTCAGAATAGTGTCAGCATAAAGGTGTCAGCGTAACTAGAAAAACAGCATTTTGCTGAATTTCTCAAGTTTAAAACAAATTTTAAAAAGGATATATTTTCAAATCTTGAGTTGATATGTAGGCAGAATCTACATTTTCTGCATTTTCTTTTAGTTTGATGAGAAGCTTCAGAAAACTAGACTAATTTAGGCTACAAAGAGTTCATGGTCACCTATTTACCAAAGAGATAAGTATCAATTTGAGATGTTATTATTCCCCTTTCATCACCTACAGATACTCTTTACTAATCCTTCTGAAGGAATTTAAGGCCTCTTCAGATGAGCCAATGGAAAGAGTTTTATGTAGAAGTCGCTTCTCTGATATCAGAATGCTGGGCTCCTGCATCAAATGAGGACCATCTGTGATGGATGTCTGCTCTGGCTTGGCTTGAAGTCTGCAAGTTAAGGAGCAGTAACATCCAACCAGGGCCATTTCTACAATTAATATTTGGTAGTTTGTTTATGCAGAGAACTTAAATATAGATTTAGTATGTACTGTGAATTCCCACTCAGCCAAAGTGTTTTGATTTCATATTAAGTATTGAATAATTTCAGTTGCTCCTGAACAGCAGCTTTCATCAGCTTGTGATATTTTGTTGCAGTTAGTTTCTTAGGCAAGATGCCTAATATAAAGAAAGCATTTTTTTTGTTACAAAGGAGAACACTCACATCACTTCTCTGAAAATAAGCATTTAAGAAAACATGTTAAAGTGCCCTCCAAACTGAGGACTGGGTTAACTTCTAGAGAACTAGTATTTTGGCAGATAAATGCTAAGTAAAAAAAAAAAATATATATATCCCTTCTGCTAAGCTTGGATAAATTCAGTTGTATGTCCACTGTTTAGCTTCTCTGTTCCCACGTACTCCACTCCCAGGTGTTATCCGCTTATCCCAAGACCTCAGATTCCCTCAGCCACCAGCCCACCCATCACACCCTTCCTGCTCATCCTGGGTAGCCTATATTATGTTCTTTTATCATATTTTGCTGCAGGTCTGTGTGACAGCTTTGCAGTCCTCAGCTGAAGCCTAGTGCTAGTATAAAACAGTATCTCGCACACAATCTACTGTTTAGTCAGCTGCTATGGGAACACAGAGTTAGATCTAGCAGGACAAAAAATCAGTTTTGTGTTGTCTTAAGAGTTGTTGCAAGAACTGACTATAGTTACAAAAGTATATGTCACGTTTGGATTAATTCACAGCGCTGCATGTTTCTGCTAAGGAGACAATTATATGAAAATCAATCAAAAATGAAAATAAATGGCATCATAAATCTTTAAAAATTACTTTGAGTTATTACTGGGCCTATATTCACAGTATCAAACTTCCAAGAGGAAATTTTTGGAGCTGGACTAGATAGAAGTACAGAATTCACATCTGGAATTATAGTGTGGTTTTTTTTGAGGAAGCTTCAGTGGGAGGATTTTTTCAAATGTAACCGAAAAGAATAGAAAGAAATAATTATTTTCAATGCAAAGAGGCAACCAACAATTCAAGCATATAAAAGATTCAATAGTAACTTTTTACAGTATGAAAAGCTGAAGAAAATATTGCATTATTTCTCTGTTTGCCCTATCCGCTGTTTTTTTTCCTGCTGTGTCCCATTTTAATGATGCTATCACAGTGCGGGAAGTAGGGGATGACGAGGAATAGAAATAGCTGATTGATTTGTATAATCAATAGGGAAAATGCTATAGTAGCATAGAAAATTTAATACTTTTCTTGTTTCCATTTTTTTACTTCTCTGTAAGACAAAAGGCAATTTTTGATGATCAGAATGAAAAACATGGGTTCAAGAGCTTTGAATTGCTACAGGCTATAATTTTATCATGTATTTCTGTTAACCTAACTTTCTAGAGATGATGAAGTATCACTTTTTTGTACAAGCGCTGTAGACAACAGCTCAAATACAAGATTTTCAACAGGTGGAAATCTGTAATTTCCCCACTATTCTAATTAAAGGTGTTTCTTTGGGACCTGACAAAAGTAAGAGCACCATGAATTAGAACTAAGCAGCTAGTTAATGGACTGTTTGATGCCATGAACATGACATGGACAATTGGCTTCTGGAAGGAGATTTCAACCTAAACCAGAAAGAGAGTTTACCCACAAACATTACTCTTCCCACAGCCTAGAAGATAGCTAGTTCTTTAATCACAAACTAAATAGAACTGTTTGGCTTCATTGCTAAATTAAGGACATTAAGGGGGTTTGCTCCTTTTACAGGTTTGCAGCATATGGTCCATTGGCAGCACTCCTAGAGTTGCGCACATCCCATCTCACTGGGGCAAACTGGTGACAAGCACAATCTCAAAGAAAATCTCCCTCATTGACAATACTGTCCCATTCAGCTAATTAATTTGCTTTACTTGATTCTTCTGTGTGAATCAGGACAATTATCTACAAAGAGTGTAGGGGAGAGGAGAAAGAGACTTGTCTGGAGATGGTATTTTAGAAAGGGAGGGTAAAAGATACACTGTCAGAGCTTTAGTAGCAAATTTGAGAATGATCTTGGCTGAGACATCTTAAATTAGATAATGCTGAACAAGATGCTCATGACTAAGTAACAAACACTCAAAAAAGGATAAAGGTCCCTTCAGTACAATTTAGGCATCTAATATTAAAAAGTAGTCAAAAACTGCATTAAAGCTTTTAATTCTCAAAACTTTCTCAGACTATCTGAAGTTCTCTTACTTCATACAGCTAAAAACAGAGACATCGTGAGGATTTGGGGGCCATCTAGAATTCATAGTACAAACAAGTTTAATTTCTCGCAGGGGATGAATCCAACAAATACCTCTGAGTACACAAATTTGCACTGAGTTTATCACAAAACACAGACATCTGATACTCTTCCTTTCCTTAAAAGTCTTAGTGATTCAGCACTTTCTGAGGAATCAAATCTCCCCTTTAGGTGCTAGTATGTTAGTAATAATAACATAATAAACATGCAAAGTACTTTCAAAGCATAGGCTTTGTCTTGATAGGAAGAACTCACATTGTTTTTATTATTTTACATACCTATATCAGCAAAGACCCTAGCATGAATTTTGATGAGCATAGTGAGGCTCCAGATTTGAAATTCACTGTATAATCTTATAACAGTATTCTGAACCTGAAGCTTTGTTTCCATAAGTGATTTCTGATGGCAATTTACCCACAAAAAGCTGATCTTTAATAGTTTTTACTTATCACTGTAACATTAAGACAGTGATCACCTGCTTGGTTGTTCTTATGCACTCTAAAATCAAATGAAAATGGACTTAACAGTGGTTGATAGGACTGGGATAAAGACTGGACTCGATCTTAAAGGTCTCTTCCAGCTGAAATATTCTGATTCTATGTCTTTTTAGGTATTCTGATTCCTACATTGAATGAGAAGGCTACCTGTGATAACCACTGTATTATTGCAAGTCTATTATAGTAACCTAAGGCTGGTCAAAAGTAATTTTTCCTCTGATCTTGAATAAAATTGAAAAAAAATCCCATACACTTTCTTACAACATATTTTACAATTGTAGATATGCTTTTGGAGAAATCAAAACTCCTTCCCAGAATGCCACAAACTTGAGCAGTTCACGTTCCAATTTACCAAGTGCAACGTGATCGTATTTTACCAAGATTGTTTCATTTCTCCTTTTTCTTATATATTGTATCATAATCTTTAGCATACAGCTGGGGAAAGGCTCAAAATCATTTTAGTATTTCACCGGTATATTAGATATGTAAATGTGTATCTATACACAAATATGTGAGAGATATAAATAAGAAATATTTATATATATATATATATATATATATAAGAAATATATTAATAAACTGGGGGCTTGATGGAGCACATGCCCTGTGAGGAAAGGCTGAAGGAGATGAATTTGCTCAGACTTGAAAAGAAATGGCTTTGGGGACAAGTCTCCCAAACATCAAACCCCAGTGCCTACAAGGAGATGGAGCCAGCCTCTTCACAATGGTGTATGATGCAAGGACAGGACATAATGGATGAAGAAATGAGAAACTTAGAGTGGTAAAAACTTTTTTAAAATAAGGGTGAACAGGCTGTCCAAAGAAGATATACAATCTCTCTCCATCCTTGGAGGTTTTCAAAACCTGATTGGATAAGATCCTGAGTCACCCATATTCAACCTCAAACCAATCCTGTTTTGAGCATGAAGTTGGACTGAAGACCTCCTGAGATCACTTCCAAACTGAAAAATGTTATGATTCAAAATTCAGATGCCACTGCACTGAAAATGTCTTAACCAATGTCACTGAATGAACTCAAGTGCTTTTGTACATATACATATGTATAGGTGCATCTGATCACACAAATGAGCATGTGGAAATCAACAACAGTCTAGATTGAGCTCATTTGGGAGGGAGATCTTGGGGCACTCCATCTGAAGAATTAACTTCCCTCTCACCTTGTCTCCAATTCAAATAGACAAGGTTGGATAACAAGAGTTCTGACATTGGGGCCTTTTGTTGGTTTCTCTCTCAGTCCTTAGGTGATTAATAACATATAATGGTACAACACATTTATTGACCAATGTCAATTGGTCAGTTGCAAGGTTGGATGTTTTTTATTGTGATGATTTTATGCCTTATTTTAAGAATTATATAACTAAGACTTTTTCACTCATTCCCATGAGGTTGGGGTTCTGTGACAGCAGGACCAAAAGAAAATGTTTACTAATGGGAAGTGGTAGTGACAACCTTGCTCTCTTATAAAATGCAATTCAAACATTTTAATCGGTAAAGATCTCGCTCACTGTGACCTCAGTGGATACCAAAGTTTTAAACAAAAAGAAAGAAAAGCCAAACTTACTTTGGTAAGTTCATTTTTAAGCCAGTTTAATGATCTGCAAGTGACCTGTTTCGTAACTGAGAGTATTTGGTTCTCTTCTCTTGGCCTAAGTCAACTCATTTTCAATGGAAGTCAATTGAGTAAGGTGACAGAGTAAACCCCTCCAATTTTGTCTCAAATCTGATGTAATGTGAGAATGCCAGAGGTGTGAAGACAAGATTTTTTTTTTTTAAGAACAAAATTGCACTATTTTCTGTTACAGTAGACTGATTTCTTCCTTACAGTAGACTGATTTCGATTTTCTCTATTTTATTTTAATCAGAGACAGCACTTGAAGAGATAGATATTCAAACACAACCTCAATCATGTAAGCTCAGGGAAGCTGTGGTCAGCTTATCATTTTAACATTCTCCAGTCTCATGGGTACATGTACTTGATTACATTAAGCTAATCAGTTAGTAATATACAATAGCTGATACATAATTCACAAGATACCAATTATTGTAACCAATGTAAACAATATTCTGTAATTTATGTTTCTCAAAAGCTATGTTAAAACCTAAAACAGAAAAAGCATAAGAAAGACATGGGAGTGAAACACAGTAACTCGGTTAATTACTATCCAGGATGGAGAAAAATAGATTTCTTTTCTAACCATAATCAGTGTGTAATTATGGTCCCACAAACAAAGCAACATATAAAGAAACGGCTATAAACTAACACCTTGCTCTATGCAATAAATTGTTGCCTCTTTGGTCTTTTTATCTTCACTGCCCTTATGGACAATTGGAAATCTGTATTTTCTGGGCTGTAGCATTCTTCATCAGTTGTACCATCCACAGGTATATGTTAATGCTCTGGAGAAGCCAGTTCACTAACAAAAGCATCATGAAGAATTAAAAACATCTAGTTAGTTAGTTGGTTAGTTTAAATAAACCAGGGAATGAGGACAAAGTGGTGACTGCATTTTGTGCATGAGAAATAATTCATTAGCAAGCCAAAAATAAAAGATTTTTCTACAGAATTAATAAACATACATGATAGCTTCTTAACATGAAAACACTATCCAATTACCTTCTGTAACAATTTCAACATCTTAGTACTTTAACTTCAAGAAAGTTTTGTTAAACAAAGACAGGAACTTTATCAACAAGTCTCTCAAACTGAAAGAACAAGTTCAGAATTCTATTTTCTCCATTAATTTATACATATTATTTGGTTAGGGCACTGAAGGAAAACAAGTGAAATCTTGGTGAAATCCAAGTGTTACCATTTCACATTGGTCAATGGCAGATTTGGCCAATAACAGTTGTGGAGAGAGGTGATATTTGAAAAATTATTTGCATCTTTGTTATGGTTTAGGCCCATCAGGCAACAAAAGACCACGATTAGCCTCAAGTACCAAAGACCTGAGGATTGCCAAAGGGCAAGGAGAGTTTAATTGCCACTTAAGGTCCAGGACAAAACAGACCAGGCTACTTGGCTTGAGGAAGAAAACAGAAAATAATTTAATACCAACTAAAGCATAAAACCCCAAAACATAACCAAAACAAAACAACACAGAGTGGTACAAAAATTAAGAGTCTGACCAGCCCTTTAAGACCACCTACTCCCCATTCTTCCTCTCTTACTGGGCTCAGAGCCCTGATCCCGGTGTTTTTACCTCTGTCCCCTCTGAACAGCCCAGGGAGGCGGGTAGTGGGGGTTTCAATCAGTCTGTTCCTGATAGCTTCTGCCGTTTTTCTCTCCTCAAGGCAGGTGGGCTCCACACTAGTCCTCCCTGCAAGTCCGTGGGGTACCTCACACACACAGCAGCCCTGCACGGGCTGCTCCGACTAGCATTTATCCCAAAAATTGCAGCTTCTTTCTGCCATTCGTGTGGGGCTGCTCTGCGGCGCACAGGCTCTCCAGCATGTCCTGTGCCACGGCCGCCTCCTCACACAGTCTTTCACCCGTCCGGGCGCACTCACATGAAGCTACCGCTGGCTCTCAGTTCTGCCATTGCCATCCATAGCTTGCAGGGGTACTGCCTGCGTTCTCACCACGGCTTGCAGAGGAGTCTCTGGTCTGGTGCTCCTCCTTCTTTCCTCCTTCTCCGACTGTGGGGTCCGCATGGTCGTCTCCATCTTGTACCACCCTTACACCTCCTGCCAAGCACTTCCAATTCCCATCCTTAAATAGTGATCGCAGAGGCGCCAGATTGGCCCAGCTGGGCCGGAAGTGGTTCTGAACCCAGGAGCCAGGGGAGGGTCCAAAAAATCTTTACTGGGTCTTCACTGCAACCCGCTCTCCCTGTTACCAAGCAAAAGCAGCTCCTTGCTAAACCATGACAATCTTGTGGTGAATAAATGTATTAATTTACCCCTATTAGTTATAATAACTCTTCAATGTAAAATTAATAAGAAAAATGTGTTCTTCAGAAAGACTATTAAAACTGGATATTTTGGTGTTTAGTTATACTTAATGCAATTGGCTTTAGTACGTATTTTTCAACTGCTGTAAAAAATGGTATTCTTTGAAATGCAAATACATATATATACAAATGGTACTGTCATCTATGTTAGACAAATTACTTCTGAAAAATGAAAATTAAACATGCATGACATATATATAGACTCACTGAGTGAATCATATATCCTGAATTATTTGTTTACAGTTTTTTTCTTTTAATTTTCTATGAGGAATAAAAATGTTATTATAGCTTTGGAGCTTGTGGCCAATACCTTTACCATGTATTTTTTTTTATGAGAATTATTTTATAAAAGAGATTATCCCATAATAAATCTCTCACAAATCAATGAAGCAGCTTTGCATAGATAATACTGGCAAAATCTGACCTGGATTTATTTTACATTATTTGTATTAGAGCTTTACAGAAACAATTCTTGATATATCATGTGCTCATAAGAAATTAAAGTATAGCCAGTTGTCATAAGAATCATTACAAGAAACTTCAGTAAAGAAAGGTCAATCAGTACTCAAATGATATGTTTGCCAGCAGATATGCAAGTGTCAGGCTGAGCAATGGCTACATAATTACGATTGCAAAATATCTAAAGAGGTCCGGTAGTGTACTGAAGATGTAGGTTGCAATTAATCAGTGCAATGTAGGAGGGCAGAAAGTCATGACCAAACGCTAGTTACTTTTTCAGAAAAGTCTTTGAACAGCTGCATTAGGACCTGTGATGTGCCAGTGTGAAAAGCTAGTTCAAGACAGTAGAATCAACAGAAACTAAAATACTTTTAACAGCTGCGTAGGCCCCAAGATGAGCCACTTTTGCCACAGAACAAGAAGTCGGAAAGACCGAAATCTTGTAGAGCTCTGAAACACTAGACTTGCTCTTAACACTGTCACCAAAAGGTAAAAATGCTGGATATAGTATTTGCCATAACCACGAGGGATTTCGGCCATTTGTCAGTTGAAGACACAGTTGAAGCCACTGTTTCTTGTAACTCTCAAAGGAGCTGGCAACAACCAGCTTGGCTCTCTGTGCTGGTGGAAGAGGAGGCATAGTAAAGAACCCTTATTTTGTCTAGGTCACTTTGGTCCTATCTTGCCTTTTCTTAATTTAGAAAGTTTTCAAGTGGAAATGCATCAAAAAATTAAGGCAGGCAGCTAAATAGGCACAATAGAAGCATTACAGTTTAAATGCCTGTAGTGGTTTTGGCCTGGGCCAGGTTTTTCAGTAGCAGGGGGGCTAAAGGAGTGGCTTCTTTAAACAGAGTTGCCAGAAGCTTCCTCTTTAGCTGACAGAGTTGGGGCCAGTCAATTTTAAGCTGGACCCTGCACTTGACCCAGGCCTGGCCAATTAGTGATGGAGGTAACGCCTCTGTGAATAACATATTTGAGAAGAAGTTGTTGTACAGTTGAAAAACAGCAGCAGCAACAGGGAGGGAGAATGTGAAAACATCTCCGCAGACACCAAGGTTGGTGGAGAAGGAGAGGGAGGAGGCTGCCTGGGCACTGAGAAGAAGGCTCCCCTGCGATATGTGGTGAGGACCATGGTGAAGCAGGTTGTCCCCCTGCAGTCCATGGAGGACCACCGGGAAGCAGATATCCACTCGCAGCCCGTGGGGAAGGTGCTCACGCCAGAGCAGGTGGGTGCCTGAGGGAGGCCGTGACTCCGTAAGAAGTTCATCCTGGAGCAAGTTCCAGGCAGGACCTGGGAGTCCATGGAGGAAGTGCCCACGCCAGAGCAGGTT
Organism: Urocolius indicus; assembly: GCA_013401255.1. NCBI lineage: Eukaryota > Metazoa > Chordata > Aves > Coliiformes > Coliidae > Urocolius > Urocolius indicus. Next base: position 87,411 of record WBNH01004681.1, on the reverse strand, counting down.
TGCTGTCAGGACCTGTGATCCAGTGAAGGAACCCAGTCTGGAGCAGTCTGTCCCTGAGGGACAGTTCTCCTGGCGGATGACTCATGCTGGGCAGTGTGTGAGGAACTGCCCCCGTGGAAAGTCCCATGATGGAACAGTTCATGAAGATCTGCAGCCCATGGGAAGGACCCACACTGGAGAAGTTCATGAGGGACTGTCTCCTGTGGGGGGACCCCCCGTGTAGCAGTGGGAAGTGTGAGGAGGCCTCCCTCTGAGAAGCAGCAGCGGCAAAGTCCATCTGTAATGAACTGACCACACAGCAACTGATCTAGGTGGGATTTGAATGTCTCCAGAGAAGAAGACCCCACAACCCACCTGGGCAGCCCATTCCTTTGCTCCATGACTCTCACAGTAAACAAATTCTTCCTTGTATTTCTTTGGAAACTCTTATGTTCCAGCTTGTACCCACTGCCTCTTGTCCTATCATTGGACATCAGTGAGAATAGCCTGGCTCCATCCTCCGGACACTTGCCCTTTACTTATTTATAAACATTAATGAGATCAACCCTCAGTCTCCTCCAAACTAAAAATCCCCAGCTCCCACAGCTCTTCATCATAAGGGAGATGCTCCACTCCATCATTTTGGTGGCCCTGTGCTAAACTCTCTCCAGCAGCTCCTTGTCCTTCTTGAACTGAGGGGCACAATATTCCAGATGCGGTCTCACGAGGGTAGAGTAGAGCAGGAGGAGAACCTCTCTCAAACTACTGCCCATAGCCCTTCTCATACACTCCAGGATGACATTGGCCTTCTTGGTCATGAGGACACATTGCTGGCTCATCCTCATCTTTCTGTCTACCAGGACCCCCAGGTCCTTTTCCCCTATATTACTCTCTAACAGTTCATTCCCCAACCTGTACTGATATGTGGGGTTGTTTTTTCCCAGATGCAAGACTCTACACTTGCCCTTGTTGAATTTCGTTTGATTTCTCTCTGCTCAACTCTCCAGTCTGTCCAGGTCTCGTCGAATGGCAGCACAGCCTTCTGGTGTGTCAGCCACTCCCCCCAGTTTAGTATTGTCAGCAAACCTGCTGACAGTGCCCTCTGTTTCCCATCAACATCATTAATGAACATATTGAGCAGTACTGGTCCCAGCACTGACTCCTGAGGGACTCCACTAGATACAGGCATCCAGCTAGACTCTCCCTCATTGCTCACAACTCTCTGCCTTCTTCCCTTCAACCAGTTAACAATCCACCTCACTACCTGATCATCCAGCTCACACTTTCTCAATTTTGCTCTGAGGATTCTGTTTGAGACAGTGTCAAATGCTTTATTGAAATCAAGATAAACCACATCCACTGCACTACCACCATCTATCCACCTGGTTACATCTTCATAAAAGGCTATCAGGTTGAGAAAGACTTCTTTGAAACAGGCTTGATGTATAGATGAAAGCTTTGACAACAAAAGACCATTTATGCTTCTTAATAGTCTCATCAGTCCACTCATGGTCCTATTAGTACATAACTATTTTAGTGCATCCATTGTTATCACTGTTGCCTTCATGAGAGTGAGATAAAACTAATTTTTTTTAATCTGGGCCAGAGTTTTTAATTACTAACTCAAAGTAATTACAGTTAATTCCTACACTACTCAGAATCTCCTTTGGCAGCAGGACAAACACAATGAATAAAAGAAATTACAAGATTTTCCTATTTTTTAAGACTTCACAGCCAATAGCTGTTGTTGAAACAAATTAATATATTAGAGAGGGAATACAATGAGATCTGAGCTGGTTTTTTTTAATTCTAATATCCCTGTTAGTAAAATCAAAGCATCTTAGTCTTTCATTTGTCTTTTTTCTAGATTCTTCTTAACTAAACAATTGTAGTTTTTCTGAAAGGATCTTAGATTTTTATCCTTTTACATAAAATTTTGTCAATTTAAAACAACGGATTCATCCATCCAACCACATAGCCTACAACCCCAAGAACAAAAGCTACTGTGGATATCATAATTGGCATTGATAATAATATAAATTGTAAATTTGTGGTGTATTGTCCCACAGATGCTAGAAAAGCCGCACTTAAAGCAAAGTCACTATTTCTGGTATCAGGAGACACAAACACTACATCAGGGAGGAGTTTCAGAACATCCCTCAGGTCTACTGCTGTTTAACTGCATTAAGTCACAGGGAAGCACTGTTTTGATTTGGGCCCTTATAATTCATCAGTGCAGAGACTCTCAAAGAGAAAGTCTGTTTAGTCTGTCTCCGTCATCATAATGACAGTAGAAACACAAAATAGCCTGTGGCTCTGGGTGAGTTAATTATGTATTTTTTTCCTAGGACACTGTCTTGAAGTACTTACACATTAACCTTGCAGACTTAGACATTCTGCACAGCATGAGATTACTGGTAGTCTCAACTGGTTAGTGTCAAGCTCTAAGCTCTCCAGGGTTACTCAGGTCACTCCTCATTGCCTGGAAGATTACCTCTAAGGGACAGGGTAAGTTTAAGTGTAAAAACACTGGCATTAAGTGATGGAACATATTCTGAATAGAGAAAAACTAAGTGAAACAAATCTACTGCTTGCCCTTATGAAACTGAAACACTATCAGCAAACAAATTCTTGTTTTTCACTAAAATATTTATTCATATGCATTCTAAAAGCATACCCAAAATGCCTATTTTAATGAAAAGGAGTAGGACTCTCCGAGAATACACTTTAGTTTGCTGACATCATAAATGCCATAAAGATTTATTTACATATAAATATAATATATCTATATACAATACAAGAAGTGAACCTTCATCCACTCTAAGTCACCTATATTTATGATTTCCTTTTAATCCATTATATATCCATCTTTCTTGTAGGATAATGATTAGCAAAGCTTTATCAAATGTAAATGTAAATATTTAGCAGAATACTAAAAAAATTAACATATAATTTCCCAGTTCTGAACACATAGTTTCATTTAAGCTTTTCCTTCTCACTGACTTTGAACAATGGAGATATATTCAACAAATCTAGATTTTGGTTCTTATTGTAAATACTACACTATTGAAAGAAATATTGATTCATTTAATTCTTTTGGAAGTGTTGGCATGCTGCTTCACTGGAAACAGCAGATCTTTTTATTCTTTCAGTTCTGAATGACTGCTTGGGTTTGCCTTTTAGCAGATATTTGCTGATAATGCTTTTGTCAATTAAATTATGACAACACTCTAGATAATTAAATTGTAACTTATATAAGATGCATACAATGTGTTAGTCTTCTAAAATTAGTATCTTTGCTAAGGAAGATAAAAAGAGCGTGTATTCAGCTTCATTTCAGTTTTCCTAAGTGACAAGTTTTTGATACCAATGTGAAAATCAACAATAACTGACATGCATATGAGCCAAAAGTATACAGTCTACAGAATACTGTCCTGCGTCAGAAGCCATCATCTCTGTCAACTTGTCACAGAAAAATTCAAGTTACCTGATCTTAAGACTCAAAAGAAGTGATAAACTACCAAAAGATATGGACATTATGCCCTAATAAAGATGTCTTTGAAAATTTTAGAGTTTCTGCTTCCAAGCTCTCATAGCACATATCTATCACACAGTTTCTGGAAAATAGAATAAAACTAGTATCTCCTTTCAGTAAAACTAGAGTTTACATGTTAGCCGTGTCTGGTTATGAATAGCCACATGAGGCCAAACAATCTTATGAGGCTGGCTGAAATTTTGATCCCAAAGTAGTCTAGTTTTGGAATGAGTAAAAACTGGTCTTTCCTTGGAAGGATTTGTGAAAATCAAATTGTGCAGGTCTCAGTCATGTCTAAGAACTGCATGACATCTACAGTGACTCTATCAAGATCACAGACAGTATAGTTGTTCTGTAACAGTTTAGGTAACATAACTGGGAATCCCATAGAATCACAGAAGATACACAAAACCATACTTGTTAACCATTTGCTTCAGTTAATCACTGTGTGCAATATAATTTTCAGCTTTTAAGGAGTTTCTAACACTCCTTAGGAGCACTCTAAGTATTTATTTTGCAAGATGCTCACTTTATTTTTTTTGGTGAGTTTTTTCTCACTTCTGCTAAGACATTTCACAGCTCAGCAACCAACTTAATGCCACTTTTAGGAGGAGACAAATCCAATTATGTCCTTTTAGTCTCAGGCAGAATGGAAAGTTTTAGCAGGCAAAACAGAGAGGTCTGCTTCATTGTATGTAGCTTCATAACCCTGATACTTTGATAACACATTTGTCAAATTTGAATGCATGGACTTCATTGCCACTACAGCATATTTGTCTGAGTTGCTAGACTAAGTATATGTAGGTCTATACCTGTATAGCTGGACAGGCAGATATGCACTCACACACAAAAATAGTTTCAAAGCAGGAGACTGATTTATTGGAAATCACTTAAAAACATCTGTATTTTTTTTTATTAATAGCTGAAGATTTTCAAAATAACTTCTTTAGGGAAAATCATATTTATCTGAGGTTTTCTTTAAATAATCCAATGATCAATCCTAATCTGAAATTTCACCTGAAGGTATAAACTTAATGCTTAAGATCTAAGTTGGATTTTTCTTCTAAATAAAAGCATATTGGTTTTTAATTTTTACTGAATTCCAGGATTAGATGCTGATTTCAATTGCACACATTTTGAAACCAAAATAATGTTTTGAGGTAGATATATTCTGGCACAATTGGCCATATTTACAATAGTAAATGAAATAGGACAGGTACTATCTGTTCTATGAAATTTTTACTCTGGGCTAATACTGTCTGGTCTTGTGGGCTACTATAATTTGTTGAGATGCAGCTACCTCTGTTGGGGTAGTAAGAAAGTTAAGCCATATTGTTGTAAAAAAATCACCTTACAGAAGCATCTTGAAAATTGTCAATCTGCTTATAACTACTGCTGTCAGCACCTGACTGACCTTCCCTGGACAGCCCTCATACTAACCTAGGGGCCCAGAAATCCCATTTTGTCTCAGTCCCCAGCCACAGTGAGGTGGTAGAGGTGCCTGGCCCATGTTTGGCAACACTTCCAGACATCTGTGTCTGATGATTTCTGGCTGGCTAATTTTTCTGCTGCTGCAGCTCCTTGGCTGTGCTCACCCTTGCTTGGGGGCTGTAGGACAAGGGCAGCATCAGGGCTGCTCCAGCTGCTCCACAATGGCTGATCCCAGAAATATCCCTAGTAGTTTTCTGAGAAAAAATACAGTTCTCATCTGCAGGGGGCATAGAAAGAAAAAGTTACCTTTCTGATACTTGTTTTACACCTCTTTCCATGCAAATTGGCTTTCAGAAATTGAACAATGATATGATTTCACCTCTTAAGTTTACCAGATTTGAAATATTTTAACTAAAGTACATTTCAGAAAGGATGACTGCACCAGTACTAAAATTCCAGAGTTTAGTTGATTTACTAGCTGCAATTTAGCTAGCCATTGTATGACACACTTTTCTTCTATGAACTTCAGTAAAATAAGCAGCAAGCTCAGACATTTAAACACCTTATTGACAATAACCATTCATTTGTCAAGTAGTTTGGCTATTACTGAATTATTGATGAAATGTCTTCAGCTTTAATTCCCACAAGCCTTTTGATGATATCTTGGGGCAACATTATTTCTCTAGCCCAAAAAGAAAAAGCTAAAAATAATTGTGAAACATTTCTCTTAGAGAAATTTCTAATTATTAATGCTAAGAGTAGCATAATTTAAATATATTGACAGGGTTGTGTCATCTTTCACTCAGTTCTAAAGTAAAATCTCTCATTCATGAAAACCCAAGGAGCACCCTATTAGATTTCCTAAGTCAATCTATTGGTCATATAATAAGCTGAGTTTAAAAATAATGAGCTACTGATAAAGGATTAATGCTTGATTATGAAGTTGATAATAGTGACTCTTACATACACTTGCCAGAATTAATGGGCCATACAGAAGTGACACAGAAAGGGCAGCCATTGCTAAATTATTTTCATTAGAACTTTATTTAATGATGGAGTGTCATGTGAATCTTGCTGTACTTCCCTTTCACTTGAGATTTGAAAAATATGACTATAAAAAAAAAAGCATCATGGTTCTTTATCATTTATACTATGTTAGCTTGTTTAGTCTTTTTTAACGTAGTACATATTTGAGATAGATAGATAGATAGATAGATAGATAGATAGATGTCAGTGATACAAAGCTAAGTGTATCCATGCTATCCAGACAGGAGACATACATAGGCTGCTCTTCAGGTGTGAGTGCTTTAAATTTACCTGTCTTTACTAAACATGTTTTTTATACTTATTTGTTTTAATTCAAGTTCACAGCCAACAGAAGGCACTTAAGGAAAGTAATCATATACTCTCCCTATTTCCTTACTTCCATAGATAGATCTAAAGGTAATATGAAAAAAAGCATGAGGAACAGAAAAACAGAGAGTATTCTGAATTACAGTTGCAGTAATCATCATAGATCCTCCATGGTCTCTGACATATTCTAAAAGTAACCCACCTTTGTCCTTCAGTAATAAATTTCTTTCAAGTTCAAGGGTCTCCATAAACTCAGACATGGTACTCTGAAAATTGTAATAAATATACAAATATATATCTATAAACACATTTTAATTCTATTTTCCTCTTAATTTTCCTAGAGGAATAAAGATTTTCAGTAGAAGTACAATCTCATTAACCTGCTTTTTTACAACAGGGTTCTTTTTAAAGATTCCAGCCTTGGAAAAGTTAATGTTGTAACAGATAGAAACAAAGTAACTGCTAAGTGCCTGGGTTTTCATTATTTCCCTCCTTGTGTCATATTCCCACCATTTATAGCTTAGACTGACGTGAGCTCCAACACAAAGAAGGCAATTAAAAACCCAAGGCTTAGAGCCCCAGTAGATAAGGTATTCTCATAAACCCCTATGGCTGTCCTGGTCTTCCAGAGCCACTGGTCTGGTGCAATTAAGAAGTTGCTCTTGTTTTCCAGTGTTTTGGTACTGAGAGAATCAGGAGTAACATGGTTACAATTCCTTGAATGTTTCTCCCAAATAAAGTACTGTTAGCAGAGTAGTATACTAAGGATTGTGTAGGATTAACCCATAAGAAGCTAGCTGGGAGGAATTTATAGGGACTTTCTGTTGCAGAGCAATAATGGAAACAAACAAAAGTTCTTGCAAAAAAATTCTGCTGCCATCTAATTGGCTTTGATAGAGGAAGAAAGCAGCTCAGCCACGTAGACCTAAATTACACGTGCTTTTTTTGGCTGGGATGAGCTAACTTTTTCATAGTAGATAGCATGGGTATATGCTTTGGATTTGTGCTGAAAACAGTGTTGGTAATACAGGGATCTTTCTGTTATTGCTGAGTAGTGCTTACACAGAGTCAAGACCTTTTCTGCTTCTCTCACCACCCCACCAGCAAGGAGGCTGGAAGTGTACAAGAAGCTGAGGACACAGGGCACACAGCTGGGACAGCTGACTGCCATTGACTAAAGGGATATTCTAAATCATATGAAGTCATATTCAGCATATAAAGCTGGGGGAAGAAGAAGAAAGTGAGGAGACATTCACAGTTATGGCATTTGTTTTCCCAATCAACCATTATGCGTGACGGATCCCTGCTTTCCTAGAGATGGCTGAACACCTGGCTTCCCGTGGGAAATGGTGAATGATTCCTTGGCTTGCTTTGCTTATGTGTGTCGCTTTTGCTTTACCTACTGAATGGTCTTGCTCTCAACTCATCATTTTTCCCACGTTTACCCATCTGATTCTCTCTCCCATTCTACTGGGGGTAAATGAGCAGCTGTATGGGGCTTAGTTGGTGGCTGGGGTTAAACTACAACATTGAGCACTGATACATGAATAGCGTGTCAAAGTTTAAGTGCTGTGCAGATATTCCTTTACATTGCAAAAATGAGCTAATCAAAACAATTAACTAAGCTATTAACTATATGAACATACATTGTGGTATTGTTTATTACTCTTCCAAAAAGAACTTATCGGTTTTCTATGATGATGAAAGAAGGAAATACATTATCTTAAGTGTGGCAAGTGAAAATTATGATGATCCTAGAACCATCTCTGAAGAGTGTGTAGGAGAGCTAATAGTAAAGGAATGAAAAGAGGCTAGACATGTTGGCATCAAATCAGCCTTACACTATTCACAGGGGTGGACTGTAGTGAAGCTCTAAAATTAGTCCTTTTCAACCTAAAACAATGAAATTTTTCACCCTATTTCTTCAGTAAAATGGTAAGCAATAGTGGTTTTCTCACTTATAATCTGTCTCTGATTAACAGACATTTGATACAACCTGGGAGCTCTTGTCCAGACTCACTCTAACAAGATCAGTTAGAGTGTCTTGTTTCTACAAAATGGCATTAATTATCATCAATTATTTATTTATTAAAGTTCTGAATGGACCTTCAAAATCATTAATAAACATGCATTTATCAAGTCTGGTAAATTACAGACCCATCTGGACATCAAGACTTTTATTTTTTAAAGTGAATACCTCTCCTTAAGGGAAGATCCAATTTCGATTTTATTATTATTATTGTGGTGGTACAATGCTGTAACATGACCTCATGCTGATTCAAAAGCTGAAGTTATTTTAGGCACAAAGTGCTATATAATGAAAAATACTTTGGCAACACATCAGTGTAATTTTAGGCACCTTGTGAACAGCTCCAAGTTAGCAACTCCAATCCTCTGTACCTTTTCTTCTCTTTTTTATCAGAGAAAGTAAACATCAAAGGAAGATGCTTCAGAAACCAAACTGACATGCAGTCCTTCTCCATCAATTCACTAAAATGTCCAAAGCTATGGATTAAAAGAAAAATATGAAATCAATCCAACAGTGGTGTCTTTCCGTCAAAAACCATCAACATGGTCTGAAACTTCAGCATGGTAGCTGTTTTCTCACTCTGGTGAGAAACACTGGTATCTATAATTTTGCTAGTGATTTTACAGAAGCCTCATAACCAGTCCTTCTGTTTGAACTGGATATTCATATCTCAAAAAAAGCTCCAAAAATTTCAGGCATCAACTGCAGAGCTACCAAGTATAATTTTAAGTGTGTATGTTCTACTTTCATGAAGAAAGGAAATTGTAGGTTCTGCAACAACATGTGGAAATAAATGTTGAAAAGACTGAGTCACAAAAAAGGAATTTAATTGCTGGGTATTTTTTTGATATTGTTTTTATAAATATGAAAAAAAATGAAAGGAATCTTGATAACTTTTATCATGAATCTAGCCTACTGTTTTAAGTATTAGTCTCTATCTGTCCTTTCAGTGGTGTAGGCAAATGTAAGCAAGTCACTGTGTCACTTTTATATTAGTATGTAGGAGCATAAGTTCAATCATCAAAGCAAAAAGGAACAAAGATAAAATTTTTTTTTTAAAAAAATCCAAAGTCCAGGAAATTAGGCAATTTGCAGAAAAAAAAGAATCTAAAGAAAAAGAGCTTTAGTTAAATTCAGAAAGCTGTAGTATCTGAAAGTCAAAGCAGTAGTGCTAGCAAAGACACTGTGGGTAATGGGTAATGATAGCACTAGTATCAAGGTGCATTTAAGAAAGCAAAATGAGGAGACAAACCTAGGGGGGGGAAAGGGCAAAAAAAGAGTAGTGGGCTCTTTCTGCATCAATGCATGATGTGTAACTTACTGTGTAATGTGAAGTTCTATTGTGCCCCAAAGTGTGACAGCTTCAAAGACTTCTATATCAAAAAATGCTAAGTATCATCAAATCAAGTCCAGAAGGTATTCTGTTAATATTTAAAACCATCTCAGTGAAACCATAAGAACTCTGAAAAATCTTTTGACTTTTCCACTCTCTAGTCCACATAAAGCATAAAACAAAAATGATATTTTTTTGCGTAGATTATACATTGATACCCAGCATGCGGTACTCCAGAACATTCTGATGACAGCTGGCTGTGCAACAGATGAGTCTGGAGTGTTTAGGGGAAAAATCAGTCAGTTCATCAGCAGAGCGACTGCTGGAATGAAGAGAGGCATTAGCAGGATGGAATAAAAGGGAAGAGGAAAGAGAGTGGTGAGAGACAGACTGCAGCAAAAGTAGTGGAAGAAGGAAGAAGAAATGGAACTGTACTGTGAGACTGTAGAGCAAATAAAATAGTCACAAGGATAAAGCTAATAGAGGGAGAAATTCCTGAGTACCATGGTTCCAGATGTAGGTTTGGATTTTTGTGATATTTAAGTATTTGAAATTATTGTGTATAAATCTGGTTATAAAGTCCAATTGATATGAATGTTGCTATTCTGATTAATAAGCCTAATTAGAATTGATGAAAAATGCAATGTCATCTGCCCAGAGTAATTTTTCATATCTTAAACCCTAATTTCTACTGTTTAATTTATTATCTTTCAGATTGCAATATCAGAATTTAAGATAGCTAAGAACTAGCTTAACAATTACCTAGAACTTAGGCTAATACTCTTACATTAAAAAAAATATTAAAACTTAAAAAAAAAAATCTCAGAAAATGAGATCCCCCAAGGTGCCCAGCAGAACACTGAGCCTCCCTTATACACCCACATTCATGCCCAGAAGGAAGAATCCACCTGATCTTAAGCCTTTTAAAATAATTCCCTTTCAAATCCAGAGGAGCTCCAGAGTCAGTTGCTAAAAGGACCAGTATCCAATGAAGAAAGACTGAATGTGATCCATTGCCATCTTCCATTTTGTTTGATCCTGGCTTCATCAAGATTGAATCTTCCAAAACGGTTCTTTTCAACACCTGGTGGTGGTGCTGTTGTTCCTTTCTATACAGGAGCTTAACCTCCAAGTTTTACCTGGGATGTGAATAAACCCGATTTTATTATATAGCTCACAGTGCCAGGCTAATGTTGCTACACTCTTCCAACTTCTCTGTGGGCTGTTAGATCAGATGTCTCTGCACTCCACAGGTATGTGCTGAACACTTCAAAAATCCACAAAAAGAATAGTCCTAGTTTTGTAAATAAAATACAGCTTAAAAAAGCATTAAAAAAGGAGAGTAGAATGTGAGAAGAAAATCAGCAAACTGACCAAAAATGCTGGATTTGAAAAAAAAAAGCAAAACTGGATTTGGGGCAGTGCTATAGCTACTTGTTCAGGCAGATTTATAGAGAGAGGAATTTCACTCATATTACTATCCTTAGTTAGTTCAGAGGTCTAAACAGTCACTTAGATGACTGTAGAGATCATTACAATGTAGAGTCATAAATATCTACCAACTTGCTGTGCATGTGTTTATAAACAGGAATTACCATCAAGTGGTTGCTGAATCTGAAAGACTCTTACCAATAATCAGCACAGCATAGTTTCTGTATAACTTTACTGATCAGATTTTCCAGCATTTTATAACACAAGCAAAATCTGAATGAAGAAGTCTATTCCTTTGATTTATTGTTTATTATTACTATCAGGTACACATCACAGTAGATGAAAAGATTCCTTCAAATGTAAAAATAAATGTTACAGGCTGAAAAAAGTCAAGCCATAGTAACAAGAAAATTTAAAATGAAAAAAAAACCCAGTAGAGCTATGTAAATTTGTCAAAATCCTGCTAATTATTTAATCTTATTTTAAAAGTAAACAAACAAAAGCAAAAAATAAAAAACAACACAACAAAAGACCCCCAAATCAGCAATAAAACAATCAAATCAAGCACAAACTTCTACTAAGAGAACAATTATTCAAAAGTCAATTCATTCAAAAGTCAATCATTCATAAGCTGAAGGATAGATAATTAGGTTGTATGAACAAAAATGAATTTAGCACTGTTGAGGGCTTTTTCATGGCTTGCAAATAATCTAAATGTCAAAATAGAGCTATCCTATTAAAGAAAAACTAAACACAAAAGATAAAAACATGACTAAATCAAGCAGGACCAGATTAAAACTTATGCACTAAAGGTCTGAGATTAGAACACCAGTTTTTGGAATTACATGAGACTAAATCCCAACTTTCATGAAAAATCATGTTTCTCATCCCTGCAGTGGGAAGGAGAAAGGAATAGAGAAAGAGGACAGCTTAGAAACAGAAATGAGGGGTTGTTCAGGTCCATGTAAATAACTCCAATAGATTTAAACTGCAGCACTGAAATAAGGCATCATGGAAAAAGCAGAATCACACTTAAGACAACGGAGACAAGTGAAGATGAGGTTTAGTGTTGTCCTATATTATCCAACACTCTGCCTTCTGTTCTTAGATAATTGCTGACGTGGATACCATATAGCACTTCACATATCCCTTTTTTCTGTTTCTGAATAACAAATGTACTTAGTAATGCTTTACTTAGTGATCTTGCTTTTGAAGCACATTTTCCACTCTTCTCTGCTCTTTTTCCTTGCTGTTCACATCTACTGTCTTTACAACCTAGACAGTCCTTAAGCTTTAAAAAAAACAGAAAAAAAAAAAAAAGAATATTCAGGTAGGGTGAAGAGAAAAACAAAAACTAGAGGATATGGACAGCAGAAAAAGCCCATGTAGATGGAGGAAATAAACTAGAATAATAATTGCTAGCAAGGAGAGAAAATTTTATGTATCATAGCTTTTAAAACAGTCAATGTTGAGAAAAAAAGAGTAGGCAGCAAATGTAAGTAGCATCATGAGCAGGTATAGACACAGTGGTGATGTAAATGGAATGTCTGTTTCTGGACAACACCTATTTCACCTGAGCATGAATTTAAGTTTAACTTGTGGCAATTTAGATCACTCTAAAAAAGTCTATATTCAGTGAGCTCAATAGGCCTCCAGACTTTTGAGTAGCTCTGTTGACAATGAAGAACACTTAAATGTAGATGTCTAAATGTGCAACTGGATTTTACTTCTGGGGCTCAATTCATTTGTCTGCACATAGCAATAATGTCTTTAGCTGTCACTCTAGAAGGGCACACGTCACTTCAGTCAAACACTAATAGATTTGTTTGATATGAAGCATCTCAAATGACCTATGTGTGAATCTTGATCTCACTGGTCTAATCCTGATATAACTTGAAAAGTTATGCAGGGTTGTTAGAGAAACTCTCCCTACAATAAATACGGGATGTGAAGAAACCACTGTGAGAACATACTTTTCACAGTCTTCCTAAGTGGCCTTTTACCATCTGGATAGCTGTAAATTGTAGAGAAATACTTCAGAAATACTTTAGCTGAAAATTTCTTGGATCGCATTTGCCTTTTTCAAAGCCAGATCACATAAGCAATTCACAACCATTCTTACATTGAATACTAAATCCAACCTTCCGTCTCTGTTTCTTTTAAGTGATGAATTCTCACTCTACAGTGTATATTCTTGTTGGCTTTTCATTAACAGTCCCTATTAATTCTCATTCCAGCTCCATTTCTCCATTGCTTAGGAATATTTCTTTTTTTAGTGTCAGTACCAATCTTCTTACAGATTGGTACTATCATATGGGTGTACTACAATAGATAACTTCCTTGACAAAAATCTTAATTTCTATGTCCTGGCCAGTCATAAAATAGGATGAGTCATAGGGCAAATGTTTGAGAAACTGTTACTCATCTACCTACACTTTCCTTTGAATACAATCACACCTTCCCCTCCATTAGCCAGCTTAGTCTTATAATATAGTATCTTGATAGTTACAATTTTTACAGCTCTTAATAACACTAACATTCTCCATTTCAAAATAATATTTTCTATCATTGTGTTAAATCTCTGATTATCACAGAGATGAGATCAGATACATTTTCTTGATTTAAGGAAAAAACAAAACGCTAATTCATAACTTTCTTTTCAGATATTTCAGTAAAACAAATACCGATATGAAAATACACCTTTTTTCCCCAAAGCTTCAGCTTCTCTGTAGTCTAACTGCATCCCAGACAACTTCAGGCTGTATTTGAGAACCATATTCTTAAACATTCACTGCTCTTTGCACCAATCATTCTAGAGAGGTAGGCACTCAGTTCACACAAAAGCCCCACACAATTTACACATGGTGTTTTCTGGTTATGTCACAATCAAGATCTAATCACAGAAACACTTTGATTCACTGGCCTTAACACATCATTGAACCAGGAATATCGTGACACTCCCTTAATTCACAGCCAGTCACTTAAAACACTTATTAATTTCTCTTGGGATATTACTTTGGTGTGAATTTTCATTCTTTTTTCATTTGAGAAATTCTATTGTAGGCAGGGAGGAAGAATAGGTCTTGGCAAATAACTGTCATCATGACACTGACAGAGCCTGTTGAGAGTTTTGACCTCAGTCTATTTTGTTGCAGCTCTTCCATCATCTTTAACAAACTAATCAAATGTAATCTAAGAAAGAGATAAGCAATGACTTCACTGTCATTAGCCAATGGGCACTTCATTTGCTTCTGTGATCCCAGGTGTTATGCACTGTTCTGTTGCTTTTTGGTGTTTACCAAGACTGACTTTGTCTGGGCAAAGAACATATTTTTGTGTTAAAACAGCTTAAAACAAACTATTAAATACTGTATATAGATCTAGGGCATTGGTGTCATGCTAACAGGTTACTATGAAGTCATATAACAGGGGAGACTAGAAATGTATGTGTCTCCGAGTTCAGAATTTTGGTTGGGCTTAATCAACTGGCAAACATTTCACAGACTCTGAGATTTCTCTTTTCTTGTTCAAACAGCAGTAAGTTAAATCTTTGAAGTTAATGATGTGTCAATGATATTTGTCCCTGAAATTATTAGTCTTAAGAAGTGACACATTAAGCAAATTAGTATTCTTAGAAATATTCTCAAATTTCATAATTCAAGTTTTGCACCTTTCTTCTTATCTCCTAGGTCACAATACGAAAACTAGAACCTGAGAAGGAGAAAACCTTTTAGAAGTTGGTTGGCAAAAATAGATTTGTGAACTCTGAAAGAGAATGCAAGATCAACTCTTTTTGGATGACATTTCTGCTGTTTTCTAGTTTTACATGTCAGAGAAAGAAACAAAACATGCAATTTCAAAGGATAGCAGATTTGGGTTTTTTGCAGAGCTGTCTTTTGGAGAAAGCATACTTTAATCTATCAAGCTGGTTCCTCTGCCAAGCATTCCTCAGACAATTCCAATTAATGAATGAAACCATATTACATGGGACTGAACTGATGACACAAATACAGGAAAATTCCAAAGGAGATGTAACCATTAAGCTGCTTCCAAACAATCTGCTCTGGTTACAACCACATTCATCTTTTGGGACTTGATTCTCAAAGGGGAAGCCATGTTTGAACAACCTGATAAACTTCTGTGATGAAACAACTGACTTGGTAGACAAGGAGACGGAGAGCAGTAGGTAGCATCTACCTTCGCTTCAGTAAGGCTTTCAACACTGTCATTAGATCTTCATAGATTGGCTGTTGATGTATATAATGATGTGTCCAATACTCACAGCAAGGTTGTTGCTAACACAAAACTGGGAAGAGTGGTGGATACAACCAGAGCTAGTGCTGCCATCCAGAGGGACTTTGATAGGCTGTAGAAATGTACTTGGCAGGAATGTCACAAAATTCAATAAAGAGAAGCGCAAAGTCTCTGAGGAGGAACACCTGAGGAGTAACACTCCCATGACCAGAGAATATATGAGTCATAAGTAAAATACAGAAAATTTTAAACAGGGTTTTCTTTGTCCAGGAGACCTGGGTTTAAAGGATTCCAACATCGGGCAAAACAGAGTGACAGAGACAGCTTTATGATTGAAGTGGTCAGAAGTTGAAGAATCATCAACTTTATAAATTATATTCTGTGATCTGAGAGCCTGCATTTACTGGTCACTTAAATCAGTGACCCATGAGATCTTTCCCTTAAATAGATTTTTTAAGATTCTTATGAGGAATTGAGAACTGCTGCCATAACACAGGACAGGAACTACCATAATGTAATGTCATTGCTTTAATGTATATTGTTGTATTTCTACATAGTGAATACACCATTGTCTTTGTGAACAAAGAAATTGTCATGAAATATACCTTTGTGATAATTAGCCATACATCTTCCAACTTTAAAAAAAAAAACAAAAACAAATAAAACAAAAACCAAACAAAACAGAAAAAAAACCAGAAAAAGTTTGACATCAGGTCTTGATGCATAAGAAAGTGCACGGAACAGTCTATTTTAAAGCATAATATTCTATCAGTTTGCTTTTCCAATTATCTTGTTTTACCTAGGCTTACCAAACCTTTCCAATAAGAACATTTTTTTTTTCCCACGGATTATTCGCAGTGTAAAATCAGTGCGTCCTTTTCAAAGAAAATTATTAACAATATCAGGCAAAAGTAGTAAGACAATCATATTTTTATATTTTTATTAAGGTACCTCAACAGAATTTCAGTTCAATTATCTCTTTTTCTTATAATCATGTACGAGCTGAATTCTATAGTCTACTTCTCTATAGACTTGCACGATATGCTGTGGCCATAAAAATGACATGATATCCAGACTATGCTTATTCAGTTAAGAAGCTTATTATATTGTTCCATTAGGAATCATATTAGTCTTGGTATTAAGTTATTCTGTTAGTACAAAAGTATGAGAACAATAGACAACTAGAAATGCATTCCCCTAGAGAAGTGTGACAGCAACCTCAAGGCAAAATATTTCTGGATTTTAACAGAATCTTATCCTCATACACTCCTGTCTGAAGCCACTCAGGATATTTTGGTGATTGGAACAACACTAATAACTACAGCATCTATTCACCTTCACCTGCAATCTCCCTCTCTTTATAGGCAGGCACTAGCAGCAGGTAATATCCTGCTTGCAAGAAGAATTAAAAGTTGCCAGCAGACTGCTGCAGTGTCTGAAGTCAGGAAAATGCTCTCAGCTGCCATCTCTGCGAATGGACTTCATTTGGTGCTGGGTACATGCAAATAACAGTTTGGAAAACCTCTTATCTAGAAAAAAATGAAAGTCTTAATGTGACACTAAGAAGCATCTCACATCACTCTTTCAGATAGAGGTGCTCACTGTTGCATCAAAATCCTATTTTCCTGCCAACCTGAGATGAGACAACTGGTTTCTCAAACAAGCATTGATAAGCTATGAAAGATTTCTGATCATCTTATGATGGCAGGCACATATTTAAATCCTTACCAAACAACAAATTCAGTCATCAGTAGTAAATCACAACAGTTGAAGAACAGACCTCTTAGATTCCATAGAAAGTCTAAAGCTGCTGAAATCAGCAGCACTCATCACAAGTACATCCTCAATGTAGCTATTTTTTTACTCAGAACACTTTGCAACATGAAGGTTAGATTTACTCCTTCCAAGACAAGTTGCCATTCTGACTAGTGTCAACTCTTCTATCAGAAAAGGCAAATGATCTCATTCTATCAAAGACAATAATTTCAAGTTTGTTTCTAAATGATTTCTGGTAAAACCAAGGTGATGAACTATTGAACACTTAGTTCATTAGTTGTCATATAGCTTGACATTTCCATCTTTCAAGAAGTATTGCAGAAAATCAGACACACAGGGCTGCACTTCCAAAGTGGCGGAAGTAGTCATACTGTCTTCAAGAAAAGTGACCATGAAGGCTATTTCTAATGGAATGTGGAAGATCACAGTAACTGTTAAGCAGACAAAAAGTGTTTTAAAATTATTACTTCATGTGCTGTTTAGACACACAGTTCCAAAAGGAACTAAGATTAATAAAATAGAATAAGAACGTAACAATGGAACTTAAAAGAAAAAGAACATAATATTCTGGAGACAGAATAAGAAAAAAGAAATCTTGGCCCAAATGACTAGCATTATGCTGTGGTCCTTTCTTAAGACATCCTATGAAAATATTGCATTCTATATCCACATGAAAGACAGTAAAAAATATAGAAAGCAGGTGAAAGAAAAAGAGTTTTTATTAACTGAGCACCTTTACAGTACAATTCTTGTACCAATACATATGCAAAGGAAAAAAACCCATTCTGTACATTCTACATGTTATCTAGAATACATTCTATAATACATTCTACATGTTATCTTTCAAGTATTCTTTAATTACTGTTTGCTTTTCAGAATTTAAGCCATCTGATATTTGAATCACCTTCTGCAAAGTCTCATCAAGTGGATTCCCAGTTTAGGTATCCTCTTTAAACATTGAAGACAGGTTTCTGTTTTTCTCCTTTCCTTTCAGTTGAACAAGCTAATTCTTTTTTTTTATGATTTATTTGTTTCAAAAATTCTTTCCCCTCTATGCTCCCACTTTTTATTCATGGATTTTAAAATCAATACTTTCTTGTTCTATTTAGAACAATACAAAACCTACTCTAAAATGCCCTATAATCTATACATTCTTTAATTATTTTCCAGTTTTCTTCCAGAAGATGGGTACATAAGTGTTTTTCAGCACCTGCTTAAGTGCTAAATGCATCTGTTGCTTCCAGTCATCCTGTCTGCCTTAGTTCTTTTGAAGTCCAATCGCCATCTATATATGTGACATGACAGGGATGACACAGGTATCAAATTATTGAAGAAAATGCATGATGTCTGTGATTTACTCCTTGGATCAGAAATTGTTTTCCTCTGTGTTCTGTTTATACTGAGTCAGTCAGGGCAATTCTTCTCCCTTGGCATTATTAGACTTTGAAATGACTACCACAGCTTTGTGAGAAAATAATCCCCAGCTCCTGAGAATCCTCAGAAACCATGCCTAGAGCGCGCCTGCATGGTGCTGCACAACAAAACTTTTGCTGTTCCTTGAGCAGGGAAGTGCTCATTGTTACAAATTGTTTCTATATGTAGCTATGTCTAACTTTTATTTAACAATAGAAAATGTTAAGGACTTGATTAAGATTAGGAAAACAGTAAATATAAAATATTTAAAATATTTCCAAGACTTCATGTTCAGGTGATTCAATTTTGCTCCCGGTTATTAACTAGTCATGCAACTGTCCCTCTTAGTCATGAGAGAGGGAACAAATATACCACTAACTCCTGAAATTCTGCTTCCTTGAACTAATCTTCTTCCTTGATCACGTAAAGTTTTTTTTGTATTTTTGAGAAAGCTAAATTTGACACTCTCCCCCCAAGGTCTGCTCAGAACAGACCCTTCTCCAAGCAAACCATCTTTAGTCAGAGATACTCTCCCTTCTTTGTCTTTCAGTCCTTTTGATTTGTTAATCAGCAGCACCAGTAGTCAGGAGTCATATATAAAAAAATAAAAAGTGGAGACACTGAGTACCTAACTGCTACCTTCAGCTTACATGAACCAACCGTCACCACAACTAGCACATAAACTATTTATATTCTTTTCAGTGGAAAGGGGTTGGTTGATTTCAGGATCTCGGGTGTAAAAAACCCTTGTTAAGTGTCTAACTTAAATGCACAGGACCCTCAAATGCTAATACTCTTGTAATTAAAAGAATAAGAACTTTGGCATTTATTTACAGAAGATTAATTTGCTAGGCATTTGATATTTCAGTACAGTTAACTGCATATATTAAGGAGATAGTTCTAATTTCTCTCTTCCTTCCCTTTGGAAGTGGATCACGAAAATGCTGATTCAATAAACATGACATTCCTCTTGCTTGCACTGTGGATGAAGTTTCTGCCTCCTTCTGTAAAAAGCTTTGAACTTATCTGTCTACCAGATAAGTTTGAAAATACTGCCTGTTTCAGACTTCTTTGCAAGCAGGATCGTTTTCAGTATAGTCGGACCAATGACATGCCTGTTATTAGATTCATACATTTGAATTCACTGTGACGTCTTCAAAGAGTCTGCACATTAAACATTGGCAGCACAAGTGACAGATTTGGGACCCAACATTTTCTTCTCTTCTTCAAATTTTGTGAATGTTCTATGTCTTGGAGTGAGATTTCAGGAGTTGATAAGACTTTTTTTCTGAAGTAATTTACTTTAGAATATCAGCATTATTGATGGATCTGTGATCTAAACTGCATTTGTAGGTTTATTACAGGGATGATAGGTCAGTGATTTCCTCTGGCACTAAAAAGCGGCCATTATCTTTTAACATTTAATCATTTTCAAGATGCAGAGTCTGCATTCATACAATTCAAAGAAAAGGCACATACCAATAAGAATTTCTAAACATTTCTTCATTCCTGTTAAGATCTCTTCATGTGACTTTGCATAAAGTTAAGTTTATTCCTATCCATATAAAAGCCTGATGGTTATATTTCTGCACAGTAAAATCAAAATAAATACTGAGAGTCATAAAGAGTTCTTTTATTTCTTTAGGCAGAGCACTAAAGCAGGGCAGAAGAGGCTAATAGGTTCTGCAAAGCCATTGCTTTTTGCCCTTGTGCAAGTGAGCAGGACAGCATAGATAGTGAGTGAAAAATTATTGTGACAGGCTCTCAGCTGGCCATAACTCAGAAGTTGGAACTGTTATATTCTTCTCTTAAAAGTGACCAGACTAGAGACACCAAAATGCCTTGCAGCATCAATGATTTATTAAAACATACACTAAAACGAGTGACTTTTACATGTCCAGTTAAGTGTAATATGGTGAGACAGAGAAAAATAAAAGGATTTGCAAACAAATCATCCCCTTATTCACTGTAGCACAAAGAGTAGGTCCTTCCATTCTTTCTTTCTAGACCAGCAATTTTTAGCAACTTCCTGGACTTCCTGAACTTACTGTGGTCTGCTCAGGATTCCCATCAAGATCCCTTTTCCTATGAGAAGGTTCCACAAGAGCTCCCCACAGATTTTCTGCCACCTCCTTGCTCCCCTTAGGAGTCTCCAAGCCTGTATTTGAGCAGTAGCATTCCCAGTTAAGGAACTTATCAATCCCTACCTGTCCTACCTCACTGTACCCAGTGAAAGAGTATTTTCCCCCCTTTCCTACTGATACCACAATATCAGTACTGTAGCAGCCTTAACATTGCCAAAAGGCAGCCTTCCTGCCTGCTGCTCAGATGCGTTCTCCTTTTTAGCAATTGGTGTGTGTGCATGTAAAATAGAGTGAGGAATAGCATAACAGGTGCTACCTATTACCGTTATTTCCAGTGACTGATCTGGCCTGCACACAGTTGCATGATCTGTCCTGGCTTGGGCTACAATAAAGTTAATGTCTATGAGGAACTAGGAAGGGATACAGCATGGGCAGCTGATTTAGGCTGGCCTGCATTTATTCCATACCACCCTGATGTCATGCCCAGTATATAGGTAGGGAGCTAGCCCAGAGGAGCCCTCTTACCAGGTCGTGATTTTCAGCTGCCTCTCCGAAGCAGCCTGCCATGTCAGGTCTCAGGTGGTAAACAACTTCATCAGGCACCAGTCCTTTTTGTATATTCCCTCAGTTATTTTTATAACTGTTCCTCCTTAAATTGTTAGGTTCTATTAAACTGTTCTAATTTCAACCTACACAGGTTATTTTCCCTTTTCTCTGATCCTCTCCCCATTCTGCCAGGAGCGGGAGGAGTCATGGGAGTTTTTTCCCTTTTCCCAGCTGGGCAAAATCACAACAGTATCATACTTATTATTTTGAAAATCATCATTTCATTGACTTTTCAGAGGTTGGAGGGAGGGGACAGCCACATCATGACTGACTTACAGGAACCCAGCTACAGAAGCAATCTTCTCCAAAGAGAAATCACCTGTTCTTTTTAAGTTTACAAGGACACTGCAGGGCAAAACAGGTTGGAAAAACATTGTTTCTCTTCAGTAAGAACATTGTTCTGATTATTTGATCGACCCTTTTCAGCTGTAAGAGCATGACTTAGAGGCAGCCCCAGAGTTTGACTCCAGTAGGAACAGAAGCTCCTCTTTGCAAAGACATACAAATCTCATTTACCTTGTGCAAGTACAAGTGCCTTGTTTTAGAAGCACCAGGAAATGCTCTCTCATGAAGAGGCAAGGTGCTATCAGTCACTAGTGTCTTCACTCCCAAAGAAGCAGGATTTCTCTTGACTCAGAAACATCGGAAGGTACTGGGAAATGGGGCTTGTCACTTGAAGCATTTCTTACATGAATAGACTGGAGATGCCATGAAAAATTTAAACCAACTGCATCTTATGCTTTTCCAAAGTACCAAAAAGAATGCAAAAGTTATTGTGACCTACACCTAATTGCATCAGAGCAGTCTAAAAACAAGTAATCCATTACTGCCAGCTATCTTGCAAAGGAGGTGAGGAAGAAAACTACAGTACTGAAATGTGCTAGGGTGATGAAAAAAACCAGTTTTGTTTTTTTTTTCTCTCTTAAACCAAGTGATATTTTGTGCTGAAGATTATTTTACTAGATATTATTTTACGGAAATGATGGCTTTAAAAAATTACTTTGAATTTAAATATTTGTTTCATAATGAGAATTTTTATCATTTAAAAGAATAGCTTTACTTGCTTTTTTAAGCTCAGTTACATTTTTTTCCCCTTAAACTGCTTGGGTCTTTTGTGCTCCTGTATGACTATAATGAGAAGTATGTTATTACTTTTGGAAAAGTTGCTTTTTATATTCTTTCTTTATTACCTACCTTCATCCCTTAATCTTTTTTGAATATGTTTGGGTGTTCTATTCATCTAGAGGTTTATTTATTTTTTCCCTTGTACAATATGTTCTGTACTTCCAGACCTGCTAGATACTAATTTTACTTAATTATCTCTCCTTAAAAGTTCACTCTCTTAAAATTATTTCTCCTTTAAGCTTGCTAGTATATGTTGCTAGTATATATTTTCACAAAATACATTAAAAATATTAATCACAGTCTCCTTTTCTCTCTCAAAATCAAATTGCACTTAAAAAAACTAACAGAAGACTTAATATCTCATTTATAAATGGAAAGAAATAAAAGACATCTAATAATGTGCTAATACATAGCACATAATTAAATTATGATAATGGAAAAAACGCAGTGTTTTCATATTATAGATGGAATTGTAAATCTTATTCAAGTATTGATTGCCAGATTAACTGAGCAATTTCAGAAAAAGCTTAAAATATTAATATAGGTAGGATATTTCATTTTAGTGATTATATGTGTACAAGAAGATTAAATACGACTTGATGCAGTGTGAAAATGAAGCTTTCTGTTTGCAATGCTAAGGTTGTCAATGTAGGTGAAAGTCACACAAGTGGAGATGTCCCACACAAAGGCCCTCCATACCTTTTAGCTATTTACCTTTCAAACTTCCATGCAGCTATAAAGGTGATGTCCAAACACCAATTTAGCTCTGTGCTACAGCTGGTATTCTACCTGCATCAAGGTGGTCCCAGTCTGGATATCTCGATATCGATGATAGGAACAGATATGAGACACAAGAGGTCACAACATCCTGGCCTATTTTGTTCCTGACACAAATTGACTTCCAGCGAGAAAGAAATAGTAATTTTTTTCCCCTAGAAAAATGAGACAAAAATGCATCTGCAGTCCCATCCCTGGTCTCTGTCCTTGCAACAGTTTGTTCTATAACAATGGATTACAGTTAAGTTTTCGCTGGGACTCACAAATTGCATCCATCCCGAACATGTGTTCCTTGTTTGACAGCTGAGTAGTGCACCTCCAGACAGTTTTTTTTTAGATTCTTGAGATATTTGTCTGTCTTTATAGGATACAAAGGCATCTAGAAGGAGTGATTCTGTCCACCTTGGGCAGATTGCTAGCAGTTTCCGTTCACTTCGGCTCCATTCACACCACCTACATGCATTTTGAGTCACTCTGAGGTTTAGGCTCCTAAAGTCCACATAAGACACTGTTTGGGAGGTCTTGCTTATGGTCTCTAATATTTCATAAAAATCAAAGTAATATATCTTCTTTCTTTGAGGTTTGAAGTGCAAATATTGCCAATCAATGCTATCTGGTTCAATCTGGAGTTGAAATTATAAATTCCAGTCATGGGTCACAGTTTATCTTCTGTCTTGGATCTTATTCATCAGACAAACCAGCTATAACAGACTTTACAAAAGGCTTTATTTTGCCTGGTTTTGCACATAAATACTGTGTTTGTATTTACTTCAGATACAAATGGTGCCACCTGCTCTTCTTAGTACCCTGACATTTGGTGCTAATTAGATGGACTTGCATTATCAACAGCAAAATAATACAGTGCTACAGCAGGCACGGTTACCATGGATCCTAATGCACTCGGCATTCCACGGGAAGTTTAACAGAGCATAAGAAATAAATCTATTCCTGTGTGAACCCGAATCCGTTCTATGACACGAGGTACATCCTCAAAGTCTGCTAAATGCAAGGGCAAATACCATTATTATTATTGCTAAACTTTTATTAATGCATTTGACCACTGAGTCACTATACAGGTGAAACAAAATTGCAAGTCATTTTTAAACACTCTGAGAGTGCTGATGGAAACAAGTCATGCATTCAAACTGTAAAGGAGAATGAGTCTCCACTGAGGATCAGTTGCCACAATTCAAACAATTCATACTCATAGGATTATCGTATGGAATAGTTACCGTGAAAACTCATGTTGTTTATTCCTTTTCAAGCCTGTCTCAATGTTCTTTATTATTATTATACACTGATTGTAAGACTTAACAAACATGAGTTAATCCAAAAGTTGCTTCCACAGAGTGATTTGACATAGTTCAATGAACTCTATAGATCAAAATAAATGAGAAGGAGGAGGAATGGATTATGGCGAGAGCAGAGGGTGAAAAAAAAATAAGGTAACAACAGAGATATAAAACCATTAAAGAAGAAGGCAATATTTTTTTTTCCTTTCCTTGCATATAACACTATAATTCTTCCCATATGTTCTTGGGCCCAACCACTCTGTGTTTTGCAGTTGAGATTAATCACCTTTTTTCTATTTCTGGCATCAACCCCAAACATTATTTGGAGTTCTTGTTTCATTGTCAGAATTGTCTGCATTTCTGTCTAGTACATGTCTTCAAGTGCTACAGAGTCAGATTTCTATGAGTTTTAAGATTCTTTCAGAGTTGTACTCAACCTCGCATCTCAGAAAGGAAAAGTTAAGCATCTAAGTCACCAATTGCACATCCTGTGTTCTCTGTATGAGTTTTCTTAACAAACTATCAAAGTTTGAAACCTTATCACCTTCCCCATGCAAATAGAATGGATTGATGTAGTATGGAGCAACACACAGCAATCAAGGGAAAATCAGGGAAAGATCCACTTTGCAAAGCTGAAAGAATTATAGTACAATGCTAGAAAGCATGCAGTATGATACATGACCTCACCTTCAGGTTTCTTCACAAATGAATTCTAATTACAATATTCAACCTCTAAAATACTAAATTAATTTGAGAATCACCTCATAAAGCTCTGCTTATGTACATTACATAGCCTAAGGGAAGCAGAAGAAGACAGGCCAGGTAGCATCTACAGGTGTAAAAGGTTTTCATGCGGTAGCACAGATTTTCTTACTAGAAAGTTACAATCAATATACTACTGCATGCAATAGATAAAGAAGCAGGTAAGTACTACATGATAAGGGAAAGGATAGAAGCAACATTTTTTCTCTGTTTTAGTTTTTTTTTTCTCTTTCAGCAGGTACAGGACAAGGGACTTCGGTTTTTGTAGCATAGTTCTATTCACAAACAATCACATTAATAATTTAAATCACATCCTAATATATTACCAATATTTGAAATAGCAATTAGTTTCTAACTGTGGGAAACTTTCTGTATCTAACTTATCAACAACTGTAGTGGCAATGAAACCACAGTGTATGAATACAATACAGGCTTTTGAAACAGGAAATCTCAATGTCTACACATTGCTTAACAAAAAGTAGGCCTGAAGACTGTTCAGCCTCCGCAGACACTAGATGCTCCATCAGAGCCTGCCAGTTGACATAATTTCACAGCTGGGATGAAATCTGTGTCCACATAGTTCAGTGCATTTCTACCCCAGGTGGCTCATGAATAATCAAGAATTTGTCTGTTGTACAGCATGAATGCTGAAGCGCAAAGACAGAGCTCCTCTAATGTCTAGCCTAGAAAAGTTTAAGTGTTGGTAAGAGGGTCTTGATTTTTTTTAAATGTCAAAACAATACAATAGTCCCCAGGAATAAGAAAGAATATTAAGAATCTTCTGAACAAGAAAAGCTTGTGTTAAAGATATAATTTCCACAATTACCAATGTACTTTGAATAAAAAACAAAGAAACTCACAGTTTCATCAAACAACTTCTCATGAAACCAAATCTACTTAATTTCTAATGTCATAATAGTACTCAAATTTAGTCTTTCAAAAATACTGAGTAACATATCCCTGTGATATATGCACATTAACTTGTTAAAGTCTTGTCATGGTTTGACATGACAGCTGTTTCTGGTAAGGGAGAAAAGGCTGTAAAGATGACACTTGTAAGAAGTTACTCGAAACTCTCCCCAGCTCTGAGCCAGACCCACTTCTGGGGCAGAGCCAATTACATGCCTCCATGATCACTTTCTAAGGAAAAGCTGGGCTGGAAGAAGAGGCTTCTCCCTGTTTCTCTCTTCTGTCCCTTTTTCTTTTCCGGCTGGTGGTGGTGCAAGGAGTAGGAAGAGAGAGAAACGACCATGTAGACTCCAAGGTCAGTGAGGAAAGAGGAGGTGTGCTGGAGCAGAAACTCCCCTGCATGCTATGGAGAGGAGTGGTGAAGCCATGATTTGTTTACATTTTGTTAAAGACCCCATGCCAGGGGCAGAAACTCATTTTGCTAAAGACCTCACATCAGGGGCAAGGCTTCTCTTCATTAAAGACCCTATGCCAGGGGCTGACTATGGCTGGAGGAGACCATGTCCCATAGCAGGGACTCCATATTCACAGAAGCTGTAACTGTGGGGATGAACCTGCAACAAAGAAATTAATTAAAATTATTCCCAGAAGAGGGCATGTCCCATAGGAGGGACCTTGTATCTGCAGAAGCTGCAACTGTGGGGAAGAATCCACGCCAGAGATATTCATTAAGGACTCTGTCCCATGGGAGGGACCCTTTATCAGCAGAAGCTGCAGCTGCTGGGAAGAACCCACACCAGGGAAGTTCATTAAGGACTGTGTCCCGGGAGAGTGATCCCGTATCAGAGCAGGGGAAGAATGCAAGAAGTTGTCCTCATCTGAGAAGAGAGAAGCAGCAGAGCCCATCTGTGAGAGACTGACCACATCCCCCATTCCCTGCCCCCCTGAGCCGCTGAGGAGTAGGAGGTAGAGATATTGGGAGCAGTGAGCTGGGACAGGGGTGAAAGGAGGGATGGAGGAGGGAGATGTTGAAGTGCTGGTTGTAATTTTTTCAATCATCCCACTTTCTTTTTGCTTTTTTGTTCTGTTCTGGTTTTAGTAGGTAGTGGAATAAACATTCCCAGTTTCCTCTCTAAGTCGAGTAGTGGAGTCTGTTTTGCCTGGAATCATAATTGGCAGTGAGCTCTCCCTGTCCTTGTCTTAATCCAAAACAACCTTAGTTATCTTTTTTTCTCCCATTTCACTGGGGGAAATAAAACACTGATATAAAGCTGATATAAAACACTGTCATAAAACACTGATTTTTTTTTTTGTCTGGGTCCCAAATCATGGTTTGTTTTTTTTTTTTATCTCAAACTTTAGACTTATGAGGAGGCTTTGTTACAGAGCTGCATTTCACTAAATATTCTCATTTCCATCACAGTAATATTACTTGCTAAAAATCTCTTGAATGAACATTTTAGTTTCTAGGGAAAATAACACAGAAAATTTTCACTATGTTGAAAATATGTTTGTTGCATTTTAGAACTGACAAGGTTGAAACCTTTGGTAACATAAATTCGATTTCATGTTAGATAACACTATAGTATTTTCATTGGAGTAAGGTTTAATTATCTTTTGCTGTGAATTTTAAAATAGTCTGGTTTAATTTCAGTTCCAAATGTCAAAATTCCTTTTGAAACAGAAGATTGATCTTTTCAGTCCCGCTTCTCAAGAAGATTTTCTGAATAATAAATTCAAAGTTTTGACCCTTATCGTATTTTTTTCCCACTTTCCAAAATAGGTCCTGAATTTATAACAGGAATAATTTGAGATTATCTGCTTTTTTGAACAGTTTAAATATATCATGTGAGATGAGGAATAAGGGAGAGAAGACTTTCTCTGTGGCCTGTTAGTGCTTGTCAACAGTTGGAGATCCAGCCCCAGGTCCCACAGCTTCAGCTCCCCTTTCTCCAGGAAGCTTGCTCTGACTCTTAATAACTCCCTCAGCCTTTCTCCACCTCCCACTTAGAGTTTCTACACTGAATTGAAGATCGATAACACAAAGATTAGAGTGAGAAAATGGGAATGGGAAAGGCAAAATATTTTGCTTAAAAGAATCCTCTATGGACTTCCATATTGATACGGATAATGGTGGAATTAAGATAGCAGGAAAGGAGATTTTAGGTAGGAGAATAAATGCATAACTAGTCATAAACATATGAGTGCTGTACAGTATAGTATTATTTTTAAAAAGGTGCAGCCCAGAGAGTAGAACTATATGGATGTTAAAAACCAAGGGATAGTGTTATGTCATTGTTCTTTGATCAGAAAATCACATACTAAGCTGAAGAAAAGAAAATACGACTAGTGAAAACTACTAATACAGTTTATCAAATAGCCACCAACTCTCTAGGGAGGTGGCATAAAAAGGCAAAGTATAGGCACTTAAATTATTCATTTCTTTGTGGAAGTGGCTATGGAATATTTTTACATGGGTAGAAATTAGACATGCTGCATGTATCCATAATTATTCTTAAGTCTTCTCAGCTGTGAAATGCTACCGTGTTCAGTGTAGTCCAGCACAGACATTTAAGTGGGCCCCACACAGCCTAGCTTGCAGAACTGGAGCTATAAATCTAAATACTGCACAGCAATTTGTTTTAAGTCATAATTACACACAAAATGTTTGACCATATTGCAATTAAGTTCCACACTCTCAGGTGAGAAGTAATTTAAACTAGCATTCAAAACTCCATTTAAAGAAAGAGGAGTTTGGAAAACAAAAGACATTAATAAAGGAATTTATGTACTAACCAATAGCAAAATTTACATAGTCTTATAAAAGACTTTCTAAGGATCTGGACATCATGAACTAAGTATCAAATTACATCAGATCAGGTGCAGAATTAATACTAAAGAATACACAAGGCAACAAGTTAAAATTTGACCGTATTAATGTGTCACAGAATTAACTCCTTGAGAGATCAGAAAGAGTGAGAGGATGTTTTTGTCCACTCAGCCATGATAACAGAAAAGGAAATGAAATGCTAAAGAAAGTTAGGGACTGAAGAATCAGAAAATATGATAATTTGAAGCTTCAGATTGCCTCATTTCAGGCAGGTAAATATCATAATGAAGTATCAGCCAGAGATACTGTAAATGGCCAACACAAGGAATGATCAGAGAACTATGAGAAGAAAAATGATGTTGGGTTTTATCTAGAAGAGTGCACCATACCAAATTTCAGATAGGAATAGAAATGAGCACCTTCATAATTAAAATATGCTCAGATACATCTTTGTAAAAAAAGAAGAAAATATTTAAATAAACCAACAAATAATATATAAAGTAATATTGTTTGATTTTTTTCATTTTTTTTTTAAAGGAGCACAACAGAAGGCAAGGACCGTGGTAAAAACACTATCCAAATTCTAAAAGCACACTGTCACATATATAACTGAAATTAAATATATAGCCTTGATCTTAAAGGTTCTAAAAGAAAAAGCAAAAGCCAACATGTTTCACAACTGCAGTGAAAGACAATTTAAGAAATTTTAGTTTTTTTTTTTTTCAGAGGAGTGATTCATGTTAAAATGAGAAAAACAAAAAGCTTAAACTGAGGAAAATAGAACCATGTAACAGCAGACCAAAAATTTCAGAGTGATATGTACTGTAGTTCCCTCTCATATACAAATTTCCTCTCATCAATGCTGGAGAATTTTGAAATTTAGTATCATTGAAGCCAAATTCTTGTATGTTACCTTTCTCATATGATGTTCAAACTTCATGTCTCTGTTTTGAGGTTCTGTGCAAGCTATCTATAAAATATTGCTTACTTTCATCCTGCTTTTAAGATTGAAACCTCTTGTCTTCTGAAGTGAAAAGCAATATAGCTTCCCTTCTGATCATTCTTTTAAAGCTTTTTTTATCCTACTCGGCCTTTGATTACTGACCTCTGTGATTTCCACACAAAAATCAACTTAATATGCTCATTTGAGGGACCATATCCTCTCAAATCTCGTATTTCTTCATGTCAATAACACAACATTCACACACAGCATTGAAGTTCTGCCCACTGTAAACCCTTTGAAATTTATCTCTGTGCAACTACAATGCAGAATCTTTGGTCTCATGTTTCAAATTATGTTTCTTTTATTATCATCTTAAATTACATGAAAGAAAATTTCATGAGGAATTAGTGAAAACAGTTTAGATAAAATGAAAAGTGACCCTAATACTCTTCCAAAAGTCAATGCAAATCTTATGCAGATCTGAAAGTCTCATACTGTAGTTTGCAAAGGTATGGGTCAATTGGAGGCTGTGTAAAAGAACAATGTTTAACAGAGTACCAGGAAAGTTTTACCATGAACACTGATATCCAGGCTATAGGTAGTTCTGTTGAAAAGTGCAGAAGCTACAATATAATATATATATTTATTTGACCTTTTTTTCCTGCAGGCTGACAGGTACCAATCTTTACATTCCATGCTATTCCACTGCATGTAGAAATTGCAAATGTAAAAGACCTTTTGCATACTCACTTTCACTTGTGTTAGCTGACAAGAAGACTTGTACAATCTAATACAACTAATTAATTCTTCTTCCTTTCATTATTTTCTCTTCTCTCAATTTTAAAATGCTGCTGCTGCACCTAAAATCCAGTGGAAAGGTATCAAAAGTTCATAAGCAAGATTCTTCCTCTTTAATTTCAACACTAAATTTACAGAAAAGCTGAATGAGATATATATATATATATCTCCAATCTAATTTTAAAAATTAAAGCAATAGGATGCAGGAATTAAAAAGCTGAGTATATGTGCTTTATTTGTCAGTAAACAATGAGCCATTTATAGAATGAAATTCTGTGAAACCGTTTTTAAAGTGAATGGTTAATTTCTGATCTGTACATTGCACTTTCTGGTAAGCGTTCATCTAGAATTTGAAGAAGGTAACATACTTTTAAGTAGGATTCAGAACGCATGACAGCCTTTCTGTAACATAGCCATACTATTTAGTTTTGCAAATTACTTTTGTCTACCAGAGTCTTTTGTCAGATGCTAACATCTCTGTCCAAAAAAGTTAAAAAGAAAAATCAGTTATTCCAATAATCTATACACTATAGACTGTTATAGACTGTTATACTTTCAAATTTTATATCCAACATATTTTGCAAGAAGGTTCAGTGAATTCCAGAGCTTATTCTATCACTTTCTAAGTTAACACTTCCAATGTTCCCAATGTTCCTAAAACTGCCATTTTTAGAGTCTCAGGCTCTTTTTCAAAATTTAAAAGGAAAAAAATTAATTTTATTTCAAAAGTCACAGGAAGAGACAATTTAAAACGTTGTCTTGAAGTATTTCTGGTGCTGGAAATGATTTGTTCATTTCAAAATGAGAGAATAGTTGTCGATCTATCAGAGAGCCTCTGAAGAACTGCTCTTTTAAGGATATGGTTTGGAAAAAAAGTCCACCAATAGTCAGAACTGAACGATGAGAGTGAAAAAGCACCCTAATTTTCCAAGCTAAACAATGTTTATGTGGCACTTAAATTCCCCTGGATTCCTCCAAACAGGTTTATGACGTGCAAATGCCAACTCATTTTTCTTCTCATTTTCTTGAAAGAACAGAACAACAAAACTGTTCAACAACAACAACCACAAAAAATCTGAAAAATGCAGTCTCTGGTGAAAAGACTTTATGCTTGAGCACACACACAAAAAAAGCAGAGAATGGATGGGAAACAAGGAAAACCTCAATAGCATGGTAGAACATGGCCTCAGCACACCACCTGTCTCATGACTGTGGAGCTTTTGAAGGCATGTAGGTCATTATTTTGTGGAGTCAGGTGGCATGTAGGCAGTACATAGACCTACCTTTTCACTCTTGAATTTTAACTCAGACAGTGACAAATCAATAAAGACCATTCTTGGTTGAAAAAAAAAAACTTCAGTAAATGCTGAAGACACACTAAAAAAAAAACCCCACAGTGGTAATCACCCATTTTCTGATGCAGCTAAAGATACCTCTAATGGAAGCATACCTTCTCCCACAGTATCATTTTATAAACTGAAAGTAACTTATTTTCCACAGCATATCACAACACCAACTGCTTTTGTCTCAGTAACAGATCACCTACATTATGTAGACACATCTAAGATTTTGAAGCTTGATTTTGTCTATCTCCAGGGATTACCTCATCACAGAAGAAAAGGAACTTGACTAGAATAATTAAAGATTTCATTTTTAACCAAAGCCTAAATATA
The DNA here is from genome assembly GCA_013401255.1 of Urocolius indicus. Taxonomy (NCBI): domain Eukaryota; kingdom Metazoa; phylum Chordata; class Aves; order Coliiformes; family Coliidae; genus Urocolius; species Urocolius indicus. Next base: position 55,078 of record WBNH01004681.1, on the reverse strand, counting down.
AACCTTTCTTAACAAGTACCTTTAAAACATTTTGCATAGTTCAACGGTATATTGTACCTTGAATATCTATGGTATATCAATAGGCAAATATAGTCACATATTCAGATCTTGAGGAATATTTGCTGATAATCTGTACAGAGAACTGCCATGTATTACTTTCCCTTTTGTTTCTATCTGTGAAGGTATCTGTAAGGATGCTAAATTACCTCTAAGCATTTAAATAGTCACAATTAATATAAGCAAATACTGGAGTTACCACTAGTATCTGGGTTACCACTAGGATATGAATTGGGAAGGCACACTGCTTTTTTGAAGGTGGTGATCCATGTAACCATTGAATGGGATTTTACTTTATTTGACTAATCTAAATGTTAGGCACCTCATCCAAATCTAGGTCTATTTGCAGTCCATAGATAGAGATGGGCATCTTCACAGGGTAAGTCATACCAGTCTAAGCAGCTTACTAAAACAGATGGAGGTGGCCTGCTGGAAGTTAAATAATTAAGTAAATCCTGTCTCATGAGCTCCATCTAAGGGCACTCCTGCAAACCTTGAATATACACAGGTCCAGAGCTAAAATTTGGGTCAAAATCATTACGCCCAGTCATGCAGTTAAACCACTGTAAGTTCAACATAACAATCATACCTTTCCTCCCCTTTACACTGATTTTAACACAAATGGGGGACATGTGCTTCTACCTGACTTTTCCTAAGAACCCTCCCTATAAAAACTCTTATCTCAAATACTGGATACAAATAATATTCTGGAAATATTGAACTATAACTGGTACATGTAATGAATGCACTTATCCATTAAAAGCCAAATTCTGACCTCCTTTTCTATACTGATTTATACTACAACCCATTACACATGCACCATTGATTTTGATAGGTCTATTTGTACAATAAAATTCTACTCAGTAGGTTAAAAATCATCTACAGCTGTTTACAGATGACCAGTCTGAAATCTCTTTCACAAAAGGTGAGCAATTAGTTATAAATCAGGAACATTTCACAGGTGAATAAATGTTTACTGTGTAGAAAATGTGCATGATCTAAAAGCAGTCTATATTAAATATTTTCATTGCCACTTCATGAAACTATGAAATAACTTAGTTTGCTCCTACTAATTATAAAATTAAAATTAACAAAAATACTTATTTTCTTGTGATATTGGTGGTATTTAACATAAGAGTAAATTGAAACTTACATAGTATTAAACAATTAGTAGAAAGATCACAATAGAAAGACTAAATAATTTCCTTTATTTTTCCCTTGTGTTCATATTTGTTTTAACTTGTTGATATTAGTATTAACTAATAGAGAAAAGGCCGTTTTGTTGGAACTTTTTCATCAACAGTTTATAATTCACTCTCTATTACATAATCATATATGACACGCAACTGAGCACAGAGAGGGCTCTACATCCTTCTCACTTATTCAGAGGGATTAGTGTTATGAGCAGCTGAATTGTCTCACAGTACTTTTTCAGAAAACACAAGATGGGGAGGATCTGCCTTTATTCACCTCTACCTGCTCAGTCCTGACTATTCACTATCCCACTGTCCCATATTGGAGCAAACTAATTGCACACAATCTCAGTGCTTTGCAGAGGAAATCAAACCATATGATGAGTGTTGGGAATATAGATATGGTTCTCCCTCTCAAAAGACCATACTAACCTGAAGTAAAATCTCTTTAAACAAAAAAAGTGACTTCAGCTGCTCATCAATGTTGTACTGTTTGACACTATAGACATGTCTGCCCAGGGATGAAGGTACTTCACAAAGGCCACTGACTTTCCCTGACTGACTGGTATCCCACAGTACATAACAGACCGCAAAAAAAAGTGTATCATGGACCACTACACAACCAATAATGTTGGTTGGATGAGTACACAGAGAGGTGGATCGAGAATTGGCTGAAAGACATAGCCCATAAGGTGATGATCAATGGAGCTGAGTCATGTTGGAGGCTTGTGGCCAGTGGAGTTCTACAGGGGTCAGTTCTGAGGCCAGTCTTGTTCAACACCTTTATCAACAACCTGGATGAGGGAATAGAGTGTACCCTCAGCAAGTTCACTGATGACACCAAAATGGGAGGACTGACTGATTCACCACAAAGCTGTGTTGCCATTCGGTGACATCTTGACCAGCTTCAGAGCTGGGCAGAGAGGTACATCATAAGGTTCAAAAAAGGCAAGTGTAGAGTCCTGCATCTCAGGGGGAATAACCCCATGCTGAGGTTGGACAGACTGGGGGTTGATCTGCTGGACAGCAGATCTGCAGGGAGGGACCATGTGCCAGCAATGTGCCCTCATGGCCAAGAAAGCCAATGGCATTCTGTGATGCATCAAGAAGAGTGTGACCAGCAGATCAAGAGAGATTCTTCTCCCCCTCTACTCTGCCCTGGTGAGGTCTCATCTGGAGTCCTATGTGCAGGTCTGGGCTTCCCCGCTCAAGAGGGACAGGAAACTTCTGGAAAGAGTCCGGCACAGGACCACCAAGCTGATAAGAGGACCAGAGCATCTTCCTTCTGAGGAAAGTCTGTGGGAACTGGGACTGTTTAGTCTAGAGAAGAGGAGACTGAGCGGGGAATCTCATGAATATTTACAAATATCTAAATGGTAGTTGTCAGGAGACTGGGGCGTTACTTTTTTTCTGTTGTATCTAGTAACAGGACAAGAGGTCATGGGATGAAGCCGGAACACAAAAAGTTCCATTTAAACATAAGGAAAAACTATTCTACTGTGAGGGTGAGTTAGCACTGGCATAGGCTGCCCAGGGAGGGTGTGGAGTCTCCTTCTCTGGAGATTTTCAAAACTCGCCTAGATGCGTTCCTGTGTGACCTGATCCAGGTGGATCTGCTTCTGCAGGGAGAGTTGGGCTATATGATCTCTAAAAGTCTCTTCCAATCCCTACCGTGATTCTTTGATTTAGTCTGATTCTGTGATATGCCTGCTGATTTGAATAATGAAGTTTCACCTCTAAAATCTTCAGTGAGATCAGTTCACAGAATTATATTAGAGTGATTCAACAGTGGCCAACGTGTCTGAAGGATGAGTAACCTCCTATGAAGTTACAGTGAGCAGGTTGGCCTGAGCACATCCAAGGACATTGAAAACTATGCAGCTCACTGTCTTTTCTTTTGAAGACTTAACTATTTTTTATTACAGCACTTATATTCTAATGAAACATGTAATTAGGTAACAAGTATGCACATGTATAAAATGTTGAAGCACTGTAACCCAAAATGTATGACTAATGACACAGGTGGTGTATATACAAAATTAAAACAATTCTTCCATTCCTTTCACAAGGTGAGGTTACAACAACTTGCTCAGAAAGGAAAACAACAAATATCTTCTCTACCTGATGAAGGATAATTGGGACTTAGTGTACAGAACCTGTCTTCCTCTTCACAGCAATGGTATGTTTGTGCCAGACAAGGAGAACAAACTGATGAAAAATGCCATGCAATGCTTCAGCTATTGACTTGCCTGTTCTACTAGCATCAGTCCAAAGCAGTCGGACTGGTAGTAGAAATGACAAAATAACTTACTGTTGTCCCCTAGGAAAAAAGACTGCGAACACATGACATTTTTACATGTGAGGTATCTAAGTTAAATCACAAGGAATATTTTTCATAAGTTTTCTGATGTTACATTTGAGAAGTTCTGTTCCAGGCTTCCCACAAAATTGTACTTCAAGCAACAGCTCATTCACTAGGCTATGGCATTCTTGTAGAAGCTCTGAGCTGGAATAAGAATTTCTGGTCTCTTAAGTTACTAGCAAACACATCCAAACATGTGCACATACATACATGTATTAAAAGTATTCCAACTTGGCAGTAAATTTATCAATTCTAAACAGTAAGATACTCTATAAATGATTTTTAAGTGGACTATTACTCATAACTTTGTAAAACCTGTCAAAAATACACTTCCTGACAGAAAACAAAACTTGAATTTCTGTTCATGAAAAAAAATACAGAGAAACAAAGACCTCTGTGGAGGATATCAACAGTTTCTTCTTCAGATTGGAAAAAGCTTTTAAAAATGACACATTTTACAGATGAATGTAAGTTTTGACAACAGGATTGAGAACTGTTATTCCACTGGATATATTATAAAGAGATTTAAAAATACTAACAACTAGTGAAATAACAAAAAGCATGACAATAAGTGAAGATATCAAATCAGTGAATGAGCAGTGTATGTTAGGTCTCCTAATTTGACAGCTCTCAGACATTTTGACTGATACTATTATGCACATTATCAATTACTGGAATTAGATAATATTCAACTTGATTCTTCTGAAATTCTGTAGTTTCCATAATAAGAGCCAGAACTGGTCCTTTGTAAGACAGCCAATTTTTTTACATTTTGATCAAATATACCTTGAGTTAAGGTATTCTATTGCCTATCAGTCTACCATAATCTGACAGTAGAGTGACAGCAAGGTTCATACCTGGCAATTCTCCATCATCAAGACAGAATTTGGTCTAAACATTCTGACCTGATGTGTAGAAAAAGGAAATCTATATTTTAGTCTTGTTATTTTTAGCAGAATCTCTCTCTCTTTCTCTCTCTCTCTCTCTGCTTTTCCCCTTTTATTTTTTTTTCATTGTGGGTTGTTGTGGATAAAATAAAGTAGTTTAATGTTTGACTCTATTTTGAGTCTTCTGTTCCCAAGAATATATGAAACCTGATCACGATAACCTGTTTGATTGAACATGACTCAGGAGTTAAGCCTAGCTGCCCTCAGCCACCCAGAATTGTCTGAGGTCTACTGGAAAGCAAGGGGGTTTAACTTCTGCCAAAACAAACCCGACAGGAGATTGTGACACTGGGATACAATCTATTGTCCTAAAACCAAAAGTATGTGCTCTACGGCTCTATGTATTATTTAGTGACACATGATGCAGATTGATTTAATGCTACATTAGAGGCAGCACAGGACCACTGCAGTGCAGTAACCTGTAACATACAATTTTTATACCGTTGAGATAAAGTCCAAAGCAAAGACACAGTTCAGACTATGACAAATACTCCTCAAAGTCTTTGTGTCCAACTGATGTGAAGAGTAGCAAAAGATTCAACAGTCATCTTGGATCCTGATTATTATGCTGCAAATCTAACTTGTGAAGAAGTTACACAACATGTGAAGAAGCACAAACATGCACTGAGAACATGCAGCTCTATCTGTGTGCTCAATAGCAGACCTTCCTGAGCCTTAGTGCCTTTTGGGAATAATGGTACAACTCACTATGTCTCTCAACTGCCTCTATGCTGATTTTTTAAAATTTTTTGTAAATCTCATCAAGAAAAAAAAGGGCACGATTTTGTGGTAATAGGAGCATTACTCAAATTAAATAGCAATGCATTGTACCTCTGCAAGATGCACATTCTGCTACTGAACTTTTCAATTTGTTCTATAATTTATTCAGAATGTAGCCACATACATGTATGAGTAAATCTACTTCTTTCTATCAATAATTTTTCTGTGCAGTTATACAGAATCACAGAATCTAGAGGGCTGGAAGGGACCTCGTATAGATTGGTTAAAAGAAAACAATTAAACAGTATCTGTAAAGTTTCTAGGTATGCATGATGTCTATTATACTACACTTTAATTTCTTCCAGTAAAACAAATAGTTCTGTTTCATAGAGCAAATTGAAATTAGACTAATTTACTCAGGTCTCTATATGTTTTTGGAAACTCTTCCATCTTTATTTTTAGCAGTGCAGACAGTCATTATAGGCAGTTAAAGGCCGATTAGGTTTGCAGACTAGTTAAAATGCTAACCACAGAGAACAGGGAGAGACTACTTCTGTAGGGATGTGCATAAAGGAGCTTTTTTAATTAACATTTTGTTGAGGTTTCATTAAAGGGTCACATTTTGCTGTTCAAAGACTGTAAATACTATGATAAATGCATGCCCTGAAGGGATGCTGTGGGCAAAATCCAGAATGAATCTCAATGGAACTGTATCTTCTTCTGTTAGATATTAACTTGATTCTGCAATTATACACATTAAAACATGATACAGTAAGCAACTTTATGGTAGATTTCTATCTGCTTATACATACATACACAGAACTGGACACAATATTCCAGATGCAGTCTCACAAGGGCAGAGTAGAGCACCTCTACCACCTGGTTACATCTTCATAAAAGGCTATCAGGTTGGTCAAACATCACTTCCCCTTGGTAAAGCTATATTGACTGCTCCTAATGACCCTCTTGTCCTTTAAATTCCTGGAGACAGCACCCAGGATAAGCTATTCCATCATCTTTCCAGGGATGGAGGTGAAGCTGACTGGTCTGTATTTAACTGACTCCTCCTTCTTGCACTTTTTGAAGACTGGAGTGACATTTGCTCTCCTCCAGTCCTCAGGCACCTCTCCTGTTCTCCATGAGTTACTGAAGACGATGGAGAGCGGTTTAGCAATGACTTCTGCCAGCTCCTTCAGCACTTGCGGGTGCATCCCATTGGGGCCCATGGATTTATGCACATCTAGATTGATCCTTAGTCCAGTCTTCATCAAACAAAACAAAATTCCTCCTGTAACCTGACTTCCTCTGCAGTCTGGGACTCCTGAGGACAGTCTCCAGCAGTATAGACAGAGGCAAAGAAGGCATTCAGTAGCTCTGCGTTGTCTGTACCCTGTGTAACCTGGGCACCTGCCTCATTCAACAGTGGGCCTACATTGTCTCTAGTGTTAGTTTTGTCTGCATTGTCTATTTGTGAACATTAAAGAAGAGGAAATCTCTTTCAGGAATTTCATTGGTGAGAACACTTGATTTTACATAGAAAAGAAAAGAAAATAGAAAACTATTTTTTGTAACAAAGCATTTTCCAGTATCTTCATAGGAAAAAAAAATGCAGTTTCCATTAGATTGGTAACATTCTGACTACAGGTAGTAAAAATCTATGAACTAAACAGAGAACAAGGATATCAGTTTTGTTGTTGGGAATTGCAAATACCACATGAGAAAAAGATTCAAGTACCTTCTAGCCAAGATAAACAGGAATACCTAATAAAACACATCTCAAGGCTGAGAAAATTTTATACCTATCAATTTACCTTTTCATATCTTTGGAGAGGGAGATTTTCAGATTGTGGCTGTATCTCAAGCTTTTGAATTTCTTTCATTGTATCACTAGCTATTGAAATTACATACAATTTGGAGTGGTGTGCAAAAGACAAAGAGGATATTCTTATTTGCAGTGCCCATATAAAATAAGTGAAAAGTAGGATAAACAGTGTTTTTAAATTCCAAATTCAAGTCCTGAACTAGAGCTAGGCATACATTCTTTTTAGAATTGAGCTGAAAATTAGGACTAGAAAGAATATTGTTTCAGAGAACACACAGTGGAAGGACAACTAGCAATGGGGACAGTTCAAGGATCAAAGTCTTCAATACTGACATAAACAATGAAATGCAACAAGTCCTATATCCTTACTGAAATTTGGGAGTTCACTAATTTCTTACATTTACCACCAGTATTTCAGATCAGACTTAGTCATAAAACATCTTTGGTCTTCCAAGGGAAAGACAGATTCATATGTGGGATATCCTTCTATTCAATCTTTAGCAAACAAATAAGATTTTAATAGAATGATTCATGTGTTTTGAGGGCTGTGGTATGAAGACTCAGGATTTTATTACTGCCTCTCTTGTGTATGACAAATGAACTGGGATAGGTCAAGATGCCGTTTGTGATTCTCTAGGTCTAGACTAGGGGGTGGTCATGTCCCCATTCTCCGTCTAGAATTTCTTCTTAAATCTCAGAAGGTTTATTTTGAACTTCCATTCTCACCTCTTGATTCAGTTTACTTAAAAGGAACACATTTTTGTTATACAACCCTTTTAGTCTGAGTTAGATATACATATGAATAACAATGAATCATGAGCTTGTTTCAAGTCGACTGCTGTGAAAGTGTTTTTTGTGTTGCATCTTTAAATTATTTTAGTCAAGGGTACTCTTGCTTGCAGAAGAATTCACAGCTTTTTCCTCTGCAGGTGAAAATGTGTGTTCAACCTTCATATGACACTGTCCATATCTTAATCCCATAACTTGATAATATGTAAACTTTCTGGGTGAGAAAAAAAATGTTTTCTTTCTGTTTTCAAAGAACACACCACAATTTTGTTTCATAAAATATAGAGATATCCATTTCAAATTGCAAATTGCTTTGAAGTTATCCAGATATGGTCTATGCATTTTGTGCACTACTTTTCACTTGGTAATTCAATTTGACAGCCTGATGAGGCTGAGACAAGACATAGAGCCATCTGTGGTAACATTTAGAGCTTCCTGAACTATAGCACATACACTACTCATTACACCTGAAAAACTTCAAAAAAGCATCTATTTTCCACTTAAAATAGTAAAACCAAAACAATCTCTTCACAGACATGGGTAAATACCCAGTCATGACTTGATGTTATATGAATCAAGGCCAAAGAGTAAAGGATTAGTGTAATGAGCTATCATTAGCTCAGCAAGGAACTGAATACCATTCTCTTTTTTTGTGGAGTGTGTAGTAAAAGGCAGAAGACAAGGCATCATTGTTGAAATAAGAGTGCATGCATGGCTCTTGAATTTTTGCGTCAGAGACATCTGTGCATTGTGAAGCTCAGTGCAGTAAGTCATTGAACCAGCAGCACAGTACATATACAATAAACTTGACGGCTCAGGAAGACTGATGGTGCGTGTACTTGGGCACTGCATGATCAGACAAATTCAGGAGAAATGGGATGATGGTGTGAAGCTTTTGCTTGCAGAATATTTGTAAAGGTAGCCTCATAACAAAGGCTGCATGACAATGTCATCAGACAGATAGAAATCTTAGAATAACAAGTGGGCAAAAATGTTCATGTTCCACAGGAAAAAATAGTATTTGGTGAAAGAAAATACTGCAAGGAAAATCAAGGCACATCGACAACTCTTCTGTATAGTGCAGAAAATTGGATATCCCTGCTTTCACTAGCCACAGAGATGGTGGCCACTACCAGTAACATTGGGGTTGGTGGCTACAATCAAGGAGATAACACTGGTAGCCCTGATATGAAGCAAAAATATGTGCACAAAAAGTAGCATAGTCTGCTGTAGTCACAAGAAGACTAAAGGTGACACTCTTCTAATAGGCTTTGCAAGGGATAGCAAGAAGTCAACAGCTCATAGGAGTGATGAAACTCCAAGCTACTCATATGACTGTTATATTAGTTGTCATGACAGTTGTGCTTGAACAAGCAGGTTTGAGAACAGCAGTTACAGAGTATTTTGCTAAAACATCAAGGAGTCTTTCAGCTTTATCATACAATATAGAACTTTATTCTTTTCACATGAGGACAAGTATTAAGAACATAATGATTTGATTTTTACTCCATCCTCGAACACAGGTTGTGAACTGAATAAGGAGTTCATGACTTGACCTATCATCAAGATCTCAGTAGTTTAAACAGAAATCTAATTTTCTCTGTATATAGTTCAGGGATAACAATATGAGAATTACTGTGATACACTCTTGCACTAACAAAAAAAAAATAGACAAAACATCATACTTCCAACTATAGATGGGGAGACAGAGGAGGTCATTGAAAACATAACTGGAAGTGAACCACAGGCACAAGGTATTTTTACAAATTATCTATCAGGATTGGATTTGTGTAAATTAGCTACTAACTTTCTAAAACCTTGTTCATTATTTTTTTCTTCAGGTTTGAGAAAAAATATGAGACTTCTCTTACAATACAATAATATATATTAGGGAATTGAAAGGAGCCAGAAGAGTAATGAAAAGAAAGCAATTTATTTCCTGCAGTCCAGTAAATAACTTAAAATGTTTTATTTCAGTTACCTGTGCATTTCTTGATATTGCTGTTTCTTTTTCCATGTGATCCCAATTTGCATCCGAAGTTCTCCTCCCAAAATTCAGCAAACCAGACATTCCTTCGATTGTTAGCAAGTGTTCGGCTCCGAAAATATCTATCAAATCCTACATTAAAGAGACGAGAAAGAAGCATTAAAATATGATACAGAGAAGAAAAAGTCATTTATAGTCAGCAACAGGTTTTGTATAAATATCAAAACAAGAAGTATTTTTAAATACACACCACTATATGGTATTTTATGAGCACAGCACCATCTAAGGTTTAAAAAAACAGTATACTTATTACCCTATACTTGCTATAGAAAATTTTTTAATATGTACAGCAATGAAAGAGTATCTAAAGCTCCAACAGAATAGTATAATTGACAATAATGCAATGTAGATAGGGAAATAGTTTAATTTTTAATACTAGATTAATCAAATAAAGAATTGGATGTCTACAGAAATTAAGTAAACTATAATCACTAATTAGTGAAAGACTGTGATCCAAATAAATTTCATTTCAAGGGCATCTAAAATCACCAGCAAAATTTTCATTGAACCAGAGGGCTTCTAGGACATCTACTATTCTGCTTTTATTTATGTATTTAATGACATCATTGATAAACTAAAGATTCCTGTTTAAATCTGATCAGATTCTGCATCAGGCTTACTAATACAATCCAGTAGCCATAATGAAATCATGACATATACATAGTATCTGGATTAAGCTCTTTACTGGTGGCTAAATTATTTACTATGGAGCTAAATTCTCCAAGTAGCATGAATAGTGCTCAGTTTTTCTAATAATTTAACAGTTTAGAGCACTTACCCAGACCATCAGAGATGTGACTATGTCCAGTTCCCTCCTAGTAATAAGGTGATTTAAACCAACAACTTCCACTTCATCCACCAAGTCTGAAACCTTGTTAATGTGGCTTTTTAAAGTAAATTTAGGAGAGGAAAGCAGAGCCTAGATGGATCTCCTCTGAGGAGAATGAGCTGACTCATTATTATCTATTTGATGCTTTCCATTTTTGTCCAGAAGTACCGCCAGGATATGGGTAAGAAGCTTTCCACCACATATACTCTCATTATTAGTCAATTAAAAGATTGCCTAATAGCAGATTCAGCATCTCCTCATGTCAACAGAGATATTAAATGAATATTGGATCAAGCCAACTCAAGCTACTTAGTTGGAAAGCTTTTCATTATTTCCCTGCAATCAAGGACTAAATGATTTCTCAATTATCAGACATGATTTCTCAATCTATTTATTTATTTATTTTTAGGAGAGATAGAATCCTTGAACACTGTCAGAAAATTAGAGATTTATGTTGTGTGTATTCCTACCATCTATTGATGTTCTTTTGGGCAGAATGGTTACTGCTCCTTCTGCAATCTCTTCCTGCTGCTGAACAGGTGAAATTTTTGACCCCCAACTATCTGAGCCAATCCAGAGGAAATGTCCAGACTGATTTGCTTTTTTGGCTGCTTCCAGTATTCGCCTGCAAACAAACAGATGACTACTTAAACAAACTGTATTTACAATGAATTGAGAATCATCAGTATTAATTCTGGCTGGGCATAAGTATGCTTACACTAACTAGTTAGTTAATAGTTTTCATAGTCTAAACCATATTCAACAACAGCTGTAGTGAACTCAAGACACACTACTGCATAAGTTAATTAGTTTCATCGTTAGACATATTTTTCTAGCATTCTTATTGATTTCTTTCTTTTCAGTCACCAAAAACAATCTATTGGAGCTGCACTCTGAGGAACTAGGAACAGGTTAGATGTCCACAGAATAAAGGACCAACTGTATAATTGAAATTCAATTACTTATCATCACTTTCCAATAATTTTTATGCAAAATGAATCTGAAAGCACCTGAGTTACTCTGTTCTGCACCAGTCAATTGAGTGTCCCTATGAACAGAAACATCTTCAAGACCCAAGATTAGGAAATAAGCACCTAATATCATCTTCATTTGCAAACATGATCACTGCTCGAGCATTTGGAGTTTCCAACAGGCGTTTGATGATCTTTTCAAATTCTCCTGGTCTTGGTTCCCGAGGGATTTTGAGGGACTGAGCAATGCAAACACTTCCTAAGAAAGATTAAAAGGAAAAAAAATAAGTTTAACGTGCAAAATATTCACTTTAGATAATCTGTAGTTAACTAAGAAGGTTCTAATACGAGATATAGTAGCACAGACAAAAGTTACATTATCTATTTATTTTGAAATATATACTGTACCAACATATACAACACTGCATTAAAGACTACAACTCAGTTACCTGTTACCTTGTTTCTATATAAAACTTTAAACAACATCCTAAACCAGATTGTGAAGAATCACACTCTGACTCAGTTGGACTGAGTTCCACAGATCTTTCCCACTTACAGCAGCTGAGAATCCAATCTTGCCACAGAACTGCTTTTAAATGTGGAGCCTAAATTTGACAGCTTTGGTACTATTATACACCTCTGCTTTCAGAAACACCAGCTTTCAATGGTTTTCATTGACTGGTGCACGGGAATCTCTACCTCTCAGTTACAACACATTATCTATGTTTGAGCACAGAAGAAAAATTTCTTAAGCCTGTTTCATGAAGCACTGAGTCCAGATTGTCACCAATTTCCTATATCACACTTGATCTTTCTATGATTGTTTGCTGATTTCTTTAATTAATTTTTTCTTTAACAATTATTGCCTGATTCTTATTGATATATGAAATTTCCACCAATAGTTGCGATTGATGGTTTTTACTCTCAAAATTTGATCCTCTTGTGGATAATCTAATCATTAATAAAACAAAAAAAAAGAAAAAGATAAAATGTTTAATGTCTCACAAAAAGCAACATGTCACTTGACAGAGGCAAATCAAATGATAATTGATGCATATCTGCATCTAATTTTTCTGCACTGAAGATAGGCTTCACTGTGAGTAAGAATGTGTTTCAAAAGAGCTGTTTTATTTTTAAAGAAGGTTGGTATTTATTTTCTGATGTATAAGATCATTTGCAGCATATACATGTCTATGTATAAAAGGTATTTAAACACCTAAAGTCACAGTTAGATCGATATGTTTTATGTGGGGAGGCGCTCCAACTTTCTCAACAGGTTGTCTTCAACATCAAAATGTCAGCCGTCTGTTTTTCCAAAGCACTTCACAAATTAGGTTGATAGACACAATGCCAGACACGACATTTGAACAAAAAAAAAAAAAAAAGAGCCCAGCCAGATGCAGCTTTGGATCTAGAGCTACCTGAAGATGTTATAGAGGTCTCTTGTATCACCTTTCTTAAGATTAATGTATTTTATCTTTAGGCAAAACAAACAAAATAGTCTTTTTATTTCTTTTACAGAAAGAACGACTGGAAATGGTTCAAAGCTGCCCCATGCCTGTCAGTGTTTAAGAAGCATTTTTACAATGCCCTTAATAGTGTTCTTTAAATTTTGGTAAGCCCCAGGTTGGTCAGGCAATTGAACCAGGTGATCATTATAGGTCCCCTCTGACTGAACTATTATTGTATCCTATCCTATCCTATCCTATCCTATCCTATCCTATCCTATCCTACATCATCCTATATAGCATTTAGAAAATAGACTCATTTCCAGATTTTGTTCTGCCTTTGCAGAATCTCGTTGACCTCAATAGTTAGGATCTGCACAGGCAGATCCTGAGTTTGAATAAAGTTTAGATATGGTATAAATTAAACACAAAATTACCAACTGCCAGTATAAAAATAACAACTTCAAATTAAATCAGCTAGTTTTAGTCACAGGAAAACATGTCACCTTTTCTAGCTATGCATCAATTTCTTGGGATGTTACATTGCTAGATTATCATATTGACAAATGCATACTACAGCACAGATTTATCCTGAATTCTCCTCTGCTTTATATGAAAGAAATAATATTTGCAGATCAGAACATCTGCCATTTCTAACAAAAATTGTTATTACCTTTACCATCTATAGATAGTATAGAGATATAACATAAATAATTGAGTTTTATCTGCTTTGTAATGGAATATAGTGCCTTTTGCTGGCAACATGTTTCTCCCCTTTGTTAGAAACAGCTTGGCTCCCCATGATGGACAGATAATTTGCCAATAACAACAGATGAGCCTGTATAGCTGATGACCCTCATATTCACTAGGTATCTTTGACAATCCAGTAATGAAAAGATGGACACTGTACTACGAAAAGCTTTAGTCAATTTTCTAAACTGATATTAAGCTATTGTGATAGACACTCAGAAAGTCCTTTACTGCGACCTCATTTTCAAGTTACAGGGCTGAAATGTAGGAGAAATATTTAGCAGACATCCTGTAAATTAAACAATCAGCAATTCACTGTTAAAAAAGAACTGAAAAGCAATGCCAAGCTCTCAACTGTCCCTAAAGTCATTCAGGCACAAAAATAAATCAGATCCTAAAAAAATGACATAAAGGAATAATTTTTCACCTCATAAATTTTGAGGTGAAAACCATTTCTATTGGCCCTTAGGAAAAACACATTCTTTCCACATAAATGTGGAAATATAAATAAATGCAAATATTACAAAATGTATATATATAATACTCTACATATAACCATCTACAATCTGTGTGGAATGGATATCAAGCAATGAAAAACTGCAGTATCTTAAAAAAGCTATATTCAGTCAAAATAGTGTAGAAGAAACACCATTCCATCATTGCAGCAGCAAGTTCAATTATGACTGCACTGTGCATCTTAGCCTCTCTACATTGAAGAATGTGTTAAGTACTACTAGGAACAGAATATAATGCACTTCAGCCTTGTTGAAACATTTATAATGAATTGTGTAAGATACTTCCAACACATAAAACACTTTATACACACACTTATCTGCATAATGCATATACAGCTGTTACTCAAACCAATACCAGAGATTCAGTTTTCAGTTAATGATGAGATGCTGGATTAGTAGTTAAAGCACTGTGGTGCCTAACCTCTCAGCACCCTACTGCATTTGAAATCTACAGGCAGGGCTAAGTGTCCAGACATAGGGAGATGAGTGTCTAGGAAGAGGATTTACAGGAGCCAGAAAACTGAATAAGGAATAATTATTCTTTAAAAATAGCTAGCAGAGGTACTACAAAGGACAAATTTTTAAGTAGTTAGGATAGTCTTATGAAGTGTGAACAAAAGAGAGATTTCCCCAAATCAAGAAGAAATAGAGTTTGAGATCAGATGTTTCTTATATGACACCAATGTATTTACCATTTGCTGCAGAGGTGTCAAAGGGCAGATGGTTCACCTAATGCACCTGGACTGTTTCTGGTTGTGAATCACAAGAATAAATAGTGTCAAAATGTTTGGCACTCTCAGCAATTCTGATTGATTTGGTATGATGACTGCTTGTCCCTGTAGCTGGTTTCTAAAGCATTTGTTATCATTCATTGTCTGGGGATGTACCTAAAAACATACATTGGTCTAAATTTTTCTTGGCTAAAATTATTATTAAAATTTTCAGGAGGAAATGAGACCTAATCATCTTCTTTTGAAAAATGAGATGTTGTGTTCAAACATGGTCAAAGAGGCTTCAAAGAGGACTTCATTAAAAGCTATTGAGATGAAGAAAGTAGTCAGATAGATAGATGCATTCCAGGTAGCTCAGCTAGAAACAGATACTGGCAATTGTACCCACTCTTATTGTACTCATTCCCTAATTCATATATACAATAGAAGATGACATAAAGTGTTTGAATCTGTCACACATGTTAAAGACATTGAAATGGCACTGATGGAAAGCAGTTAATCAGCTACTCTGAGGAGGAAAAAAAAAGTTTTATCACCAAATTGTGCTAAGTGTCTTTTGTCTATTCTCAGATCTGTAAAACTAAGGTACTCGGTTATCCCAGAGCTTGATTTGAGAAACAAAAACAGTTAATATGAACTGCACTGTGTCAGTGACAATAAGTATCCATTTGTCTTCTGTCTAACAGCTATCAAGTATGATATCCAGCACCTTGGGGCAGAAAAGGATGAAGAGGAGAGACAAGGTAGGAACTGGAAAACAGGCTCATAGCAGGATAGTAACCCATGTGCTTTTAAAATATGATTATAACCAGACCTGATCTACAAGAATATAGTTTTGAGTTATTTTCTCCATTGTGATAATGATCACATCTTAAATAAACTGTTCCATGCTAGGCTTGGCTTGCTTACAGGTGCTCTGTATAATACAGCTTGTGGGAAATTGATTAGCACCAAAAAAAATTGGTAGATTTTGAAGTTATTGCTAGTACGCTGCATCAAGGAGATTTTTCTTTTCTTTATGTGCTCTTACAGCAGAGATTCTAGCACTGAAAAAAAATACAACAAAAGGGAAATCTAGTACCTGCATCATTTTGGTGATTAAACTTATGGTGATTTTATAATGATAAATATTCATTTTAGCTATCATGGGTTCTGAAGTCATGAGATGACACACTAATTGTAAACCATTAAATACTCGAGTATGCAGAGATGGGTGTCAGAAGTGATGTTGAATATGTCTTTGGAAAATAACAAGCAGATTTTGTAGAAAACTCACACTAAAAAAATCAATTTCCTAACACAGAGACTGAAAGATGAAGATAAAGGTAAATACAAGGACTGCGTTCTCTCCTACACCAGCTAGTATCCAGCACTACATTATGGACCGACAAAGATACATAAGACAGGGTACTGTCTTTGTATCAAAAAAGCTGAAGATAGTATTCAGTTCAAGTGTGTTCAGTGTTGGGACCACAGCCATACTACTCAATCAGTTTACCTGCTCAATTATTTTAGCTCCCTGTGAACATAACTAACCTTACCATTGCAAAAGTGGAATGGATTAAGCTGTGCACTTGCTTTTGCAAGCTAATTCTTAGCATTAGGAGGTATATCTTACCTGTTTCAGTATGTATCATAACAAGTCAATTATTTCACAGTAGCTTAATCACATTGTTCCTGAAAAAGCTCAAGACAAATAGAGCACATCTGGTACTCAGTCTTACCTGGCAGGACTTTCTCAGATACCTTCAAATATATATTTTCTTTTTATAAGATTAATTATATATGACTGGTCACTAGGTCAAGAATATTTTAATGCAGGCCTGTGGAACGTTTCCAAAAGACATTACAAAAATGTGTGAAGGCAGAGAAGTTCTTATTCCAAGTAGGGGAACAGATGTCACAGACTCAGAAGAAGCTTCAGTGAGAAACTCTCCTGTGAGGCACACAGGGTGCTGTTGCAGGCAAACACATCCTCTGTCTGACAAGAGGCTGCACATTTCTGACAGCATCACATGATGCAAGGAAAATATGAGGAAAAACAGTCAACTGCATTTCTCTTACTCTTCCAGTCCTTACCTGGGTTATATTGAAAGTCTAGAAAATCCAGACCTGGTTATATTGTAAGTCTGTTACAGTTGCTAGGAACCTAGTTCAGCATGAAGATTGTTGGAGATATTAAAAACACTCAAGCTCAACCAGGATAGCTTTGTGACTTAGTGAATCCATCAAAATGTTCTTTTCAAGCACAGTTTACTATTTAAAAAATTTGGATGTTAAGAAATCTGAACATTAAAGAAAATAAGATGACTGTTCTGCATGAGACTTTCACCGATGCTGATAATCAGGAACTTTAGGAATTACTGTTTAAACTACAACCAGTTTTCTGTCATCTCCTTGTATATCCCCAGATGCCCTTAACAATAATTTTCCCAACAGGGAGTGGCACCTAAGAAGCACTGGTTCTTCAAAATGGGGAGGTCTCTGTAATGCCAAAGTACTATAGGTGGGGAGTCTGAATGCAGCCATGCATTCTTTCCAGAGTTACCTTCACTTAACTACCCGAAGAAACCATATGATCACCAGTGCGGCTATATAAACGTCAGGGTAGCTTAGCTTTATTATAAGAACCTGAACTTTCTGCAGGCTCTGTGCTTCCACTGAAGTTGACCGCATGGCATCTTCACTGCCTTTCATGTCAAAATCTAGTTAAATAAAGTCTTACTCCAGTATATCTCTTTTGTTTTAGTCACCAACTATCTGCATGGAAATACTCTAAACTCTGTGGCTTTTAATTTCCTCAAGGCTTACCAAAAATCTCAACAAAAAATTCAGTTACTCTTGTGAAGATAGTTTATTCTTCAGGCAGTAGAGACAATACTTTTGAGTTAAAGTAATAGAAAAACATTTTTTAAATAAATAATTTAAATGATACTTCATTCTGAACAGATTAAAGCAGCACATAGTATTAGATACACTAATGAAGAATGAGAGATTTTGTTAGCCTTTAACAGAAAAACAAAGTTTGCATTTTGTGCCCATGCATTGATGCCCTTATTTCCTTTATTTAAGACAAAATACTTTTTCTGAAAATCCCGTAATATTTATGATGATGTTTGCCCAAAAAGGCTGATTAGATGATTTTTAACTAACATACCATGAGATTTTTTACTCAAAGCTAACAGCCTTTAAAAGTCAAAGGCCCTAGGACACCATGAAAGAAAACAAAACATTTGGACAAATACAATTCACTCATTGATTTTAAAACTGTTTTGTTGCATTCTCATAGATATTCACAGGCATACAACCATGCATACTTCACAAACACATGCATTTACACAGATATTTATATCACAGGCAAACGAGACGTTAATTTAAAATAGAAAAGAAAGAAAGGAAAATCCTACTCAGGTTTCGTATAAGACTACAGACTATTGGCTTCAGTAATCATAATGACGTGAAGCAAGTGAGATCTGCTATTTTATGGTTCCATCCTGAACAGTAAAAATTTCATTTTTTATATATTTACTTTTAACTTGGAAGAAATAGTTCTGAATGTATCACTGCAGCTTTCATTAACACCAGCATCTGCTGTTAATAATGATAATCTGGTGTTAATAACTGAAAGGGATACTTTCACCATCACCAAACACACTGAAAAAACACAGTTTTGAAAAAAACACAAGAACTGAAATAAGACATTTTTTCATCCTTTGACTTTTAACTGCTATTCATATAAATGAAAGCCAACTTCCACAGTCTTGAAAGTGAGAAGCTAAAAGAAAAAAAATCATCTGTAGTATAGATGTTTATGAATGGGGGAAAAACCTACATACTCAGCAAAAAGAAAAACCCTATAAAGCATGAATTTTGGAAGGTTGCAAGAGAGGAATTTTCCTCTCCATAGGCCATCACTGTATAACTAGTTCATCAAGGGATGACATGGGATGTGTAGCCAAACTACAAAACAATCTGCGACCAAAAGAATGTAACTGAAATTGGTCTGCACTTAGTTTACTGGTCAGCTGTTGCAATGCTTTCACAGCTTTGTCTTTCTTTTATCATCACAGTGGGTATGAATAGCTCCCTCTGGAGAAACGTGGTTCTTCCTATCTGCAAATTTAGAACTTCTGGAGGCTTAATATGAAAAAAAAATATATACTGCTATTTTCTGTTTTCTGGCTATATGGCAGGTACATCCTTAATGAGGAAAGGAGATTCTCTTTATTTTTGTTTCTTTTCTAAAGATCTGGAAAACACATTACAAAAAGTAAATGTCATAAATGGCTAAATTTTGAAACATCTTTTATAAAGAAACATCAGATCTAATTTCTAACAAAGCAGTACTGTGAATTCAAATTCTGGCCTGTGGTTACCTAACACATTTTTCTCTGAAAACAATTTTGCCCTTATACTTTCCTCCACTTCTCTAAACTTCTCAGTATAATGGGCCAGTAAAGATTTTGATTTTAAGGAGTTCAGATGCAAATGACTGCTTCAAAAATTATAGTCTTGGGTAATGCATTAAAAATGTAAATTCACCTCCAAGTATAGTCAAGGAACATTCCAAAGTCACAATCCCTGATGGGCGTATTCAGCATCACGAAGATGACACGGGAGCTTACAGCACCCCTGATAACTATATTTAGGCAGGAAAAGAAACCCCACCACAGGAAGGGCTGGATTTTGAAGAAACATACCCTTTTAAATAAATATAACCTTTACTCTTTTAGGATCATTTATTCCCTACAAGGATTTCCGGTTTAACATTTTTTTAATTCCATTCCACACCCTGTTTATTTTAAATATTTTATCAGTGATATAAAAGCCTGTTTTCATTTAAGTAATGCTGGATAGCCTGAATTTAATGGTATGCTGGCGTCCTATTTTTCCCTTGTATGCTTCTTGCTTATATCGTGGTGTTCAGAGATTGCCTTCAGTCACCTCCTTTGCACTTAAACACTGCACACAAGCAGCAGAATCAGATTTTTAATCATGACTTCTACGAAAAATAGCAGCAGTGACTAATGTTCTCATTCTGTAACTTTTTGGTCTGCTTTTATAAATGAAGCCATTTATCTTCTTTGTGGCCATAAAATAACCACAGATTTCTCTTATTCACTGGAATTAAAAAAAAAAAAAAAAAAAATCCCTTCTACATTTTGCTATCTTCCAGAATGTTGGTGGCAAATGCAATTATTTCCATCTTTATGTATTAATTTAATCAAACAGTCTAGTATCAGTGAATTGTTTTTCAAGTTAGGCATACATTACTTAGCTTGAGTTATCTCTAGTCATCAATCATTTCTTTTCTCAGAATTTGAACTATCAAAATTGTTTGCATGTAAAGACTTCTTTAATGAAGAGAAGACTGAGCTTGACTACTGATATTTGAACTTGGATGGGACATTAAAAAATATTATCAAACTTGGAGTAAAATTGATTAACTGTTAGCTAAACTTTGTTTGAAACTGTGAAAAGTGAAATCTGTGGATCGCTTTACATTAAATTACAAGCCCAGTTTTGTATTGAAAATCAGGAATGGATCACTTATGACAGTAAATCTTGTAGGTAAATCTAATCCCTAGAAAGCAAATATAGATTCAATATCTCCTACAACAAAACCATGAACATAGAGGTAAAGGGATTTATGGCATAAATTCTCCTCATAGCATGCCAAAACTAAAGCTAAGCCCATGCTAACACTGATCAATCAAGTGCTCACTTGCAACCTCGTGCTTAAAGAACACAGTCTACGTTCATGGAAATTATCATCAGGAGCCATACTGACTTCAGTCACGCAGGAACGAACTGAAATTCTCTTCCAATTCATGAAACAACATAATTTCTGAATATTTTCATGTGTAGTCAATCAAATATTGCTACCCTATAATGTCTGAAACCAGCTAATTTCCATGTAAGCTGAAGTGTATATAGCTAAAAAAATAACATTTCAAAATATGAAGGGGGTGTCATACCCCTGTAGAAGTTTCTTCAACCATTTCTAATCCTTGGTACTGAAAATTTTAAAAGTTCCTTTTCATCAGTTTAGACTTCAGTTTACAACTCAGTCTAGTTACATCTTTTTCATAAAAAACAGATTCATCTCCCTCATTCTTCCAAATGCAACTTGTACACAATGATTCTATGATATCAAAGAAGGCAAAAAAGCATGAGGAGAAAGCTGTTATCGATGCAGGAAGAAACAGAAGAACCTGCTATTTCCATCAAAGTGCATAGCGAATGTAAAATCGCTGTATGTAAAAGACAAACTTGGAAAGGCTCAGTCAATCTCAACCAAGATGTTCAATGACATCAGATGGATGAATGCAACTGTGTTCAGAATTAAATATGCTAATGGTACACAACAGTAAAAGAGAAATTAGACACTTTTAATAATGTAGCTATCGAATGAAAAGCAATATCTGGGAAGTCAAGGAAGGCTTGGGACATAGAAAACACACCAACACTGGAAAATTGATTGGACCACAGTTAACATTTCATAGTTCACAGAGCTGTAGCCTTCGTTGTTCTACCAGATATGAATTCTTGTCAGTGCCCTTCAGGCTTTGTTTCTGCATATATTTTAATGTTTTAAAATTAGAATCATCCAGAGCAGCTCTTCCACACATATAGGAAATAACCATTAGCTACAGCAGAAATGGAAGGAGGTGCATGCTTTGTTAAAGATTATGTACTGAAAGGGCCTAGTAACTGACAAAAGATGTCTGCAACTCACCCTTTTCTAAGAAAATGTTTGATAGATCCACCATATTTTGTAGATAATGAAGCAAAGAAAACAAAACAATTACACAAAAAACCCTATAATGACTAAGCACAAAATTACTTTTACTGAACATTGCACAGGAGTGGACACCATTATGCTTTTAATGTAGGCTGAAATAAAAGCCTATTTTAACACGCATCTAGTCTGCACATAGAACTCTGATGAACATAGTATCTCATCAAGGGCCCGAAGGATTTTTCTATGCCCATGTTACTCATTTGATTGCATGGTTTCAATAATTTGATACAATTCTTATATCTCATATAATATCTTAAGCATCTTTCATTATGGGTTTTTTTTTCCTCAAAGCTATAAAAAATTACACCAGGCAAAAATCTATTATCCATAGAGCACTTATATCTCACTCATTATAAGAGAAAAGGGCAGAAATACATGTTTTCAACGTTAATTAATTCTGAAATGTATTGCCCATCAAATCTGGCAAAAAATATAACAGAGAGAAAATGAAAGTACTTTAATTTATGCTGTGTTATGTCTTGAATAAAGACATATTATTAGACCCATGGACTCTACCTTGCAATAACAAAAAATATCCATCCTATATAACTTGATAAAGTAGCAAGTGAGGATGAAAAATGGAGATAACATAGAAGACAAAGAGAAGGTAGTAAAGCAAGTAAGGACTGGAGAGCTGTGGTACAATCATTTATTGTTCAGTGTAATGCACAAATAATAGCACTGATCCTAAAACAAAATCTTCTTCAAATGCCTAGTGCTAAAATAATAATATACCTTTGTTTGCAATGCCTTATGATTAATCACTGTCAAGTCTTGAAGCTGTAAAAATATGAAATAGGAATGAAACCTTTATTCTCTAGACTTCTCAAGAACTTTCTTGTATTTAAGTTTCATCAGAGAAATACATATACTTCTGCCAAGAAAAAGAGTAGGGAAACAAGTATAGCTCTTTCAAACTCTCCACAATAAAGCTACCCTGGGAGTTTGCATTGAAATATTCAAGTCGAATACACATTTTCACATCCCAGAAGAGCTCAAAAAACTGGAAATCAGAATACTGAAATTTTAACTCTTTCACATTTTGAATTCTGATAGCAGCCAAGATATCACAACTTCAGGATTATTTTTCTGCATATGACAAAGACCATAATCAAACATGTACAAAGGTCCACTGAATTTAGTATTCAGAAAGTCAATCTTATTAGGAATGCCTTTAACATCATTTTTAACGTTGCTATTATGGAAAGATGAAAAAGCTCAAAGAAATAATTTCCAATATTAAAAAGCAAGCAAAAGCATTGAAGAGCACAAACAACTTCTACTCTCTCTTTTCTTGTGCTTGTTTTCTGTACATGTGGAGTGATTTATTTTAGAATATAGAGAAGCCAAAAAATGGAAATAAAAAATATGGTAGAAAAAAAAAAAAAAGAAATTAACTGCATAGTAGTAACAGTAATAGCCTGTTGGAGGATAAATTCAATTCAAACAAACAAAAAAATTATATATATAGACAAAAGCTTAGGAAAGCCAAGCCCTTTTGTACAATGTCTCTCTACAAGAAGAGTACAGTGAGCACGCTATGCTCATGCATTTCCACACTATAACATGTGCGCATGAGGTACACTATGTCCCATATCAGACATTTGTGTATAGTATGCAAGACATGCTTCCAATTCAGATTTCAAATCTGGTCTTTCTGGTTCAATACTTAAGCATGTCAGTGTCTAAATGTAACTCATGCAAGCTTTTGTAAAATCATAATTTGTTTGCTAACCTGGGCTAGACCTTTTCACACAGAGATCTTTACTTCTTGCAAATAAATTAATGGCAGGTTTTCCTTATGAAGTAAACTATGTGAACAGAAACCCATTGACCAAAGTCCAGCCATTCATCTTTTGCATAGAAAAAAAAAAAAACATTAAGCATGAGATTACAGTTAGTAGGGAGCAGAGAAGCAGAAAAGGGACACTAAGAGACTTCAGTTTCTCTCTCCAAGCCAATATATATATTCCCCAAATATCATTAGTCTCCAGAAACTTCTCTTGGATGAAAACCCGCAAAAAAAATTAGTGTTACACAGAAGCTATGTCTTTGCCCAATATCATACTTCCTCCATGTTCCAAGAGAAGGATATAATTTTACACGTCTTATGTGACACAGAGCAAGAATGCTTAGACTCATCATCATCATCACGTCTGTAGTCAAGTCCAAAAGTATTTCATGAAGGAAATCTCTCTGCCACACACTTAAAGAGACTGTAGCAGCTGCATTGCTACGGAGGTGTTTGGAGCAAAATCCAATATGAAAAAAGGACATTAAGAGTGTAAAACTATGTGTAATAGAATTAACCATTGATCATCTTCTCTTAGGCTAATTATTTTTGGGAAAAACAATATACATGTGTCCTAGCAAGCACCTTTAACCATCTGCATGACTGCTAGGTTCAAAAGCTGAAGTGCAATGCTGCTGATGATCAAAGTCCAGACACAATACTACATGAGATTTCCCAAATTGAATCCCTGCTCGCACAGCTCGCACAGTCTAGTGTTTCAGATTGACACTATAAGCCAAGCTCAATTTGGGCACAGTGAGTGCATGATTTAAAATCAAAGCTAACAGATTCTGCCCATTTTTTTAAAAGGCAGAATAAAATGAAGCTTATGGCACTGGAGAATATATAGTCAGCCTAGATGACTAGTGAAATGAAACAGGCAAACGTGTCAAAAACAAGCACAGCACAAGGGCATGTACCTAGAGTTACCTGCCAGAGCTGTAAATTCTGAGAAACAATCAAGATCATGTCTTAAGAGATAACTTTTCATTCTCACAGCTAGCCAGAAAGAAGCCCAGCTTCTCTGAAGTGCTAAATCTAGTGACTAGTGACAGGCAAGGGAGAAGATAAGAAAATATTTTACTTATACCACAATCTCATGGTATTTTCCCATTGAGCACATTCTGTCTTTTTTCAGAACATCTGTCAGAATCTCTCTCCAAGTCTCCTCAGGTACTTCTGTCTACAAAGCTAGAATCATCATTTCTGTGGCAGTTTTGGCTGGAGTAGAGTTAATTTTCTTCATAGTAGCTACTATGAGCCTACGCTTTGGATTTGTACTGAAAAGAGTGTTGATGATACTGGAATGTTGTTGCTGAGCAGTGTTTACACAGTCAAGGCCTTTTCTGCTTCTCACTCCATCCTATCAGCAAGGAGGCTGGGGCACAAGGAGCTGGAAGGGGTCACAGCCAGGACAGCTAACTCCAAGTGACCAAGGGGATATTCCAGACCATATGGCATCATGCTCGGCATATAAAGGTAGAGAAGAAGGAAGAGAAGACATTCAGAGTAATGGTTTGTGCTTTCCCAAGCAATTGTTACACATGACATAGTCCTGCTTTCCTGGAGATAGCTAAACACCTCCATGCCCATGGGAATTGGTGAATGGATTTCTTTTTTTGCTTTGCTTGTGCATGCAGCTTTTGCTTTAGCAAAAGTCTTTATTTCAATCCATGATTTTTCTTGCTTTTAACCTTCTGATTCTCTCCCTCATCCCAACAGGGGGGAGTGAGCTAAAGGCTTTGTGGTGCTTAATTGCCAGTTGGGATTAAACCACACCACCTACAGAGAATGAACCAGTACAAGGAGACTTAAATGACTCAGTCAGAACCAGTTTTCCCAGAGAGGCTATGACTGAAAAAAGATACTCTAATGTAAGGTTGGATATGCAGATTTCCACTCCACTAAGAGATGGATAACTCTGTCAGAAAGAAAACCTGTTCATTACAGGATAACAGCATGTACCTGGAGAGTTATAGTGGAGTTTGAACATAAATTCATTCTCTAGTTTATTTCACAGTAGCTTCACAGAGAGCTGAAAACTCTCACCAGCCTTTCTCTGACCACATATGAGCAGCAAATACTTGTTTGTTGATAATTAATAAAGAAAAATGAAGTTAAAAGAATAAATTATTTATTGCATTTTGTTTGTCATTGAAAAGACTAGGAAAAAGGCCTATTATTATATTGATTGAAGGCCAAAATGGATAAAATGCTTCCCTTGTAATAAAATTGTATCTATGACAGGAAAAGATCTTTTTTGCATCTCCTTAGAAGACCTTAGTTCTATCTTTTTATATGTAATGGTCTTTTTGCTTTTGTCCATACTTGTGGATGAAAGCTCCCTGCCAGCTCTCAGTTTAGTTAAATGTTGCAATCTGAGCCCACTGGATTTCCAGTTGCAAGAGACTTTATACGGAACCGCCGTCTGGTCTGACCAAAAGTTCACCTAGACTGATAGTCTCTGCAATGACTCATAATGGAAGACTAGAAAAACAGAGTAAACATATGTGCTGGCATGTTGTTCCAGCCTTCAATAATCCCCAGCTCAAAAGCTTTCTGAGAGAAAATGTCTTTATACCCATCAAAAGCCCTTGATAGAATATTAATGTATTAATACGTCTAGTCCACTTGAACACATTTAGAAGCTGCATTAGATATTCCAGGAGTTCCTTCAACATCACTAAATCTAGATTTCACAGTACCTAAAGATCAGTTTTCCTTTTTCTTTCTCCATAATTAGAGTCTTAAGTTAAAAGAATCATAGTTTGATCCATATACCATGATAAAGTCTTCAATATTTCATGTACTTTTCAGTTTTATTTTCTATTTAAGGCAGTGATCCCATACATCATATATTTACATCACTTGTTTTCCCGTCTTTTATGAACAGATCTTGAAAGTATATTTAGATACATTTCTATGGACATTCGTAAAATATTCAAGTATCTAAAATAGTAGGCATATTTTTATATCCCCATATGTGTGTCTGCAGATATTTTTCATATACCCCAGAAAACTGGCCAAGGAAAACAGCATGTGCAAGAATCTGAACATATATCTCTAAAGGCTACATTAATTCTTTTTGAAGAAACAGGCTCTTTAGTTTCTAGAAAAACTTCAATCAAAGATAAGATATGTTTCACGAGCAATTTGATGTTCTGGAATCAAGAGAACCATATGTTTTTACATATTATTCAAAACACTAATTATGGAGTAATCTCAAATATCCTTTCCTTACAGCTTATCAACAATGGCCTGATAGACAATCTTGTACTTATAAATTCATCCACTCCATATTATGTATTCAAGTATGGTGATTTGCTACATGTCTTTCTATGTGTAAGTATCCAGTAACTGCACTCTTTTTCTTATATGAGACGTTGAAGAAAACTTTTCCCATACATCTAAAATAATTGTATTTATAACAAATCGAACAAAATAAAATTTTTACTGATTTGAGGATTTAATTTTTCATACTTTGAATTGTTCATTAGGTATTTATATGAAAAAAGAGAATGAGCTATGCTACAGTAGATAGAATAATAGTTTGACAGGGCATTAAACTCTCATATCATTAATTTACAGGGTTGGACATAAGCTTTGCTCATGGACAAGTCATTTCAAAGAGAACATAACTAAATGTTTAGTACCTTCCTCATAAGTATTCCTTCATTTGGAAACTGGACAAAATATGGTAACACAGTTTCCAACCAACTCTCTACCTGTCATCCTTGCTAGAGTGACTTCCATTGCAATCTTTCAGACAATTCAGTCTGTTCTCATTACTCACATAATCAGACGTCAATTGGATCAGCTGATGATATTCTTTAGTATTTATAGCATTTTCTAGGCATTTTACTTCTTTATTCTATTTACTACAGTCTTTAAGATATTATCATTTTTTTTTCAAATAAGCAAGGTAAATTCTCTGTATATTCCTTGCATACCATACATACTATGCTGAAATATACTTGCATTTGAAAGCATAAATTATCTTCCCTTATTTGCATATGGACTCTTTCCATTGTAATCCTGTATTCAAAGCATAGGTATATGAAATACCTAAAATCATAACAATCAAATTTATCCAAGGTTTGCATTAAACGAACAGAAGGAAAATCGTGATTAAATGTAGAAAGGTGAAACATATTAAAAACATACAATTATCTACCTTGTTCTTAATTCACTTCAGAGAAAAATATTGAAAGAAGTCAAACCCATCATCCACTGCAGCCACAGATCAAAGGGTCTTTACAAAGTACCAAACTAAACTGTTCCAAAAGTGATCATTAGCCTGATTATCCTTTTAATTCAAAGGTTCTTCTCATTAGCTTCAGTACAGTTTATCATGTATGTACCTTATCATCACCTTACCATTACATCTTTGCATCAATTCATCAGTGAACATATCTTACAAAATTCTTTGTTTACAACTTCTTCTTTGGGTTGAATCTTACTTCTAGTAAATTGGCTCAACCTCAAACAAGTGGTCAGATGAATCATCATAGGAAAGGAATTCAAATAAAGGAAAGCAGAATTCAAGTAAAGGAAAGCAGAAAGTGGTTTAAAGTTTTGATGAGAACTCAAAGTGACAATATGGAGTAAGACAAGGGCCTTTCAATCAATACAAAGCAAAACAGCAACCCAGTCCTGGAGTGTTGCACAGTGAATTGTGAAGACTTAGCTATTAGAAGTAGAAAGATCTATTCCTGTTGTTTCTCCTCATTTGTTAGAGAAAAAAAAAAAACAAAAACAAAACAAAAACCAGTTTTGAAGGTAAAATAAAGGCAGGGCATTTGTTGTCATTGCTCCCTTCTATCCAATAACCTGCAGATTATTGACCACTGCAGATGGCTTTTACAGGTGAGCTACCACACATTGTACAGGTACAAAGAGTGTGGGAGTCACACACAATGAGTTAAAAGTGCCAATGTCCACTTATCTCTGATGCAGACCTGTGAGGTGGAGGCCTGAGCAATCAGCGTGAGAAGCAGCTAAGGGAGGAAGCCTTGTAGAGGAAAGAAGGTCCTGTTTTGGCTATAAATCACCAAGCAGGATCAAGCAAACAGCTTCTAAACAGTTTCAGCAAGGCCATGGTACCTGGAGTGAGACTTTTGCCTCACTAACTGTAAAATTAGTGTTAAAATTAACATCCCTGAATATGGTAATGAGCTGAAAGAGTTACATGCTAAACATTATTACTCTGTTCCTCAGCTCCACCCAAATCATGTTAAACATCACCACACGCAGAGCAGTTTAGGGCATAAAAATCCCCAGGGAGAGGCAGATAGAGTCCTTCTTTAGTTCAGATTTTAGTTGTAAGATGTTTTGCTCTTTAGAGCAGTTGATTTAGTTCTTTTAGCCTTTAGCTTTTTGAGCACTTTTGCTCTGCTTCTTCTCGACTTAGAGAGAAAAAGACATAGCAGCGAGAGAGTCTGAAGACACAGATGAAACAGTCTATGGCTGCACTCCTCTTTCTCCACAAAGACAGGGACATCTTCTTGTATGAACTGCACTTTTTCACTCTGTAGTGGAGAATCCCTGGGATAGGTAAGGCTGCTATTTTCATTAGATATTAGTGCTACAGCAGTGTGTTTATCAACAGCAATCTCAAATCTGTTATATCTGTTGGCTTAATAAATTACCTGTTTCCCAAACTTCTGAAATCATTGCTTATAAACCAAACACTAACACTTGATTTTGTGAAACTGCTTCCAGTGCAAGTCCCCAGGAGGAACTCTGACAGGCAAATGTCAAATTTTACCCTATAACACAACAAAGAGCAAGTGGCGTCTGGTCCTCCTGACGACTCAAGCACAAAGCTTCCAGTAAGATATGGCATAGGGCCAGCCTGAGGTTTCAGGAGTGTCAACCATGGGTTATCCTTCTCCCTGCAGGAGGCATGGACCACTGCAGCAAGAAACCTGCCTTGCAAACATCCTAAATCTGCCTAGATACAGAAAACCCATCTTGTGCAGGCCAGTCAAGGTCAGAGACTGTCTGCAGCCTTCTGTTTCCCTCTGCTACCCCTTTCCCTGAAGCTAAAATTTCTCTGAAAGAAGGGGTAAGAAGTCTGCTTCAACAAGACCCATTGCATAAACTGCTCAATAATTTAAAGTGAGATTTTGCAGCAGTTCATTTAGCTTTTACTAAGGTAAAATAATTAAATTAATGCTGCACAGACAGAGAAATGTACATTTAATTTTAATTCTTGCATATCATTTAAGACGATCTCATTTTCTGAATGAGGCATCATGATCTGATTTCTGAAATACCCTTGTATCTTTTATAAACAACTACTCACTGCTTTACAGTATACAATATGCAACTATAACTCTGAAGTCAAGGACAAATTGCACCTGGAATTCAATCAAAAAGTCTGTTAAATAACAGAAAACATTTGCCACAGAATTACATTTTAAAGAAAAGAGGTTCAAAGTAAGACCTACTTCTTACTTTAAGTTTCAATTTTATGTTCATTTTGGTTTAGAACAACTAATGACAACAGGAAGAACGAGTTCCTAGAATGATGACAAATTATAAGCAAAGGAGAAGTTATTTGGTTACTTTTTTGCTAAAGATCCAATATTGGGCTGCTGATGCTTTGTGAAAGGGAAGTGTAAGGACAGGTTTAAATATTTTGTATTTCTGAACCCATCCTCAGGACATTTTCTTTGGTGTTGCTTTCACCTTTACTTAGAGCACAATAAATATATCTATACAAGCAACTATGTCAACACTAGGAGCTTATTTTATCTAAGATCAGGCACCTTGTGTTGTTATGTAGGTGGAAAGGCAGAAAAGTTTCTCTTCCTCCATCTCGAGATGAGTAGGTGTGTGGAAAAATGCCATATGTATCAAATTATCTTTGATTCATCATTGTAACATTCACATCATACAAAATGATTTGCATTTAGGAACTCATTTTTTATCCCTGCATTCTTGGGAAGTATACAGTATTCAAAGAAAAGACCAGAATCCAGAGAGGCTACTGATTCAAGATTTGATTTATCTTTGCCTCAAAATAATTGCTTATTATTATTTAAACAATAATTTTTACAATAATATGGCATCCTAATCTTTTTCTGAGAAAATGCCTACTCAAAGCAATTAGAATCCCTTTCTTTGAAAGACCTGTGGTTAGAGTAAATCATATCATTGATAGTAACCACCTGAGCTCAGTTCAACTGTGAATAGTCTATTTTAGCCCACCTGTATATCCTCTACTCCATCTCACACATTTTGTGGGCAAGGAGAACCAAAGGTCTTGATTACAGAGAATGCCCCACAGCATTTTCTTTAAGGCTATTCAAACATAAAATTAGGGACACTCTGCACCATTCCCTCAGAAGTCTGCAGTACTCGTATTATCATAAATATCAAACTGATTTCCTTATTTGATCTTTTCTCAGCACGTGAACATGCAGGCACTGGAAGTATCTGTGGGACTCTATCTGAAGTAATATGCCCATAAGTATCTTAAATCTACAACACTTATTGTTCAGGCCACTACTACAAGTTGACTTGCAGTGCAATAGGATTCCTGCAGAGGCTTTATTAAATTCCAAATTCTGTAGTCTGACATAACCAAAATGCAACTTCTACTTTTGCTATATGCAAAATGCATCTGCTAACAACAGTCTATTTCATTCACTTGATGTGCAAAGCCAATTGGGAGAGTGACGTGGGGGGTAATAAATGGTTTTGTAGTCTCATTCTATTTAAAAACTTGAGGATATGTTTCTAGCTGAGGCATAAGCAGCTATGAAGAATTATAACCTCTTCCTCCGTTTGTAAACAGTGATATTTTGTATTTCACATGTAGACCAAGCAGGCTAAAGTTTCATTGATTTCTGATGCTTTAGGACTGAAATTTAAGTTAAAAGAAAAAACCATTCCCCAATAAAAAAAATTGTAAAAAAGTTTCCCATACTTATTTCATCTTTCCACAGAAACTACCTGAGCATTGCAAAATAGAGGAAAGATATTGGTGACTTGGGTCTTAAGATTTCAAAGGATTTTTGGTTACTTATCCATATAGTAAATTTAGCTCAAAGTATTAATAGTTACCTTTTTCCTCAGTTCAACATGGGCATTACTGTTTTCTCACTCAGTGTTATTATTTATAGGTGTGAATACCTTTTCTGTCACTTGAAACTGGTATCCCACCCCATTAAAATACTATTTCTCTTCAGTTTTCATTTTCTTTCTTGTCTATAGCTAGCATTCTCTATTTTATTTTTTACTTTCTTTGTTGTTGCTGTTCTTACTCTGTAATGTGTTTTAGGATGTAGTTTATATGAAAGATGCTATACAAAAAGGGGAGGCTAATCCAATTTCTTTCCACCAAAGAAAACAGAGTTCCCTACATGGCAGAGTTATACCTTTTATTGTAGTCATTCAGAGAGGCTAGATGATGAAAAAGTCTAAATAGCTAGTACGGGTCTATTCTGTATTATTGCTGTTCTGTAAGGGCAGAAGGAATGCAACAGGAAATCTTTTGTTTGCCATCATTAATTTCTGCATTGCAAAAAAAAAAAAAAGTAACACTGA
The DNA here is from genome assembly GCA_013401255.1 of Urocolius indicus. Lineage (NCBI taxonomy): Eukaryota > Metazoa > Chordata > Aves > Coliiformes > Coliidae > Urocolius > Urocolius indicus. Next base: position 22,744 of record WBNH01004681.1, on the reverse strand, counting down.
GCAGATGCACCTTTTTACTAAGCAGAACTGTTTTCTCCTCTTAATTAATTGGGGACTTATTCAGAACTGGCTTAGCAGTACAAAATTGACCTTTGAAGATCAAGGTGATAAGCCATATGGGGCTAAATTCTGTCTCTCTCATGCATGCAAAACTAAAACATTTCAGAGGCGTTTGCATAAGGGTTTAGACAAGGGATCATCATATACCATGAAAAACAGCCCCTGGGACAGTTTAATCTCTTCAGCTGGAGTGTTCATGTTTCACTTTATTTTCTTCCCCTTCCCCTTTAGTGTCTGCTCCTACCACCTCCATCCCCACAATTTTACCTGAGTCTGTTCTGAGAAAGTTTTACCCCCCACCCACATCTTCCTCAATGATTCCATTTTGACTTAGCGCAGTTGGCAAGTTTCTTGTAACACATTAAAAAAAAAAATTTCTGGAGCGAGAACACTAGCACTGCATAATTTAAGAGAGCCTCCTCATTACACTGCCTATTCATTTCAATTGTTTGAAATTCCTTTACACCTCAAAGCATAAGTAGAATCCAAACCAGGATCCAAATGTGCTTACATTATATTACTATTTTTTGAATGAAGTGTTTTAATAACAACATTCAGAGAGTTTAACTCATAACTCAGAATCAAGCAAATATTTTTCTTCCAAAAATACCTTACACTGAATATATAATTTTATATATCATAGTTTTAGTTTATATTAAAAATATTTACTACAATTATACTATCTTTGTTGCTATAAGGACTGTTTTATCAATTTTTCACTAGAAGTACTTCTTAAATTTAAAATAAGCTCTACTGATAACAGAAGGTAACATTTCTAAGACTTTAACACCACCAATAGCCAAAAGCACATAGTTGCACTTCATGGTGATTATCTATCTAGGCACAGAATATAGTTTCTAATCATTCTAGTGATTTAGAAGAAGTCTAAAAACTCTAGTGTTCTGATGTTGCCATAACAGCCAGGTGACACAGATGCAAGATGTTCACAGCGTCCTAGTAACTCTTCAAATGTTGTGATTATTGCACATCAGCCATATGAACTGTGGGCTGCACTGCACCAAGTTTTTTAGTATCAAAGTCCTCAGTCCATTTCTGCAGGATGAGAATACACCCTGGGTAGTGTTAGCCAGTGTTTTTCCTTGATCATCAATACAGCTATGTTTAATAATGTGACTGCAGATATAACATTTTTAGCCTGGCTGCTGATGGACATAATATTAATGCAATCTTACTCTATGGGATCTTATAATTGGCTAACAGACTGAAAAGAATTCAGCAATATTTACCAAGATGTTTCTAGGTTAGGAGATGAGAATAAAACTACAGACACTTCAAATATGATGATAAAAAGAAATAAAAGTCCTTATAAAAGATCCATCAGAAAAGCTTTGGTAAGATCTTGCACCTTCATTGACACCAAAGTCAATTAATACAATGACGCAAATTCACAGGGAAAAAAAAAAAAATCCTCTTAAGTTTCACTATTTCAGGAATTGTGCTATAGCTTTGCAATGGTTTGTACAGGGCAAAGCTTTTTAAGTGTTTACTAGTTCAGATTCTTATTTTAAGATGTCTTTATGGATGTTGAAAGTGTAAGCAGCTAAGGTACTACTGTAATTCTCAAACAGTGACCTTAGAAGATTAGATATATTGTGGTAACAGACTTAAAACTAGATACTAAACTATTTTCAAATTTTGTAACCTGCTATTCTTTTAGGTTACATATTTTATAAAAAGCCAATATATTAAAGTCAAAAGACCTCTGTGACACACCAGTGCTGTAATTGGCTGCACCATAAGAAACTGTAAAATGCTTACCTACAGAAAAGTGGAGCTATGAGGATCTCTAAATTAGAGCTTTCTAAGTACCTCAGATATCTCTGCCTACATAAATTCTGCATAACAGTTCCGTAAAACCACTCAGGGTAAAGTTCTACACTGAATTAAACCCCTCAAATTTGGTCCCATTATGGCCATCAGATTCTTTCAGCAGCAACAGAAAATATATTTTAATACAAAAAGTCTATTTAAATAAACCAGAATGTTAAGACAAAAAAAATGGACAGACACAGACTGTTAACATACTTAGGCTGGAAAATGGAAGCTTCTTAATTAGCTGTGAAAGAGACAATATTATTTCAGTAGGTGCAGAGAGTAGTAAAGCTTACAGGTTTTAAGCAAGACCTAAGTCAGTTTATTAATGGGATCATATATCCTGATCACTCCAATTGCTGTCTGATATTTTTTCAATATGTAGTTCAAAGACACTCCTGGAGCAAAAGAAATAATTACAAGTGATAAGAGAGAACCACAGTTCTTCAGTGCAGATCCAGGAATATGTGTGATGCTACAAGCAAATGAAGGTGATGCTCCTGGCTAGGAAGCTGGGTTGTGGCCTGGATTCAGTTCACTGCTCTGTTATTCATCTCCCGTGTTTCCTCAGGCACATCAACATCCCAGAAGCTTTTCATCTGTCACAGAAGGAAGTACTTAACACCATCAGAGACAGATAAAGGATCAATATCGTATGGATCTTAGATTCCAAGGTAACAAAAATCATATAACTACCTTTACAGGGTGTTTTTAATCTAAAAATCTCAAATCTTGGAGCTAAGCACAGGCTCCTCTGTTAGCACACCTAGCTAGGATTTAAATTTCAGTCCAGGTGACAGAAGCACTGCTAAGAGGGCACAGACTGGCAAGCAAGGCATCTTGCAGAGAGCAGGACGCAGCCAGGGATGACACATTGGCCGTGGTCCTGCTGCTAACTGAGACCGGGCTGGAGCCCTGGACTGCACTGCGACTGCTGCACTGAGGGAAAAAGGTGTACGTTAGGGGAGAGGATCAGGCTGGGGTGCAGATTTGGACCCCTCTGAGCATAAGGGATCACTGTCATCTGTCTCCTACAGCCCTCAGTTTAGGAAATACAGATGGTTCTCTGGGACTTTCTCTTCATAGGGAAAGACCATCCTCACCTTCATCATCTTCAAATCCATCCTCCTATGCTGTGCTCATGCCAGGAGCAGCAGGGCTTTGGCCAAGCCCCGTCTGTCATCTCTGATGGAACAAAATTCAGTTTCACCTTCTCTGCTGGGAGATGCTGAGCTGGTGCCAGCTACTACATCAAACGATGACTCTGCCGCTGTCTCCATCACAGCTGCTTTATTAGTTCAGGGCCTAGTAGTTTAATGTGTATCTGCTGGTTTGGGTGCTGGCTGGTGGATGCTTTGTGATGGCTGCATTCCCAGAAGAAAGCACTACTGTTAATATGCAGCTTATCTGTATTTAACAGTCAGTCAAAATACCAAAAAGCTATGAATAAATTGTATCACTGTTGCTACCTAAACAAGCCAATACTCCTCTGTGTTTTCCCTATTAACACTGATTTTGTAGTATCTTATTCAATTGGAACTTTTTAATATGTATTTTGTATCTGAAGTCATACATCCAGCTTGTTAGCCCAAAATTCACAGATTGCCTCCAGTGTTAAACTTCCCCCTTTAACAGCAGACTCAGACTTCTGTTTATAGAAAGTGAAGTAAAAATATAGCTCCCTGTGGGACATTTCAGAGGATGACTTTAAATAAGCCAAAGGCAGTATATTAAAGACCAAATCTTTATTACAAAAGCTTATAAATTCATGGTAAATGGCAAGAAAAGAAGGCCAGAGAAAATTCAAGAAAAAATATTAAATTCAATAAATATGCTTTATTGATGGGTTAGTGGAGAGTAGACAGCACTGCAGAAACAACAGCTTAGAAGACAGATCACTATCTGGGCTAATAAAAGTTCACACTTACATGTGTCTCGAATTCTAATGTCCCCATATGGAAACTAGGACTAACTCAAATAATCAAAAAATCGATCTAGGATTTGTACTGTAAGTCCAAATCTGCCAAAAGGTCAAGAGAATGGAAAGGCTCAGCTCTAATTAGGAGCTGAGTATCTAATTTACATATACAGCTTATGCATGTGCATAACGACAGAAAATGAAGCATATTTTTTGCACACTGACTCACTGGAATGTTTTCCTTGAAACACATCCTGCCTTAGAGCTTGTTAAAGTAACTCTTGTCATAGGGTCTTCTTGCCTTTATAGAACTGAAGTTCAAGTCTGTTAAACACTATGTGATTCCACAGTATAAGTATTTGAGAATCCTTTACCCTCATGTTGAATTAATAAAGTTGAGTGAATTCATCAGGACTCACAACTGGTCATTACAGGGGCTTGTACCTGGTGAGGCTTCTGTGATTTTCATTTCTTTACTTTGGCTTTTTGAGAGGTTTGGTGGGGTTTTTTTCTTAATCATTTGGGCACCATGGATGTTTTAATTTTGCTTAAGTATGCAGTTTCTTTATGATACAAAATTCTGACTAAATTCTTTAATCAGCTTTTGGTCAGAAACTGTTTATTTCCATCTGCATTACAAATGCAGGATTTAAACAATCTATCAGCACAGCATAATGCAGCGACTGATCTTGTCAGTTTGTCCTTTCCTCTCAGGGACACAGCTACTGTATTCTGTACTTCTGAAGAAAGGAAATAATAAGATTAGAAAAACATTGAGGACAAGGGGATGTCAAACAAAAGAAAAGCATTCTGCAGTTCTAAAGCATTCTCATCTAGTATTGGGAATTGTAATCCATTTCTGCTAAAGACATCGTCTCTGTTCATTATACTAAAAAAACCATGAAAGACTTATATACTTTGATACTGTAGTTTGGCCTACAGGGAATTATAATTGAAACACATTTGATTGTGCTTGCTTTGGCTGGGGTAGAGTTAATTTTCTTCATAGTAGCTACTATGAGGCTAAGCTTTGGATATGTGCTGCAAACAGCATTGACAATAGAGACGTTTTAGCTATTACTGAGCAGTGCTTACACAGAGTCAAGGCCTTCTGAGCTCTTCACACTGCCCTGTGAGCAAGTAGGTTGGAGATGCATGAAATATTAGGAGATAGAGCAGGATAGTTGATCGCAACTGACCAAAAGGATATTCCATATCATTTGGCATCATGCTCAGCAATAAAATCAGGGGGCAGTTTAGGCAGGAGCTGCTGGTCAGGGACTGGTTGGGCATGGATTGGTTGATGGTGAGCAACTGTTTACATTTGCATCACTTGTCTTTCTTAGGTTTTATTTCTCTCAGTTATTTTCCTTTTCATTACAATTTTTCATTATTATTATTATATTTTTACTTATTTAATTATTAAACTGTTCTTATCTCAATCCACAAGTTTTCACACTTTGACCCTTCCAATTCATTCTGTCCTTTCTTGTTAGGGTGGGGAGTGAGTAAGCAGCTGTGTGGTGCTTAGCAGCTAGCTGGGGTTAAACCACAACAGAATAAATGGCATTTTAGTTATTATTAAGCAACCTAAAGTACAGTCAAACTCTCAAGCACAGCATTATCTAAGGCTTACAATGTATGAGATAGCAATTAAATAACCTTAAAGTTCTATTGCTTACTTAGCACATTAAAAAATCAGTAATACAATGNTTGGCATCATGCTCAGCAATAAAATCAGGGGGCAGTTTAGGCAGGAGCTGCTGGTCAGGGACTGGTTGGGCATGGATTGGTTGATGGTGAGCAACTGTTTACATTTGCATCACTTGTCTTTCTTAGGTTTTATTTCTCTCAGTTATTTTCCTTTTCATTACAATTTTTCATTATTATTATTATATTTTTACTTATTTAATTATTAAACTGTTCTTATCTCAATCCACAAGTTTTCACACTTTGACCCTTCCAATTCATTCTGTCCTTTCTTGTTAGGGTGGGGAGTGAGTAAGCAGCTGTGTGGTGCTTAGCAGCTAGCTGGGGTTAAACCACAACAGAATAAATGGCATTTTAGTTATTATTAAGCAACCTAAAGTACAGTCAAACTCTCAAGCACAGCATTATCTAAGGCTTACAATGTATGAGATAGCAATTAAATAACCTTAAAGTTCTATTGCTTACTTAGCACATTAAAAAATCAGTAATACAATGCTCAATTATTTTAGAAAAAATATATGTCTCTGAAAGAAAGGTAAAAGTGTGGGATAACAGGAATAACTAATTTCTGTAAAAATATGAATCTATTGTGTAGAGGTTCACTCAGCTCATTATTAAACAGCTTTTGTTATATAGCACAGAACTCCAACCAAATCCTCTAAACCCAAATACCTTAAGCCTTCCTTTCTGTCACCATTAGATAGTTTTATTTAAAAAAAAATATATTTAAATATGTCACAGTAACATCAGATATATAGTATAACTTTTAACAATAAGATTGGTGGCCTATTTTCTTGGTCTTCAGAGATATGAATCAGGGTTTTTTCATGTATTTCTGTATTGCCTCAGCTTCAGGTTTTAGGCTAAACAAGCGTTCACTTAAGACCTAGATCTGTTGAATTAAGAAAGTATTGAGAGGAGTGACCTTCTCTGCATATTAAAGTTTACACAAGAAAGGTGTAAAAATGTTTGTGACCTTGTAAAAGGTCATGCTTTCTATTTAAACAGAGCAGCAAGCTGGCATAGAGCATCCTTAAGGGTGTAAAGGTTGTGTGCTATCACTCTGAAGTCTGTAACTGTGAGTGAATAGCATTTGACTGTTGGTCAGGAAATCACACAAAGTTAAAGATGAAATGTATCTCTACTCATCATGTGTCATCTGTAAAAGCAATATCAAAGCCAAATTTGAAACTCAGTTTTAAGGCTTAGGGTATTTCCTATCAAGACCAAATCAAAAGTACTACAAACTAGAAGTGAAACAAACCATAACTCCTTCCTCCATGCCCTGCCCTCCCTGGCTCCCCAAAAAACTCACAATTGAAAACAAATAAACAAACAAACAAAAAAACCACCGTTTGCTCAGAATATTTTCACATAGCTGGAATTAGTGACCTGTAAGTCTCAGAGAAAAGGACTATTGGGATATCAAACAATATATGAGAGTCCAGTGAGACTGTGAGACTCAAGACATCAATGTCCCTCACATCTACATCAAGTCACTTCAGCTGAGAATTTATTGTTTTGGAGATGAGCTGAACTTGAAGCAGAATGTGAGCAATATGACATTCCCCATTGCTGCAGCTGGCAAAGCAAGCCAGTGTTTACAGATGTTGTGCTGCTTGTTCTCGCAGTGCCTTTTCTTGGCCAATTCTTGTGTGCAAATGCCATAACAATGTAATATAATAACATCATCCTGCTTTAGGCCCCTGGATTCCCCAGTGTACATTCAAATAGACTTATGCAGTTTTGACTAGATTCATGTACATTTGTATGTATTGAGGTATGCAGAGAAAAAAACAAGACCAAAGCCTCCTCTCTCCCAGGAGAACTGCATTGCTAGAGACTCACTCTCACACCTCCAAGCTTCATTATTCATGAGGAGGTACAGGATGTTAATCCTATGAGAAAATACTACTCAACAGGGTAAAGCTAAGAGCAAGCACTTTGGAAAATGCCTCTGGAAAGTACTGAAGATGTCCATCTGCTCTCTGTAGAAAGTAGGATGTTGAGATGTGGAGAAAATGCAAATGTTCACAGAGAAACAGAACCTACTGAATCTTTCTGACCCACTTGGCTGCTACTATATCTATAAACTAACACTAAAAGTACTCATCAAAAGCATGGCTGCCTACTAACTGCAGTAAGATTTTCAATTATTTGCATTATTTTCAGCTGACCAACAAATCATAAAATTGTTGGACAACACCTAGTCTTTCACAAGATCTGTTAGTGTGGCATTGTTTTGAGTGTCTCTTCCTCACTCTTACATATAATAACAAAAGTCATGAGGAGGTCAGAGAACTCCAGTTTTCTGAGACGTTCAAGTAGGCAGTAACTCTAGTTCCACTGAACAGCTCCATAACAGGTCTAATCAAGCTCTGCTTCATACAACTTGGAGCAAGCTGCTCCATCTAAGAATATTTCTGAAGCCCACCTAGGAGTACTTGCTTGAGAACTAGATCCCCTAACGAGATCCCCTGCTAACCTTACATATTGACCCTTGACTTCACCAGGTGGTCCTCTTCCCAGCCTGTATGTCAGAGGCAAGAGAGCTATGTGTCAATCTAACGTGAGGCTAAAATAAGATTGTTTACTGCTAAAGCATGAAAAAGACACCGTTCTAGGTACAGGTTAAGTCTTCCAAATATGCAGTTTTACATCATTTTAAGATGTACCTTAAGTGTCTTTATGATTTTTCAATGAATCCTGACGATTACTTCTGGACCTTGGAGTCTTTTCAGTCCAACTCACCTTAGCAAGACCAATAGCTAAGTCGTGCATACACAGATCAGTCAGTGGCAAAGTTCTGTCCATCAGTTCCTCTTTTTTAACCTGTTGTGTTTTGCGCCAGGCTTTTCAGGTGATGCTGAAAATATATGTGTATATATATATATATATATATATACACATACGCATATGTATATGTATAAGTGGTCTCTTTATTCTGTATTTAGTCATTTTCCACTCACTTCCTGCAGATGAACAAAGTATATTCATTTTTGGTCAAAGTACAGTAGTTAAATTTTAAGTATGGTCCTGAAGCAGAAGGGTATGTGTTAGAAACCTTGTTAGCAAATGTAGATAAATGTTTGTCAACAGCAATTGTTTGTTTCAGCAATCTTCATAACTACAGAATAATTCTAACATATTAATTGGAATGCATGTATCACAAGAAAGTTCCACTAATAATCCTATGTATGTACCTACTGATGTCTCTTTGAGCTGCTGCAAGGACAGGCAGCATCTGCAGTTCTTGCCAAATGTCCATTTATGTAACAATACAAATGTATCTACTCTAATTTTAGCTCCTGCCAGCAGGGGAAAATATTTGCAGCTAAAAGTTTGAAAATTTTCTGAACAATTTATTCATGCTTACCGTACGACCAATCATTCACACATGAATAAGACCCAGTGGATTTTCCTGTTAATTTTTCAGCTTATATTTAGAATTTCAAATATGCTCAATTACAGCTCAGTCAATTTTCTACATTTCTTCTGATTGTTCTGCCCCTGCCCTTTAAATGATGAGACATCTCTCTGCTGTGACTGCAGTATAGACTGTTTTCTTTCACTATTAACAATCCCATTGAGAAATGTGAGGCAGCTTAGCAAGATTAGTTTAAGCTTTATTATTTTCCTAATTTCCCAAAACTGACTATTTCCCTAGTTACTACAAAGATAAATTATATTTGCCACTGCTCTTGACAATTCAAAAATATTTTTACATTCAAAACCACTTGCATGCTATTTGATTTACGACACAATAACAGAATAAAGGTCAGAAGAGGACGGAGTGTCCTTAAAGATGGACAGTAAACTCCTTGCTCTTGTATTCCTTCAGTTTATATTATGTTTCAGTTTGGAATTTTTTTTAATGGTTGCCATGTGAACTGGCAATACAGGATACAACTTTCTACACCTGTTAATGTCTTCCCATTTTGAAAAAAGGCAGTTTTTAATGTATCTTGCTCTGAGAACAGATTGTGTTACAGAGTAGACCTCGTGCAAATGAAGAATTTAAAGTATCATATGCAATCCAGTAAAACTGCAACTTCCACCAGGCAGATCTGCCAATATGCTTTCATTTGGGAACAAAGCTACTGACTTTATTACTCCAAATACAAAATCATCATTATCAGGACTAACAGCAAGCGCTAACACTGCAATAGCTCTTGAATATTAGAATTTGGTTACTCATCTGAACTTCCTAAGAAATGAGCATTTATGAAGTAAACTTCTATAACTAGTACACATCCTTTGCACAACCAACATTATCTTGTAACTGAAGAATAAAGTGAAATGCATGGGAGTACAAAAGCGTTTATGATACAGACAGAGGAAGAAAAAATGAAAAAGTTCTCCACAAGGTAACAATTAATGCCAAAAAAACACCAAGATTTCTAAATATGATTAGAAGGAACTCTTACGTACTCCAGCCATATGCTGAGACTAATCTTTTCTAGAAGAACTGCATTCAGTATAAGTGTATCAGGAGAAGAGTACTTAGCTAGGTGCAAGTCATAGACACTTTTACTCGATTTGTAAGGGGAGGAAATGGAAGAGCAAGAGAGAGAGGAAAGCTATACTAAAAAGTTAAATTGCAGGAGCCCTTCAACTGCTATTACAAACCGAAGATCTTAAATACTGAAAACCTGCCATTAATCTCATATTTACACAAAAGCACATGCTTCTTTTTATCTGAAATACTTATAGTAATGATAGGAGCTGGGACTAGACAGATAAACACAATATGTCTGGTTATCAAGAAATTTAGCTTTCTTATCTAAATTTAGGGTTGAAGTTGATATTTGTCTACTGTGAGAAGATAGTGCATCTGCTCAGTGAAACTTATGTTCTCATCATTTTTACTGCTAATAGCTGTGGTGAAATAACATTTTCATGGGGTTCCATTTTTCAGGAAGCAGTCATTCCTAATGGGGAGATAGTCCTCCCCAAAATCACAGACTATAAAGCTCAAAAGTTTGCATTGGTGAAGTCCAAAAAGAGGCTAGGCACAAACCCATAAAATTCACTAAAAGTCTTTTAATTCCATATTGTTCTGAATTAAACATTTTAGCTAAACAGACAGACATTTTGTGATGCAACATTTCTCAGAAAATTTCCAGGAAGGACTGCCTCTTGCATTTTTAATCAGACTTGGTAAATAAAGCATCTGTATACATCTGTTACTTTCTATGCATGTCTGATCTGAAAGTGAGTGATTGGGAGTGGCCATGTTTATCAGCTTTGTTTAATTTTTTAGGAGTTCTGGAAGAAAGTGGTTTTTTTTAGCAGAAGACCATGTTGTTCTTAGAATATTGAAATCCATGGAATGGAAAACAGCAAAGTTTCTGTCTTGCTTAACCAGATAAGACAAAGCGAGGGGAAAAGAGCAGACCATGACACCAGTGACACAAGGAAGATACAAAGTCATTTCTGGTTTTGTTTTCAGGATATTTTGTCATATAATTTAGTGGCCTCATTATAGACCAATAAACACAACACACACTTCTACTTTGATCACAATATTAATTCTGGTGATTGGCTTGAAGACTCTCATGCTGATACTCATGTCATCCAATGTAGCACTTTCAAAAGCAACTGCAGAAGGAATGCTAACACAGCAATTCAAGCTTAATTTTGTCATTCGTTGAAAAAAACCCCTACATTTTTTTCTCACTCTGATATGTGGCCATCTCACTCGTTCTCTTATTTACATAAAACTCCTACTGCTTACACAGATGATGGTAATTAAACTAAATCATTCCAAAGGAGTGCTGCCAGAGACAGATAAACCCAGGTCCTGCTGTACATGTGTCATATAATGGGGATATCAACTGAAGTGCCTGATACTGAGCACAGAGATTATCTTATTTCAACATATGCACATACTCTTACATTTCTGAATCATAAGGCCACAGTTTATCTCCTGGTCTACAAGCAGATTTTTTGCTGTATGATAACATTAACTAAGACTGCTAGAAAAGTGTCTATACATAGCTCAAGATTTTACTCATTTGTTCTTTAAACACCATTGAGATAGATATGAAAAAAAAAAAAAGATGTAGGCAATGTCAACAGCATGGTTGTCATTCCTTAAGAGTCACTACATCTCTATTCTTAATCCACAAACAAAACATAGTGATTCTTGAAGTAATTAGTTTTACTCATGTTGAGGATGTACTCTTCATAAGCACTTGAATGTCACGAAGCCTGTGAAGGTGCAAAGTCAGGATTGACAGGAGGACTGAATGACTACTTACCCCTCATATTTTGAATGCAAAATCATTCTGCCAGCTGCTTGTGTCATTAAGATAACTTTGCACTCTGAAATTAGTTTATATTTTAATGGTACCCTACTGTTTGGTTTCCTATCTCACATTTGCTGAATCAACACTATCACAAAACAGCAAAGCCTGCCTGACAGAGCAATGTTTCAATACATGTTGATTCATCGTGACAGGACACTGAAAGCCCTGTGGCATGTGCAGAAAAGCTTTAAATAGTATCTAGTTGTTGACTTATTTTAATTAAAAAGGCAAATGCCCAAGAGAGAAGAAAACAATCTTTATATATCACATCACTTTTATTTGCTCCATTTACCAGCACAGCTTTGTTTTGTTTCCATTACAAAATTCTATTTTAAAAGGATGTTTTCTTCCCTACTTTCATATTTTCATTTCTTTTCTGCACAGCATATCTAAAGGCACACAGCTACTGGCTGCAGATACTACAGAGAATCACTAAATATAGGACAGCATGAAAATATGTTGAATACATTTGTCAGCACTGTATTAAAACAGAGTTGCATATCAGAAAGATTCCCACATTGCTAATAGATACTGACTTTATCACCTTTCCCAAGGTGAGAGCACCCACACAGGTATCACAATCAGTGAAGTTTTTTTTGCAAATTGGTTCAGGATATTTTTCATATTTCTTCCTCAGTAAAATGCATTCTGAAAATGTGCTAATGAAGGTTGCACAACTTTTTAGTATTATATTAGCAGAAAATCATTATTTAATTTGAAACTATAAAGGTCTGAATCTCCTTATTTGAAGTGTTGTCAGCACAGCTGCAGAGTATCTCAGAGTAAGAGAAGTCATGACAAAGAGAATGAGTTTATCCTAGTGCAAACTTTCCATCAAATATGCACAGCAGGTAAACAATTGCTAACTTCCATATTTTTTCTGCACTGTGAAGTCATTGCAGATGACATTATGTTGTTATGTAGCAAGGGACATCAAAGCACTATGTCACATCAGCAGAAAATCCAGAAATAGCACAAGAAATGTTTCCACAAACTATTTTCAGTATTTCCCAGGAAAACGACAGTGAAGCTGCTTTATAGAGCTAAAAAAATATAGCAGTTTGCAGTCTTCACAATCCATGATATAGAAATGGACCAATGTTCCTTAATGAACAGCCTTTCAACTTCACAACAGCTCTGCTGAACAGAAGGCCTCTAGAATTTTTATCAAAAAAAAAATGGTTTTGCTAACAATACACCTTCAATCATTGATCTTTTTCCTTCAAACACCTCTGTGAGATTAATAGTGCTACCTAAAAATCTCACATCCAGAGCTAATCTGACAGAAACCATTCCTTCCTCAGACGTTAAAATAACTAGTTATTTTTATTCCTTACAGGAAATAAAAGCTCTGCTGTGCATGCCAAGTCGTGATAAGAGGTGTTACCAAGTATGTTTTAGCACCATGATCACATGTGAAGGCTACTCTTGGAATCCACATCTAATCTGCTGTGTACTATCAGTTGTTGCTTTTTTAAAAGCTCTTCTAGACATCATCAGGGTTAAATGGTTGCATCCACAATATGTTCTATAGCCTATGAACAACAGAGGAGCAGTGCAGGGAAATCCTGTTACTGGTACTTATCAAATCACTACAAAGTAGTTTGTGCATCACCAGGGTCAAAAATCTCAGTTATGCTCGCTGAATATAATATAATAAAAAATAACTTGGTGGGGATGACAGTAGAATAGTTTATCATTTCAACAACATCTCAGCAATAACCAAGTACAGGTGTATTAATTTATTAACAAATATAGAGATCATGAGTTTAGATTTCTTAACATTAGTTACTTATTAGATCCACAAATTTAGTTGTTGAAATAAGCAAAAAAAAAAAACTCCAAAAGGCTCAAATTCTCTTTCCCTTGATGTCTACATATTTGTACTAATTCTCCCTCATTTCCAGCATATTACTTTGGTAAGGTGCTGGATACTCTTCATAACATTTATTATCATGCAGTCTTCTGGCAGACAGCAGTATCTTACATTTCCACTAGCATTTCTTATCATTAAATGGTCATGTAAATCTCCTGGGTTTAGCAGATATCTTCACTACAGCTCTTTTCTTCCCACATTTAAGTCAATAATCCTCTAGTCAAATTAGTTATACTTAAAAAGCCTACACCTGTGTGCTAATTCACTATAATAAGTAACAGAGGAAATGCAATGTTTTGTGAAATATCTTACACAAAAACATGGATATCTTCACTACACCCATGGCATAAAGGGCACAAAGTAATGAGATTAAATTGCAGCAAGAAAGATTCAGGTTAGAAATAAGAAAAACATCCACAGAAATGGAGCAGATAAAACACCCAAGCACAGTGCTTGGGGGTGCTATGTCACACCTGTCATTGGAGGCATCTAAGAGCATAAACAAAAATCTACCTGAAGTGTTACAGATCTTGTCAATCTTGGTGTAGCTGAGATGGACTAAATAACTTCTTGGAGTCCTTTCTATCCCAGTATTTCTAGAAAGTGCAGGAGACATCAAAAACAAAAAGTTCAAAATCTGGATTGAAAAAAAGTTTATGCTACCCTTCAAATCAGTATCTGAACTCATGTCTAGAGCCTACTTCATTCCTTCATAGAATCATAGAATGGTAGGGGTTGGAAGGGACCTTTAGAGATTATCTAGTCCAACCCCCTTGCCAAAGCAGGTTCACCTTAGATCTGGTCACATAGAACATGTCCAGGTGGGTCTTGAAGACCTCCAGAGAAGGAGACTCCACAATCGCTCTGGGCAGCCTGTTCCACTGCTCTGTCACTCTCACAGTGAAATAGTTTTTTCTTATATTTAATTGGAACTTTTTGTGTTCCAGCTTCATCCCATTACCCCTTGTCCTGTTGCTAGCTACAATAAAAAAAAAAAATGGATGCCCCAACCTCCTGATACCCACTACTTAGATATTTGTAAATGTTAATAAGATCACCTATCAGTCTCCTCATCTCTAGACTAAACAGCCCTAGTTCCCACAGCCTTTCCTCATAATAAAGATGTTCCAGTCCCCTGATCATTTTGGTGACCCTGCACTGGACTCTCTCCAGAAGTTCTCTATCCCTCTTGAGCTGAGGAAAAGACACCCCTGGGGAACTGATACTTCTAAAGCAGAGAGTGAGAGAAGGAAGGAGAGAAAAAAAATCCCATTAAATAGAACCAACACCACAACTGATAAGAAATTCACCTTCTACTCTTCCAGTTGGGATTTAGAAATTCATAAAAGTGACATGGCTCAGGTGAAAAGTAGTAAGTCCAAGGAAAACCCCACCAGAAATGCTACATAACATACCTTAATATTATTGGTTTTCATAATAGAAAGGTCTCATTAAAATATTAACAAAAATGATACTGACATACCAAAATGACTTAGATATATCTCTTCTACCTATAGCTTAAGTTTCTCCAATACTTATCTGCATAGCAATAGACACACCTTTTGACATCAGAAACATTTGAAACGCAGTAAGACATGAAGAACCTGGAAAGCAGGTACCTATCCAGGAGGAAGCAAGTAACCCAAAGAAATCTGAATCAATGTTCCACGGAGACAGAAGCACCACAGCACCCTGGCAGCAACCACACAGCCTGCCTTGCTTCAGCAGCGGGGATTACCATCTGCAGTCATCCCTACAGGCATGTACACTGCCTTTTCTGATCTGCTAGTGCAGCTGTTTCTGCTGCAGCACAATAATGATAACCTGATCAAAATACATGATCCAAGCTACAAAATCTTCTGTAGTCATAATTATTTACATTACTTCCACTATCCCAACTCAATCTGAGTTCACTGTGATCAGGATGTAATATCATGAGCAGATGAGTTTGTAACATGAGAGAATGAATGGGAAGAGTGATCCACGTAGCTGGTCTTAAAACCTTCCTTAAAACCTGCCCAGCAACAGATGAAAGAGAATGTATGTTCAAGATTCCAAGGAGCAGGGAAAGGTGATTATAACCTTTTTTTACCCCAATAGTGGAATGCTACTTGATGTAACTCTTCTGTGTCTGACAATACCCCTGTCTTGCAATATGTTTCTCTGTGTAGATATTAAATGTCCATCCACAAAGAAATTATTATCCTCTTTCACATCGTTGTCCTTTATTCTGTTATGACTGTAGAATATTTTACTGAGAATTCTTTGGTAAAGAATAATTTCTTCTAGTCACTCTTAACCTCTATCATTTAAAAAACTGCCATTGTTGAAATAATGCTCTTTTTTCAGACTACAAAGTAGTCTATAAGACTAAAAAGTTAAGAAAGGTGACTAATTTTTGTGCATAAAGAAGATTCATGGATAAATTGTCTGTTTAATGGAGAAAAGCAAGCTAACAAAAGTTTGCTGATGACAGCTACAAAAGAAGCAAGATTTCCATTCCTCAAAGCCACATAGAAAATATCAGTAGAGTGCTCTGGTACTTAATACTTTAATGTAAGCCTCTAAAATTAAATGTTTCATTTTCTATTAGAAAAATAAAAGAATCAAAGAAGGGTTGGAAGAGACCTTGAAAGATCGTCTAGTCCAAACCCCCTGCCAGAGGAGGACCACCTAGAGTAGGTCACACAGGAACTCATCCAGCTGGGTTTTGAATGCCTCCAGAGAAGGAGACTCTACAATCCATTTGGGCAGCCCTTTCCAGTGCTCCATCAACCTCACAGTGAAGAATTTCTTCCTTGTGTTTCTTTGGAAACTCTTGTGTTCCAGCTTGTACCCATTGCCCCTTGACCTATCATTGGACATTACTGAGAAGACCTTGGCTCCATCCTCCTGACACCTGCCTTTTAGGATTAGATTAAAGATTTAAATTTAATTTGGCTACTTTCTGTTGATTTCCAAACCAGTAGAACTTAATCTAAGAGTGTTTCAGGGAATGTCTCAATGCCTTGTGAACTATGGTGTCTTCTTCCATATTGAGCATAAATTTCTGTCTTTTTAGGGAAAAAAAAAAAAAAGAAAACAAAAGCATGAGATTTTTCTGCTTATATCTGCAGGCTAAAAGGATAATTAAATTTATACTGTACTCTATCATTTGAATTTGCCTAGCCTAATTGATCACTATTACCACAGACTCAGGTTTCTAGAAAATAATATTTTTTTAGGCTTTGACCTATATCTTTTCAAATGCAATTTTTATTCATTTTCACATAGAATATAGTTTTCAGAAGAGAATAAAACGTATATCAGCAATGCAAACTTCACCCTGTTTCTTTTATACCACCACATGTAGTTTATAATACATGGGCCTATTATAACAATGAGGTAATTCCCTCTTCATGTTAGCTAAACAGGGAACTCCTTGGACCTCATAATCTTACTTTATCTTATACTGGACAAGCAAACTAAAATATAACAGCTTTCCTGTCTTGTTTTAGAAAAACAACAATACAATAGGACACATTCAAGCCACGAAAGAAAGGTATCAACAGCACAAAAATTTTAGTTCATACAAGAGCTAAATGTATATAGCTCACCTAATTGATAGCAATGAAACTCAAAAATAAATGAACAGAAAGAGCAATTAGTCCATGTATCAGCATGTCAAATACTACATAAATATTCTTATTTCAACTACATAAGTAATATAACTCTGAAAAATTATTTTTCATTACATCTATGGCATATTTCACCAAATGATGGGCAACTTGTTTATTCATGTTCTCGAGCCAATAAAACATGTAGACCTGCCTAATGGGTATCCTTTTACTTCAGTCCTGATTTCTTCACTTGTTTTTTACTCCTTTGAAATGACACACTAAAAGTTTATTTGATTTTACCATCCCAAAGACCACCCAGTCTAAGTAACGAGTAGATATCTACACCAAGACCCTAATCATTCTTTTTTTCATTGCCTATGTAACAATGACAGACTGACACCCACAGACATCTCAACCCACCCAAAATCTCAGAAATTGTCTCCTTCGCAACTCTACCCATCTCAACTCCCACCTACCCCCTCCCTCTCTCTCTCTCTACCTGTTGTCTCTCATATGTATGCAGACAAGAACATGGCCCTTAGCTGTAACTATAAACAATATGGGTTGAATGATTCTACTTATCAGCTATGTAACACTGAATCTTACCACTGGAAGGTACCAGAATCTGAATTCAATCCAAAATAAAAACTTGAATCTTAACCTTAGACTGGATTCTACATCTGAATCAGTCTTTTAAAAAACCCACCATATCTAATTCCCACTCATTGTCACAACAGGTGAGGTTACTTCAGCAGTCTGGAATTACAGAGGAAGGAACTGTAGGCATTGTGTTGAACGGTCCAACAAACAATTCTAGCACTAACGGAATAAGTTGAATGTCAGGAGAGACTGCATGAAAAGGATGTAATAAAATATGAAATAGTTTCATAAGAATAACCACAGAAGCAGCAAGACTTAGTGACCTAAAGTTAGACACACAAAGGTACCTTGTATGGTAGACAAATATACATAATACTTACATAAGACCAATATTTCTTCATCTACGGTATTGCACAATGCAATTATTTGCACTCATTTATATGGGATAAGAAAGATGGAAAAGGCAACATATACATTTAAAGCTGCACATGCAAGTAAGAGGGACAACTTTGACAATACTCATGTATAGAACACTGCTTCTTCTTAATCGGCCATTACAGCTGAATGTCAGGAGTGGAGAAATGACAATGCACAATGGATGATGACATGGATGATTTTTAAGACTCTTAACTTCCTTTATTTTTCTTTTTCTGATCAGCAAGATGAGAATTCTAAAAGCTAACAAAGTTTCTTCAAATCATGAAAGGAAACCACTTGACTTCTCAGAGAGTAGAGTATTTGATATCAATATTGCAAGAAGCAATTCTTGAAACAGACCTATAGAAGACTTTAATTGTGATCTCAAGAAGGAGAACACATGCAGGATTACAAAATGGTAAAAATTTAAATATTACTATATAGCTGTTGACGTTGCATATTATGTGAAAAATGTTCTTCCCCCTTGATCTCAGTCGTCCTTTCATAACTATTTATTAAGTATGTTTTGATTTGAAAACTTACTTTTATTATATATCCTAAGTAACACTCTGAAACCTTGTTTCTGGACCCATTAAAAAGACTGCAACAAAAAGTAGTACTGACGAAAAATATACTCAAAGTAAATTGTTTTCTGAGTAAGCAGGAGATACCAGAAGCACAAGTTGCATGAAGAGCAGAGGCCTTTGGAATTCTACAATAATGCAATCGGGTTGAGCAAGGAAACTACTGTTCCTTCAACTTCTGCAAACAATTGCAAGCAGCTTTAGCAGAAGGTGGAGTTTCATTCACAAACACGCACTTTACAGGTAGAGGTCCTTCATTTTTGGTAATTTCTAATGGTTACAAGATACATGCTTAATGTTGGGACTTTTTTTTCCATCTACTGCTCATTATTCACTTTTGTTACACTTTGGTGATTTTTACTTCAGAACACTTCTGCATTACAACATTCAATGATTTTTCTTTATTTCTTTTTTTATACTGTAGCTCTGACCTTGAAATGCTTTTACAGCTTCTCTCTTCCCTCTTTCCCTCTGTTTCCATTTGCTTTTTTTCCAGATAACTGTTCTAAGTGTGAGCTCTGGGAATGTGAAGGGATGGGACTCCTTCCTAACTCATGAGGCAGAGCCCTAGGTGGGTGTATCAGAAATTTCTCCATATAAGAGGGTTATAAAAAAAGACTGTAAGTCTCTCAGATTCAAAAAGGCCAGGACCATTAGAATTTAATTTATGAGAATTAACTTTTTACATGGACCAAATTCAAAGCAATCAAGTAAAGCACTATAGAAAGAAAAAGAGATTTTTCTTCTGCACAGAGAGGTCTTTGTTGTCATGCTTGACTTCAGTCTACTCAGCAGTATAGTAAAGGACAAGGAATTCTGCACAATTCCCACTGGCCCCTCAGAAACCTCTTCCCAGCGCATTGGGTCTGGTGTCTTTTCTGGCTGCTCTCAGTAGCATCTGGATCATTGTCTACTGCACTGCTCAGGAGCTGGCAGTAACAGACAATGTGACATACAGCAAAAGCTACAGAACATAGAGATTTCCTTATATTCTACTTAGAATGCCGAACACTTGATCTTTCATGAAATTTTACTTTGCAACTCCATAAACACGTGAAAGTAAGGGTTTATTACCGAAGATGTCACCTATTCACCTTTTCCCAACATCTAATATCAGTAAAAGCAATTTATTCTACCTACTTATTGACAGTCATGTCTATTATTGTTGATTAACCAATTTGTTTCGATTTCTTGGCTGGAATTGCATTTACAAATATATAACATAATTAATCAAGAATTTGAAAGCTTCTGTCTAATTTATTTTAAATTTCCTAATAAAGTAATAGGAATAATTTTTTAAAAAAAAATCAAAATTCATTACATAGGGTCATTTTTTCTCCTGTGCTCAGTGGTTCGTAATTAATGAATAAGCCAAATTTCAAGATTCCTGCTCAGCAGGAATACCTTGTCATCCAGCCAGTGACCTGTTGCAACATCTATTATTAGATACACTATTTAATTAGGATGCACACTCAGGAGATCTTCTTAATCAGGATGTCTCCCAGTGAACACATTTAAGTCCAGAAACACTCATTGGTACTGACTTTCATAATGGAGACAGTAACTTTCCTTAATTGGGATGCCTCAGGATGAGTTAGTATGTTGATCCGAGTCTTGCAGTACTTCTGTCTTCTCTGACAATAGCTTTCAGATTTTCTCAAGCTATGTCAGAAAACACATGAAATATTTATCTACTGACTTCTCCTGGTTCTGACTGTGCAATAATGTCAGTGATAAGAAGTGTGAGTTTGAATCCCCTTCAAGCCAAGTTAAAAAATGTTCAGTGAATGTTATAAATTCCAAAGAATAATATCAGAGGGAAAAAAAAAACTTTTACAATTAATAACTCAACATCATGGAAAATTTTTCACTTTCATCTCAAAGTTAATTTTCTGCAAGGGAAAGAAAATCTCCCTAATTTTGTTATGAACACTTCCATCAAAAAAAATGTGTTGTTTCCTTTGTACTGTAATTCTAGGTACCTACTACAGGTTTGTTGAACCAACAACAAGATTATCTTAAAAAGCTGGATAAGTATGAAATCGCATAAATAAATAAAATCAATCAAACATCCTCTTGGAGTATGTTTCTACAGAAAGAGAGATAAAAGTTTAGGAAAAAGATTGTCCAAATTGCTCAGTTGTAGAAGCAAAAAAAAAGCATACCTGGAGAAACTATTGCAGGGCACAAATGGCAAGCAGATGCCAAGCTCTTCAACACTCTTTTAAAGTCCCATCAGATACATTGTCAATATCTGCACACAAACTGAACTTTAACAGGCATATTGGGACAATCACTTCAATAAACTGATTGTGTCTGTCTGAACCTTTTGTCCAGTAATACCTATATATATAAAAGGTGTTACAAAAGCACGAGTGTAAAAGTAGTTTATGTCATATGGTTTCTGCACCTCAAACTTCGGATAATTGGGACTCCATGGTAAAAACTGACATTAGAATTACAACCTCAACAGGAGTCCTAGTCTACCTGTTCTCAATCACTCTCACCTACCAAAGAATATACAGGTATTGAAAAATTGATAAACACCCTAGGATCCTGGTGCATCTTTGTAAAAAGGGTACTTCTTTTATAGTACAAGTCATGCATCATAAATGTCAAT
Organism: Urocolius indicus; assembly: GCA_013401255.1. Classification (NCBI taxonomy): domain Eukaryota; kingdom Metazoa; phylum Chordata; class Aves; order Coliiformes; family Coliidae; genus Urocolius; species Urocolius indicus. Next base: position 1,216 of record WBNH01004681.1, on the reverse strand, counting down.
TATACTCTTCAATTTATACTGTCAGATGATTTGCAATTTGTGGAACATTACTGTAAACTAACAAGATTTTTTGTATAAGATTCCTACCTTATCTAAAAGGGTTTTCTGCAGATACTTCACATTTTTTATTTTTACTAGATTAATTATTTCTTAGATATAATTTCTAAATCCTGTAACAACAGTCAGTCAATCACTATTGAAAAAATGAGGCTAAAAGACTGTTATTTGTCAATATACTTTATTAGTTCTGTCTCAAATGCAGTATAATTCAAATCAGAAAACATGAACTTAGAGCACTGTTACTTTCCTTACTCAGAGACAATTTTCTTGTGAATTTTGAAATTCTAATTTGAAATCAGTACTGACCTTTCTTTCAAGTTTTGCATCTGCTGCTCATAGCTGCATTATTATTCAAAAACCTTTCAACAACTGAAAATATACATTCTTTGGTATTCTAGAAGGCTCTCAGTTCTGATATTTTGTTATGTTCACTTGCCTAAAATAATTTCTGACTGTTTAAACTGTCTGAACAAAACAAATCTAGGCCCTCCATTGGTATATTTCACAAAAAAACCTAGCCAATGCAGCAGATCTTTAACTATCAGGCCATTCACAGTAATTGTAATCATAGGTAGCAGGGGGCTTGAGTCCCTCCAATGTTATTGCGCCTCTTGCCTCTGGAATGAAATCTTTAGTCCAATTCACACAGCAAAATATGAAATTCCAAGGCCATACTGTGTGTATTTGCATTTAAGTACACTGAGAGAAATAGTTTAAAAAGCAGTCTCATTAACTATTCTTCCAGCACCTGGGAATATGTATTCCATTTTACATCACTAGATTTTGTTAGAGATTTCTTTTTTTATGCATAACAATCATAATTCTGAAGGATTTGCCCTACCACTCTTTTACTAAATTGTTCTAGAACTGATCTTGGCTGAGGTGCCTTTGCTGTAGTTCCTCACAAATCTATTTCTTTTCCATTGAAATACAATTAAAACTATTTGAATAAATTTGTGTATTGATATAAATTATACTCATTAGATGCTTCATTCAAAGTGTAACCTTTATCAAAAGTATTTATGCTAAATTTACTAGAAAATAGCTTCACTGAATGCCCACTAGTTATTTTATTATAAGTTTTAACCAAGGAGAATATTTTTCTAGTCTCAGCTGAATCTGTCATGACTTTTAACTATTTCTGTGATTTCATAGA
>WBNH01004680.1:0-10579 GCA_013401255.1 Urocolius indicus | reverse complement strand
TGAAGAGCCGCTCAAAGGTCTCAGACTCCTTGTGCAGGGTCATGATGTGGGCAATGGGGAAAGTGGCCCTCTCGGCTAAGAAGACATGGGTGATGCAGTGGCTGTGGGAGACATATGAGCTGCAGGAGACTGTCTCTTGGGTGGGGGCTGCCCAGCCAGAAGTGTGCCTCACATCTGCTCCAGTGCTGTGGCCTCCAGGGAATCCCCTCTGCCAGCTGCCATGCCATAGCCACATGGCAGTGCCAGCAGCACCGTGGCAGCCACCAGCAGCCCCACTGCCTTCCATGATAGAAACGATAGAAATACAAGGTTCACCTATGAAAGGCAGGGCTGCAAGCCAGCTCCCACACTTGGGAAGAGCAGTCTCACCATTGCTCACCACAGACTCAATGCCCCAGAGCACTCCCTGCGCCTGACATCTTCATGGCATTTCCAGATAGATCCTGAGACTGGTACTGGCAGAGCTGGCAGCAAGGAGACAAATGTCTGAAGGCTGGCTCTGCCTTCTTGTGATGGCCACTGCACTTGCAACTCTCCTAGCTGCATGAAAAGTCCCACTGGTGGACACCGGGCTTCATTCTCAGGTTCATCCAATCTGTTTTAATCCCTTCCAGCTTCTCAAAGGGTATGTTAGGTTTCTTTGGGTTTTTTAATTTCCAATTTGTCATCTTATATAACTGCAGTAGGAAGAAATCAAGGAGTTAAACTGTCGATGTGTAACTAATTGAGAGAAGTCGATGGAAAAACACCGATAGGATGGAAACAATCACCTCTTAATCCTACACAGCAACAAGAATTTGTCTGACCAGACTCATAAGACAGCATGCAAGGACGCTTTGCTCTGAAATTCTGGTTTGTCTGTTGGCTTGTTTGTCATGCAAGACGAGTTCTCCCACCTGCTGATGTAAGATATGAGGGAGCCCTTGGAAGAAGAGATTTTCTTTCAAGATGAGATTAAAACAATGGAGAAAAAAAAAGAACTTCACCACTCCTCCTTAAAAATGTACAAAAGCTTAGTTTTGTATTTTACAACCATAAACTTTTATTTCAGTGAGGTATGTGAATTAAAAAGTGTGTGTGGAGGGATGAGGGATTAGCTACAGTAAACTAGAGATTGTCAAGCTTTGAAGAGACCTCAAAACCAGGAGACAAGGAAATAAAACTCAGGGAAGAAAAAAAAAAAGAAGCTTATTTAAACTACTTTCTTCAATACAGCAATCTGGTTTAAGGCACTCTGTCCCTTTCCATCCTAATTGCCTACACAAGTGCTGCTGCCAGGGTTTGCCTCACAACACATGTAACACAGCTTTAGGTGTGGCAAGATGAATTTGCTTATAGGTGAAAGGAAGGGACAGGTTCAGGTAACCTCTCTGGAGTTCCCCTCAAACAAAAACAAGGGCTGTGGACAACTCATCCTCTGTGAATGTCAAGAAAAGTCTTTGTTGTTGCAGCTAGACTGATTGGTTGGCAACTAAACTAACAACTGTTGGTTTATATGTGACATTATCTAATGCCAGAATTTGGGGGGGGGGGGGTGGAATCTTCCTCAAATTGTTATCGTCTGCTTCTGTTTTGCAAGGAGTTGTGCTGTTTGAAGCTTATTGCACCAATGTCTTGATAGCTGTAAAGATAAAGGAGGGTCAAGCAAAAGCCCATTTATTAGCTGTGGCTTTCCAAAAAGCACCCTTGAAGACATATCCTTCATTATCTCATCATCACCAAGTAGCATTTTAGTGAGAAGCAAACAACTGGTTGTGAAGCAAAGTATTGTTCTTATTGAAAGTAATACTAAAATTCCAATGACTGCATGGAGATTGCACCCTACTTGAAGTTATATCTTCTTAGATGAACTATAATGTCTGAATGGTGGATAGGGGACAAAAGTAATTCTTCAAATTCTACCATGAAGATAGCGATTTGTAATTGCTGTGACTCTGTTGCCACACCTTCTCTTAAGCAGGTTTTTCAAAAGAGGAAGGTTCTGACGATGAGATTATAACAGCTTTGCAGGTATGAGACTCAAGAACAGTCACAGGAAAATCCCTATTTTTTAATACCTTATTGCTGTGAGAAGCTCTTGCTCAATCAGTAAGTCTCATTAAAATAATGGAGAATATGAACAAGAGAACAAAGATTAGTTACATGAGTAATGCTGCAGACATTGGTAATAATGTGGTTGTTTTTTTTTTTTTTTTTTCCCTAGAACATGGCTTATTCAACTAACATCACTGTCTGGAATCTCATTAAAAAAGATTATGTGTCTCTGTCTGTCTGTGTGTCTGTCTTTTGAAGTGTGAGCGCTAACCTAAGGAAAAGGAACAATTTTCACAGATAGAACAGAACCACAACAGTGCCTCTTCATAAGATGTGTGTGCTGCAGAGAAAGCTGTCCCAAGAGCCTGTCTACAAATGGGATGGAGATGTACCAGACTAGTTTTGAATTATGAGGTCGCTGTAGTGAGAAGCTCAGTGCAAGCTTGTCATCTTGAAAAATCATGTGTTTGTACAAGCAAATGGACATACAAAAAAATTAAAAATAAGGAACTGGCTAGTGTGATCGATTCATGTGCTAGCAGGTGCTACTCAAAATTTTCTGATGCTATCTCTTGCACCTCACCCACATCCAAGGGATGTGAATGAGATGTCCTTTGAGAGCCCATGGCTCTTGTTTGGATGTAAAGCTACTTCTCCGAATAAAATGCAGCGAAATTTTAAGGAGGACAACTCCCATGTCTCTTGAGGGTGTACTAGCCTGACTCACAGCATTACCTACCACGTGTCTGCCGTTACCTGAGACATATTGTATGCCAACTGTTTGCTTATTTTTCTACCATTCAGCTCCCAGCTGAGAAGTTGCCATTGGGATGGTGCAGATATACTTTCAAAATCTGGGGGTGGTTCAGCACTCCTCTCATAAAGGTCACTGGCAAAGTGAATCAATACGTTAGCAACCTTTTTCCTGCTTGGAGAGAGCCGAGTCTGACTCTTTGCAATTAACCAGATACAATGTGTAACTGTGTCAGAAACACTTAAAATTGTGGTTGGCACCCTGCTGGGAAAAGTAAGCTCAAGCTAGAAGGCAATGTTATCTTCTACAGACTCTTAATTTCTGCGTCAGATTAGTAACAACAGGAGAAAAAAAACTTCACTCAAAGATACTGGGTTGAGGTTGCCAATGTCTCCAGATGCCTGTGCTTGACAGGAAGCTGCTGGAGGCCCTGGGGTTCTGTAATCTGCCCGTTCAGATCAGGGAGTGGTCTGGTTTTGCAGGCTTGCACAGGACTCTGTGAGCTATCCTCTCCCGTAGTTGACTACTTCATATTCACACTGATGCAAAAGTTTGTCTATTTTTGCAGTAGGCAGCATGGGCATGCTGGGTACCCAATGTCCCTTTTGGGCTGGCACAAGCGACATGGTGCTCTTTTCTTTTCCCTCTCTTTGCGATACGACTCACAGCTGGTTCCCATTCTTGCAGAGGCCAGGAGCAAAAGTGGCTCTGCACTGATACTTTCCTTGCAGATCCTGAGCTTCCTTTACACCAATTGACTGCCAAGCATGACTCATGATCTCTGAGGAAGATAGTGCACGACCAAGGCACATCCCAGAGATGAGACCATACCAACCACCACACATGAGTGGCTGAGTGAATTTTGTGCCAGCCAGAATGAGAGTGGGGAAGAGAGATGCATCACTGTGGCTAATGACCAGCATAGCTGCTAACCTCAAATCAGTTACTGTTCATCTCTGTAGTGACGAGAAACAAAGAATTGCTGACTATGACACCATTGATACATCACCAGCATTTTGCAGGTGAGAAAGGAGCCACATATTACGCTCTCCCCTTGGAAGCTAACAAAAAGGGCTGCTCTAGCATGGCAGAATGTCTCTGCAGCATTGCTCAGTTGCTACAACATAACCAGGCACTCCTACAAGGCAGGGAATGAGTGATTTCTGTAGCAGCCAGTTGCTACATGCAAACTTTCTCTTGCAGCTCACAGCCTGAGGTTTTTGCTATGTAACAGTCCTTGTCATGAGACTGACCGTACTCATCGCATTTGTGCAAAACTGAGACCAACGTCCTGAACAAGTGATGCACCAGTAGCCTAGTGTGTCCCCACATTTCCCTGTCATATGTGCATCCGAGCTGGAGACATTGATAGCGGGGCAGGGGTTAGGTAGAAAAAGCAATGTGGCTGGATATGACTGTTCTCTTGCAGGGTGTTTTTTTGGTGACATCCAGGAAGAAGAAACCTGGATGAGTGCCAGAACCTGCAAACTCCAGCACTTACCATGAAACAAGGAAAGCAGTACAAAAAAAGAAGAAACATTGAAAAATAAAGGAAAGCTCAACAAAGAAGTCCAGCATAGGAGAAATAGCAAAAGATGGAGACCAAGAAACAAATATTGAAGCAGAAGAAATTGTGTAGAGACAAGGAAGGACCAACCAGACAGGTGTGCTGGTGGAAGAAAGCACTGTGGAAGGCAAGACATCACCTAACTACTTATGCAACCCTTGGCATTTTGGAGTCTTCTGCTGGCACATAGTTGCCAGTGTGTGATTTAGGACCAGCACTGTGCTTGGCAGTGGTGCAAGTCATTTCCCAGTTCAGATCCCTGTGTTCCCCTTAGCTGCTGCAGTGCACTAGGTGTGCTGCTAATGCACAACTTCTGGTTTGGTTCCACCAAAGGAATCCAGCCCTCGTGCACTAAGATCATTGACAAATAAAATTAGCATGCACCAGGCAGGAACAGTTGGGGGTAAAGCACTTCAGAAGCACATTTCTGCTCCCAACTAAAACTTAATTGTGTAATCACAATCAGCAAAGCAAACATGTCTGTGCAAAGCCTTTTGTGTGTGCAGAGGGCTGTGCTTTGCCTGTGCAGCCCTTTGGAGGCATGCCAGTTGGCTGCACAGTGGTGATTTCTCAGCCATCTCCCTTAGCTGACAATGCCAGATGAAGCATATTCCTGAATTTCTCAATCCTCATGGTCCTGGCTCTGCACTGACCTCTCAGCTGTGCTGATGCAATTTTTATGGAGTCACACAGTGAACTTTGGGACATAGCCCATTGTTAGGTATAATTCTTCCCCCAAAGCATTGGAGTGCAGGTGCAAAATTCAATTTCTCCTGGTAATAGCTGGCTTTCTTGTTATGTCTAGACTACTTGTGGAATTTGGCCATCTTGGTTAGTGCAGTGCAACACTCCACTGTGCCCATCCAGTGTGTTCCCAGAAGAATCATTCTCAAACTTATCTGCTTCTTCACCCAATTTCTTGAGCGTTGATTGCAGTTCACTTCTAAATCCATCTGAAGTCATGGCCCCAGGTGTAACAATTCCTGCCCCTGGGAATGGAGATGTCCTTCAAACCTGCTAGTGAACAGATTAAAGGGCATATCAGACCTGCCTCTGGTCAGAGGCCCCGTGGAGAACAGAATGTTCTGCCAGCATCCGTTGAAGACTGAGGAGCTACGGCCTCATTTGGTTTTCAGTGATATGGCATCTTCATGCATGCTGTTTCAGTTTTGTAGCTAAAGACAGTGACTTAAAACACTACTGACTCCATCACAAGGCAGAAGCTGTTGCACATACCCCGCAACTCACCTTGAGTTACAGCTGCCACACAGTGAATTTCCCAGACTTCAGTAACAGTTCTACTCTCGTTGTAATGGGGCAGAGAGGAGAGAGGCCAGCTTCCCAAGAGGACTGAGGGAAAGGCCTAACATAGCAATAGCAACATGATGAGCCCTCTGGTCTGAATAAAACAGGACCTTGTTGGCATGACTGAATTTGGGAGAGATTCCTTGAAATTAAACCTGAACAAGAAAACTGAAAAACAGGTGCAGAGAAGTAGGGAAGAGATTTGCTTTGTGACTGAACAAGTACATTCAGTCACAGTAGTGAGTGAAGGAATGAAGATGGCGGTTAAAGTGCCCCAAGAGATGTGCCTCTTACCTAAATACATACTGCTGGCCTCTGGAGATTTATTATCTTTCCCTGAAATGCCATACCTGTTCATTCCCATAACTACCAGGCTCCATCAGTCCTGCCAGGACAGACATATATAAGACTGTGTAGTGATCCAGGGCATTGACTGATTACAAGTAAACGCTCACATTTTCCAGGCTAGTGTTAACCTAGATTATATAAGACACAAGAATCATCTGGATAGATAAACCTGGTGCCAGCAGCACCTAGCAGGAAGGTCAAAGTAGAAAACAGACGCTGTATTCACAGGATATTGCAATAAACTACCTGTGGAATACAGATGATGTTCTTCAGACTATGGGCTAACCTCTTCAACATATCTATTTTGGCTTTGAAGATGCACTCCTGAATATTTCCTTGTAGCTTACTTGTCAACTGGTGAGTGTGCACAGCAGAATCGTGAAGATTAAAGCAGACAAAGCTATGACTTGTTTTGCTGTGATCAATGTGAAAGGCAAAGTTTGTAAGAGTGATATAACCCATGGGACTTTAAAGTTTGTATCTCTGCATCCTGATTTCCTAGAAGTGTCTTCAATGCAGTAACAAAAATGTGATCAACTAACAGTGTTTAATTCCCAAAAGACATCTCTTGTCTCTAGTGGGATGAAAACTTGTCAGAAACTGATACCGATAAAACATAGGTAATTCCTTTAAAGATTTCTGCCCTACCCTCCCACGCCCAGATGTTAAAAAAATGTCTGTATACAGTTGACATAGTAGAAAGTGGCTTGAGCCAAGCACACAGCTCACCATCACTGAGAAAGAAAAGTCTGGCTCCTGTTCTTCCTCTCATTCCCTCTCCTTTTTTCTCAAACATACATACATATTCTCCCTCAGCCTTAATTTGTGCTGGCTTTAGTATTGGCCAGATTTTTCACCGAGTCAATTCAATTAAAACAAAAATAAACTGTTTTTCTTCAGATCTATTGAGTTGAAGTGGCAAAGCTCCTGGCACGGGGCTGGTGGGCAGAAGGGAGTAGGAAGGGATGAGCAGGAGAAAACTTCCAGTCTTGGCAACAATGAGCTTTCAGTGCTCAGCCATTTTGTGCACCCTCACCCTTTAATAAAGAATCAGGGCTGACGTAGAAGTGACACTGCAACCACGTTGTGTTATTCTACAGGTGAACCAATTCTGAAAAAAAGCAGTTTAATCCATTGCATCAGACTGAGGGTCAGGTGTCAGTGCTCCAGTAGTGGCTTTGCCTATGGTGTGGTTTAAGGAACTGGAATAACATTTTGCCCCTTCCTGCCTGCTTCTGCAAGTGGGAAGTAATAGCACTGATCTCTTTTATAAAGATCTGTTGATGTCTCTGAATGAGAAATGCTGCTATTACTTCTCCTGACCTTTACTTTCCTGCTTGAACAATGTGTAAGCTACTAGTGGACCACTATATGTCAGTCAATAGTATATATCAGTATATATCAGTATATATCAGTGTGGACCCTGAGGGATTACCACCTGAGACTACCTGTAGCCCAAGTCATGCATGTGCTGTGACTATATCACATGCAAGTGGGCACAGGACTTTGGCTTGGAAATGAATTCAGTAAAATTACCCTGAAGGACTCAGTAGCATGGACTGTAGAAGCAAATCTCTCCCATGGTGACTGGAACCTACTTTCTGATCTATTTGAGCAGAGAGGCAAGGTGTCACAGTGGTTACACTGATGGTCTGGGCAGTAGGATTCAATGGGTTCTGGCTGCTAACCTGCAGTGCAGTGATGTGTGCTTCTTGAGAGACCTGGGGGAAGTGATACAGGGACAGTCACTTCATGCCTACATACTTTGCAAATACTTTCCCTTAATTTCCCCATGTTTCTCTTCCTTATCTGAAAAGCGACTTTCAAGAATTTCTGTCACACAGGAGTCATGTGGGAGATAAGTTCCCTGAGATAAATACAACATATAAGACTTATTTGTCAGTTATTTGAAAACTGACTGAATGGGAATTGAAGGCTTTTAGTGGGCTAAAAAAAACCCTTTTGGTCTTCATTGAAGAATTCTGGTTTGATAAGCATGTTGTTGCTCAAAGATATAGCTTTTATCTGAACTGGTATTGTGACAGCTGTCTGAAACTAAAAATCTGTTTGATTTAGTTCTTTATGATATGCTGTCCATCTAAACTGGTCCTTAAATGATCTCTCTGCTTGCCTGGAGGCAAGCACTATTTGCTCTAACAGCTGGGCCACTGAAAAGCTAAAAGGAAGTGGCTTGGTCAAACTTAGGCAAGAGGTTTTGGTTAGAGATAGGATCTGAGCCTCAGGCTAACACCTCATGCACTAAGACTTCTCACCCCAGAGTCACTCAGAGCTCTGGATAAGGCTTGGATACATTCAGATGAGCATTTGACAGTCTGTGCTATGTTTACCAGTTTGGATTCAAAATCCTGGACAACAGGAGCCCCTGAGTACATATCAGAGCTGCATGGCCACTTTTGGCAAGGCACCCCAAACAGATGGCAGGAAAAAACAAGGAAAAAGAAGGAAGCATGTCTGCTATGGAAATGATGCATCTTTCAGATGCAAAGAGAACAAGCACCAAAAAAAATATGTTACACTACCATGCAATGCTGGAAAGCATACGGTGATGATCATGGAATTGGAACACTGAATTACACACCCTCTATAAGCTACGCCATGCACTACAACTAATGGCAACCCTCTGAAACATATCTAGTTCCAGGTTTATTGCTTCTGAGGCAATGGACTACAATAAGATCACAGCAACCAGCTTCCTGCAAAATCCAGCTAGCACCAAGTAATACGTGCTGGTAATTATACCATATATATCTCAATCAGAAACATTTTTTGCATCCTATGCATGTGTCGTGGTTTCGGCCCATCAGAGAACAAAAGACCACGATTAGCCTCAAGTACCGAAGACTAAAGGATTGCTAAAGGGCAGGGAGAGCTTAATTGCCGCTTAAGGTGCAGGACAAAACAGAGCAGGCTACTCGGCTTGGGGAAGAAAACAGAAAACAATTTAATACCAACTNGCCTCCATCTTGTACCACTCTTACACCTCCTGCCTGGCACCTCAAATTCCCATCCTCAAATAGTGATCGCAGAGGCGCCAGATTGGCCCAGCCGGGCCGGGGGGTGGGTCTGAACCCAGGAGTCGGGGGAGAGTCTAAAAAACTTCTACCGGGTCTTCACTGCAACCCGCTCCCCCGTTACTAAACAAAAGCAACTCCTTGCTAAACCAAGACAGCATGCCAGTTAACAGGGGAGCAAGCACTATTCTCATGGAGAGTTCTGTGAAAATGTGAAAGCAGATTGGCCTTGCAAAATGGACCCACAGTCTGCTGCTTAGGTTAAAGCAGACATGCTCTGCATCTCTCTTGCTGTCCCCTGTTTTCATTTCCCACAAGTTACAGCAGAGAGAGAGTGGAAAGAGAAACAAAACAAAACAAAACAAAACAAAACAAAAACCAAGCAAAAAGAGACAGGAGGAAAAAAATATCCTTGCTTCCATTCCTCATACCCCTGTTTTGGGCTGCTGTAAAGCTTGCTCTAGGGAGTCAGGAGCAGGAAAACACTACCAGGTACTTCTAAAAGCAGTGTGCATGCCAGACAAGTCCTGTGCTGCTTCTGATCTTTTCCCAGTTGTATAAGAAAAGTAAAAGTAATTCCAAATACAAAGAGGTGAAGATGAAATTACTGCTCTGTTTCTCTGAATAAATCCTTGACCTTGTACAATGGAATTTAGGCAGTAGTTATGGGTACATGTGGTTTTTGCAGATGTTATGGGAGAGCTGGTGTGTGAACAGTTGTGTTAGCCCACAGAAAACCACGTGAAGACTGGAAGCTGATTAGAGCCTGAACTCAGATTTTTCTGGTCCTGGAAGTCCTGGAGTAATACACAGGGATGGAAGAACTGGCTTCTATTTGTAGAAAGATAAAATTTCCCCCAACAAAATAAACATCTTGTAGAAAACACCTTTATTACAATGCTTCATTACATAGCTTACATAGTTCAATCCTTATAACACCTCTCTTCTTCATCTCAGTATTACAGCTAAAAGTTAAAATGAATGTCCAAGGATTTCAGTTTTAACTTAGATACTTTTGGCTTCTTTCTGCTCAGATGCAGAATGGCAACGCATGTCCTCCATGGCACCATCGCCTACCTCTCAGTGGTCAGAAATGGCAAGAACACTTATTTGATAGATCAGCCTTTTATATCTGTTAGTATTGGATTAATTTTTTCACCTAGGCTTTGTCAAAATCAAAAAAGGGCACGTATCTCTGCATGTGTGCATGTGTGCATGTGTGTATGTACAGCAAACAAAAGTGAAGGTGTACTCACCTGGGATCCTGTTGAGGGTCACCCAGAAGTGCTCATCAGGGCTGTAAGTGTCCTCAGACCACGCCAGCAGATCAATGGCACGCTGGTCCCGCAACACAAACTCCACAAAGGGACGGGTGATGGCCACATATGCAGAGCCAAAGTAGATGGTCAGGTTGTGGGGTGGAGGAGCCTTGTGCACAAAAGTAAACAGCATGAAAGAAAAGAAACTGTACAATTGCTCCCTGTGCACATATTTGGTGCGGGCAGTGATATGAGGAGGTGGCAGCACCCCCGGGGTGAC
>WBNH01004679.1:56495-66646 GCA_013401255.1 Urocolius indicus | reverse complement strand
GGACAGAGTCCTTGGTGAATATCTCTGGCGTGAATTCTTCACCACGGTTGCAGTTTCTGCAGTTACAGGGTCCCTCTCTCAGGACAAGGCCTCTTCTGGGCATAGGTTTGATGAGCTGCTTTGTCATGGGTTCCTTCCCACAGTTACAGCTGTAGATATTGGGTCCCTTCCTCTGGGACACGGGCTGCTCCGGCCATAGTGATAAAGAAGAGAATCACTGCCCCTGGCTCGGGGTCTATAAGTGAAATGAATCGCTGCCCCTGGTGCGGGACCAGTTGTAGCAAAATGAGTCGCTGCCCCTGGTCTGGGGTCAGCTTTATCAAAATGAATCTCTGCAGCCGATGCGGAGTCTTTAAAGACATGAAAATAAATCTCAGCTTCACCAGTTCTCTCCACAGAATGCAGGGGAGTCTCTGCTCTGGTACACCTCCTCCTCTCTTTCATCACTGACCTTGGGAATCCGCATGGTTGTTTCTCTCACTGTTCCTACTCCTTGCATCACCACCAGCCAGAAGAAGGGACAGAAGAAGGAAGAAGCAGGAAGAAGATGGAGGAAGAAGTCTCCTCTTCCAGCTGCTTCTTAAAAAGTAATCGTGGAGGCATCTAATTGGCTCAGCCCCAGAAGTGGGTCTGGCTCAGAGCTGGGGAGAGTTGCAAACAGCTTCTTATAGGAGCCATCTTTACAGCCTCTTCCACCTTACCAGAAATGGCTGTCATGTCAAACCATGACATTGTCAGATCCTTTGAAAACGTGGTTTCTTCTAACCCAGATTTCTTGCAGGTGAAAGGCCACTATTAAATCATTGTGGTTTTTTTTCTTGGGGAATAGGTCACAGGTACTGGGAACTCATGAATGGTACTACATTTAGAAGCAGGAGAACTGGCATCCTGAGGGCAAAGAAAAATAAGTGGCAAACATGATGACAAACCAGAAACAGATGGGACGGAAGAGAAAAAAGAAGAGGATTAAACCTTCACTACATGCAATTCGGAGACATTTAAAATATAAAGCACTCACAGCAAAACTAGAACAGATACAGACAAGATGTAAAATAAAACATGTAGTAGGTAATATTATCTTCCAGACCTTGTCACAAGCACTGTGCACATGCAGATGAAGCTGAAGGATGACAATGCCATGCCCTACAAGAAGGAATTGAATTTTCACATGCTACACTTCAGGACAGGACAATAGAAATACGACTACCACACAGGAAGGTTTCCTCTGGGGGTACCTGGGACTGTGACTGAAGGAATTTGATACCTTAAAGACAATTCTGGAAACACAAATGAAAGCACTTCTACCATCCTAAGTCCCTAGAAAAAAAACTGGCAACAACACCGCCACCATTTTATGAAATGCAGAATGAAATAAATGTATTTTCACTCCATGTTTGTTTCTGACACTCAATTTCCTCCTCACAAGTGAAAGTGTCAAAAATCTCAACAGCTCTCTGTGTTAGTGCTTGGTAAGCTACAAAAATCAGCAAAAACAGATCTGAGGACCACTAAAAGAGTATTCTGAAACCAGTGCCTGTGGGAGAAGTGTATCACAGCTGATAAGCAATTGAACAAAATACTACATTTCTAAAGCTTTAGTCTTTGCTCAACAGAAAATGGCTTCCAGATTTGCAACCTTGAAGCTTGTTGATCCATACATTTCCTTTTCAGACAGGATCAAAGCCAGGTTTCTCTTTGGATAATAAAAGCATGGTGGAGATCATTATAGGAATTTCTTTCTCTTGGTAAAAAAAAAAGTCTGGATTTAATGAACATTGTCTTTAATCAGTTGTAGTCATAGCACCATGGGGAGTCTTCAAAAGACTTAATTAAAAAGTGTACAAGAAGAAACAGATTTTATACATTATAGCAGCCTGAATATACAATATTCAGGTACAACAGCAGGTGCTCTTTATACTGCTCTTGTATGGCTGGAGTTAAACCATGACAATGCCAGGTCCTTGTTATGCATTTGGCATTGGCTTGGTTACAGCAAGTATGAGATAAGTGCTCACTAACATGCTGTGTCATTAAAATGCACCAGATGGATGCTCCAGTTACACAAAGTCTCTTCCCCTCCTATATCCTCTGCTCCAAACACGGTGTAACTTTTGAAGATCAATCACAGAATCACAGAATTGTCTTGGCTAGAAAAGACCTTTAATATGATTGAGTCCAACCATTAACCCAACACTGCCAAGTCCACCAGTAAACCATGTCCCTAACCACCACATCTTCACATTTTTTAAATACTTCTGGGGATGATGATACATCTACTTCCCTGGGCAGCCTGTTCCCATGCTTGATAAACCTTTTGGTGAAAATTGCTTCCTAATATCTAAAGGAAAATAAAAGAAGAACTAACTAGACTCCTCTCTGCACGCAATCTTGCTTCCTAAAACCCACCCATGTTTCTGCCAGGTTTCCCATGCTGTTCAAACAAAGTATGAGTAATTATAGGTGACTTCACAGCATACCACTTCATACTTAAAAGACCTGATGACTTTGTATTTGCAAACATGTCTTCCCTCCCTAGCACAAGCCCCCACAGATTCCAGGTGAAGAACAATGAAATCCACCCAAAGACTTCATCAGATTCTTCTTGGAGCCCCTAGAGTAGTGAGTTTTATCTAGATTATCAGGTGTTCCCGCTGTTCAGCAACTCACTACATCTAAAAAGCCAACACAAACAGGATGGCATCAAGATTTGTAGGCTACTACACTGTAATAACTATGTTAAATATTGTAAAAGGCCCTGAGGCTGCAGGACTCGTGTCATAATTGGAGAGGGGGAAAGTCTTCAACAGGCAGAATAAATGAAGTGACAGTAGACATGTGCCTAGGTGGAGGAAGTCAGTCTTTAAGAGGGATGTGTCTGATTTTTTGACGCATTAATAACTGAGACACAGACTATTATGAAAAAGGCAAGGATAAACAGCTTTTTTTTTTTTGTATGTGCTGTCATTAAGTCCTTGCAGTTCATATAGTTACTAAACCTTCATATTGACTTGAAAACTATCATAACTGACTGAAAACATATCTTCCTCTTCCTCACATCACAAGAAGCCCTGAATTATTCACATATACCCTATGAATTCCTTCCCAGCACTTTCACTCTCTTAAGACATCTACAAAACTACAATACAAACATTTGAAAGTGCTTTTGGATGGGGAGTTCAAAAAGTTTTCTTTGCCCAAATAAATGAAGTGCTATTTCTTAATTAAAAAAAAAAATGCTGTTTGTGCTATTATTTAACCTGACTGTATCTACCCTATATACATAAACCTCTACCATGAATATAACACAAAGTTTATAACTGCAGATCAAAACAGAGTTGTGAACTGCTCAGGTTGCAGGTTTACTTTACATGCAACTGTATTTCCAGATTGTCATTCAGTTTGCAATGCTTCCCCTGGCTATCAGGAAGACATTCACCTTGAGACAGGCCTGACAGAGAACTAGATCTCCTCTAAGAAATGTTTTGTTATTCTTAGTTGACAACAACTAACAACGGGATCCCAGTGGCAACAGAAGACACCAGGTGATGCTCCACGTTACCAGTGATAACAAATATAACCCAAAGAGTTACCTGATACATTACTGAGACTACTTTTTATCTAAAATAAGCAGTCATACGTGCAGATTATGGATATCCTAATAAATTTATTCTTCTCTTTCCAGCTTATCTGGCTTTCCTTGAGATAAAAATTTTCTTCAAGAAGCTGCAATATATTGTCTCCAAACCAGAAATAATCAAGTCACTAGGTAACTAGAAAAACTAGTTCTTTTTAATAAAAAGCCTTGAACTCAGAGTATGTTTTGATATACTGCATATCAAAGCATTAAATGTGTTTTCTGTAGCATTAATTACCTTTAAATTTGCATTCAAAATTAGCTTGACCTGAGTTGAAATAAAGACAACATTCAGTCTTTACATTTTTCTCAAGTGAAGAAAAAGATACATGAGAGTGTGTTACATCCCTAACTCAATTTTAACTGCAGCTACTACTGCTGATCCCATAATCACTGTGGTCCAAAGGTTATCCAACTCAAAATATAACCCAAAAGTTGCACCAAGTACTCCGCCGTCCTCTCACACTGATGCCCAAGTCTGTACCAACAAGTAAGACATTGAGCTCAAATGTCTCTCCCACGCTTCTCACAGCCCTAGCATGGTCCTGCGTGAAGAGGCTTTCAAGGACTTTGCAATTTTCCCATTGTTACAAAGTAAAATTAAGCATGCCCAAATCTAAATGATGTCATGGCAGTCTCATAAGTGGATTACATTAATCATTTATAAGCAAGGGAAGATAATTCTTGAGCAAGAGCAGAACTCCGAGTTCATCCTTATTTATCACTCTGAGACAAAAGCCACAATAACTGCAGATATTAGAGATACACATGAAGTTTGTGAAAAGGGTATTGGGTGAAAAGGGTGGAAAAGCAAAGCACTCACTGAGAATGTAATGGAATTAAAAAGCTACAGACTGGTTTTACCGTGACTCTTTTATTTAATACAAGTTTCTATCAGCTCACCACAAACTTACTGGGGGAGGTTTTCTTCGCCAGGTAAAAGGTAACTGCGTAGCACATAATTGGTAGGAATGCTGCTTAAAAAATATTTCATTTTTAAAAGATAGTGCTCTAATTTTTAAACTGATGGAACATAACACACACACATGGTTTATAAACTTCTGGATGTTATCTTTCTCCATTTTGACCACTTCTAACATCCAACTTANAAAAAAAAAAATCAGGTCACCAGATGAGCTAAAACATCAAATACACCAATATTTCTGAATATTGGTGAATATTGGCTCTTTCTGACTACAACTAGATGTACTTAAAAGCCAGTACAAATCAGGAGGTAACTGTCCCTTCCCTCACACGGCAGGCCCTCTTCACCCTCATGCCTCATCTCATCAGGCGTGTAAGCAAAAACCTCTGCACACTCTTGTGCCTGAAACCCACGAGAGGTGCAGAGCTGCAGCTTCGGAGCTTCATGCTTCAGCTCAGCCAAGAGCTACAAACATGGCACGTGCAGGCCTCCCCTTAGTCACTTGATTTGAGCAGATCTTGGATCAGATGGCATTTAGGGATGCTTTCCAACTCCAGTTACTCTGTGATCATAAAAAAAGCTGGTGTGAGAAAGCTGTTATGAAAAGAGAAGGAAAAAACTCTTGTCTCCCCACACATATCACACAAAAAGCACCAGTTTCCTCTTCCAACAGTGGAGAGTCTATCTACCCTCCCAGAATTCACCCGAGAGAAAAAAACTACTGGTTTTGCCCGTTCTTTGGATTTGAAGAGTGTTAGAGCATTCTGCTTACATTAGCCTAGGGAAGACCTAAAAAACCAGATTTTACCCTCCACTTCATCCTCCCCTTCTGTCAGTAGCTTTTTAGATATTATTCTCACTTTTAAAAATGTTTTTCTAATTTATGTTTATGTAGTCTAAAGACAAGTTATACTTAAGTTTTCCACAGCATTTTCAAATATGATCAAAGTCCCATCAGAATATATGCTGTAAATACATGGTAACAGTCAACTAGAATTTCAACTAATCTATCAGAACAAATAAACCCCCTCAGAATCCACAAATAAAATCTAAGCATATGTTAAGTGAACAAAAATCATATTAATGTATGTTTTAAAACTTCTATTATGTTCTGATTTTTTCCTTTTCTTTCTGCTTAAAGATACCTTATTTTACCCACACCTTAAGTTCTTGCCCACCCAAATATACACATTTAAGCAAAACATGTTTCTTGTAAAAAAAAAATTAATTCTGGATGATCACCAAAAGAGAAACAACTGGAAACCTTTTATCTTATGTAGAAAAAATGAAAATAATTGCAGAGAAACAAAATTATTTATCCAGATCAATATAGGGCATCACACCTGACCTATCTCAAATATTAAACCTCTACCTCAACCACTCAACACGGAAAAGCAGCTCTTCCCCCAGAACAGATCCCCAGCATGGAAAAAAAATAGCAGCAATGAGTTAATGTAGGACAGTTGCTCAATTGATCTTGGTAGCAGATGGACAAATTTTGTAGACTCCATGGCTCTGCTATCCTGGTGTTTTCCTGATCTGTGTTCATCTTTTGGAGCTGAAAGTGTGAATATCAAATTCAGCAGGGATGCTCTTGATGTAGAAAAAGCACGCTATGGAGGCGCAGAGGAGTTTAATTAGTTGAAGAAAGAAATTACCACTAAAAGGATTCAGCCCAAATTCCAAGGAGGTGCTGCTCATCTGTCACATTCACCCACAGACCTCTAATGAAGTCTCTCATTCCCTACTCTTACATTTTCCTCAGATGGTTGACAAGGTGGTTTGCGTCTTACACTTATTGAAGTGCTCATTAAAAAGAAACAAGCACATCATGCTTAACTGCTGCATTATGAGCAAGATTTGACAGACCAAACAATTCAGAGGAAAGGGTATAGGTCTAAAAAGAAAAAAAAATTAAACACTCTGAATTTTGTAAATGTTGTGAAATAATTGGCTAAACAGCTCGTTTCACTAGGCAATCGGAAAAACGGAGGCACCCAGAGTGGTCTACCTCACCCAGACTAGGCATTGTTTTTAGTATTTCTTTCACTACTTTCCTTGATGATGTAAAATACCCTCACTGTTTATCCACAAACAGTTGCTTACACAGGCTTATCAGATGATGGAAACTTCTCCCGGCAAGTAGCTGCAGTTAGGTAGAACACAGCACAGGAAACGTCTTGTAGGGCATGATCCTGAAAGGACAACATGACAGACCAGGCGAGACATCACTTTCCCTGTAGCATCTCCCTGCTGGCTCCTTGGAAACAGATTTGCACTCCCACTCCTCCTCCTGTGTCAAGACAGATCCTCTCCAGCAAAAAGAGTCTAGTGGAAAAATACCATCCTACGGTACCTCTAGAGTATCCTTAGCGAAGCCCTCTGCCACCCACAGCTGTCACATACCCATTACGCTCCTCCTCTACGTATTTCTTCAAGAATTACGACAGATATTACCATTCTTATTTGCCCACATATACAAAAGCAGCTAATAAAGATGTTTCCTGAAGCTCCTTCAATAAAACAACAAACCTGTTTTGAAGAACAGGGACTCATGCACAGAAAAACACTATCACACTGCTCTGAGCAGCTGCTTTATCAAATCAATCGATACCACGAAGCAAAAACAATCAGTTTTTCAGAAATCTTTAACCCCTACACAGTATGTATTACACGCAATCTATTGGAAATAAATGAGCAGAGGGTTGCTTGCTAGATCTTTCATTTAGCAGGAATCTTCACCTTCTGTGAAACCAGAAGAATACATTTAAAAATGCATAACTGGAACATCAAGGCCTGACTTAAACCTACAGTAATAGGATCTTGTTCAAAGTTAAGCTTCAATTAATCAAGCTACGCTGCGTACAGACAACATGTATTAAACTATCTGAAGCATCTCCAATTCAAATTATTTTTTTAGCATAACAGAGAAAGTCTGATTCATCTAATTAATAATCTCATATAAATCCAGAACAGTTATTATGACCAATAGCAGACAACTTGTGTGATGCCAAATCTAGTCTGAAGTATCTAGGCCATGAGATGAAAGTTAGAAGTTTTATCTCTCAGATTGACTTTTTCTTTCATTTTTATCTTTTTGATGACTCTGAAGATCACTTGAGAATGTGATCATTAGTTTTGGGTACTAACCCTGAACTCACATACACGCAGTCACAACACAGAACCAACGGAGTATTTTCCCTGCCACCTTCTCTAGGTTTACAATTTTTTTTCCCTGATTTTATTTGCCATAAACATTAAACAACAAAACCACTGGAAATAGCTACACACATTGGTCTCATAAAAACAGAAAGCGAGCAGACGAATGGGAGATCCCATTTCTTTGCACTAGCACATCTTCCATGTTAGCTCTGGTGCTGGTAGACACTGCTTAGGAAGATAAAAGGTTAACTGTGTTTCAAAGACACACCTAATCTTTCCACTGCAGGCTTTTAAAGTTTAAGGAGGTAAGCACTGTATGTGACTGTGGCTTAAAATGGCATCAAAAAAGTCAAAAGCCAATTCCTGGTCCTAGTAAAATCCATTCAAATCTTATATGCAAAGCATTCAAGTTTCTGACTGGTGCTACTTATTAGACTGATGACACAAACTTTAGTCTCAGAATTAGTAGTCCCTGATTTCAAAGCATCACAGAGCCCTTACATCCATCAAGACATTCAGGCTTAACTCCAAAAATCCATATCCAGTTCCTCGACCTCTAAAGAACTCAGGCACCAAAATTTTCACCATTTTTACCATGCCACCACATCTAGCATGAAGAGACTTTTAACAAATGAAACGTTAAGAAAGCATTTACTCTTCCCAACACATACAGAACTGCAAATTTATCAGAAACAAAAGGTTGAGGATTCAAATATTTACTCAAGAAACCGTGAAAAAGACTTGGTATTAAATAACCAAAAAGAGATAAACTTTATAAAAAGCTCTGGTGTCTCTTCTCACCTCTTCAAGACACCAAAACTCTTCTGTGGCTATCTGTATGTACTAAATCACCTTCCCAGTACTCTTCTTTATAACCAAAAGGCTAATCTCTGTATACCTTTGATAGCCTTCCAAAAGGCTATCCCTTGCATCTGTTAGAAGACAGCATAGAAGCCAGAAAACTTGCTATTTTAAGTTAGAACAACGTATTAATGTAAGATAAAAGTGTCACTTCAAGTTACAGCTAGCGAAGCCCAGGAAAACTTGGACCAATTAATTACATGGCTCACACCACATAGCTAACCTTGAACTGCCATTATTTTGCAGAAATAAAAGCTCATAGGGTCTCTCAGTCTCAGACCACATTTTCCAATGAAAGTAAGCTGTCCTTCACTCAGGCAAAATCCACAACATCTGGCCCAAGGTGCATTAATAGAATGCTACATTTTCTGCTTTTGCACGGTTTCCTGTGGTCTTCCATTGTTTTGAGGTTTTCTGGCGGGTTTATTTTTAGTATAAAATACACAGTAATGCACAGAATTCAACAGTAACTGTGTTCTTCACTCCTCATCAGTGTTTCTGGGCAGTCTACCCTTCCCTCCCTCACCATTACAGCAAAGGGTAAACATGCACCTCAGTTTTGGTTATCTGCACATCACTAAAATGTATCATCTGCAGAACAAACACATTACATGTCCCCATCAGCATTTGGGAAAATCAGGCATCACGTGCTTGTTCCAGACACAAGCTGCAAAGGCAGGTACTGCTGGTCCAGATTTTAACAGCAATGCAGCAGAACCTGGAGTACTGTGACTGGAATATTTTCCAGGGCAAGCTGTTTGGGACCCCATGGGCCACAGCCACAGAGCAGACACAAAACTGCAGCCGCCTGGGTATACTCTTAGCAGCTGCTGCAACGTGATGCACACACATCAAACAAGAAAAATGCTAAATGCCCGATCGGCAGGCACTACACCCACATTAGCTCACTCTTAATATATGCAGAGTCAGGCAAACATCTCTGCCTTCTAGTTCCTCAGCAGCTATGAAAACAGCCGGATCTGCAGCGCGCTCCCTAAAGCGCCACAGCCCAATAAAGCTTACAACGAGAGGAGGCAAAAAGATGCAGTTTTCCAGCCTAGGCCCAGTTCCCAGCTCTCTTGAAAGGCAGATTTCTAGATGCCGGCAACAAAACAAGTTCTTGGTAAACCGCTCCAATTAAGGCTGATCCTTGCAGAGAGCAGAGGCAAGCAGAGGCAGCACCTACCGCTGCACGGACCACGGCTGTGACTCAAGCAACCACCACACTGAACCGCTTTTCCGGGAAGAAAGACGCCTTTGCTTTCTTTCCCGAGAGCGGTACGCGACGGCAGGAGATGCCACGTCTGCCCCTCCGCGCTCCAGCCCGGGGACGGAGAGCAAAGCGGGCAACTCGCGCAGCAGCCAGGCCCCGCTCGCTGGGCACGGAGAGCGCGGCGGCACCTCCGGCACGGCAGCCTGCGCTCGCCGTCCTGCTGCGACCGTCACCGCTCAGCCCATCGGCGGCTACAAGACCTCCACCATCTCCCCCTGCCCCTCATTTCTCCTTCCCCTTTTCACCACGGAAAAGATGAGAGATGAGGCAAAGTGGGGGGGGGGGGGGGGGGGGGG
>WBNH01004679.1:40002-56110 GCA_013401255.1 Urocolius indicus | reverse complement strand
CCTCAGCGCCGTGTCCTCAGCGCTGCGGCGGCCGGGGGCGACCCTCGCGCTCTCCGTGCGCGGGCACGAGCCGCTGCTTCGTTAGGCGGGTGTACGCGCAGCGCCCGGCAGGACGCGCGGCGGCTCCTGCGTGAGCGGCGCGGATCGAGGAGGCCCAGCAGGGTATTGAAATCAGCAGGGCTGACCAGTCACAACCAAAATGAACTATCGGAAGATAGATAGGCGCTTTTTTTTTTCCCCCCCACAGACGGATTGATAACTATTCAATTTTCCCTTCAAAGCCAGGAGATTTTAAGATGCCAAGCAACTAATGTAGAATTGTAGTATCTGCGACATAAAGTGGGGTATTTTGACAGCATTGTGAATTTGTCTTTTCAGAGAATTTGGTAAACATCTGTGAAGTGGTTAGGCATACCCCACTGCAAACTATCATAAGTAACCTGTACGTACAAAGGCCTGTAATTAATTACTATGGTAACGTGGTGTTAGTTTAAAAGATAATTCTGGTTTTCTCCTTCCATAAACATACTCAAAAAAAGACCTTTTTGTTCTTGGCAATAGAGTAGGGCCTGTTGCCCTGTTACAGGATGGTTCAGCCACTGCAAGCACATCTGTACTTTCCTATCCTAGCCAAAGTGCTGCAGTACTCTGCAAACACATGCTTTGAAAAAAATATTGCTGAAAATGAAGGAAGAAGCTAGGAAAAGATAAGTGACTTTTGTTGCTTAGACAACTGCTATCAAAACCCTTTCCTCTGTTTTTAATGCATTGCAACACTCCAAGTTTTTCCTCCTTTGCTATTAGTTTTTATTCATTGACATTTTTCTCCCCCATCTTGGAGACCTCTTCCAACCTGATAACTTTTGTAGCAAAAATAACAAAACAGAAGGTCACTCTTCCCTTATTTTCTGTGGCCTGGGTATACAGCCCTGGTATTGCCCCAAGTTACCACAGTTTAGGGTCTATGGAAAGCACTGAGACACTTCCAAAGCTATTGATTCTTGCATAGTCACGTGAAGTACAACACTTTGCTTGTGATTACATTCCTTCCTTCTGCCCTCCCTCTCAAAATAAAGAAGCAATTAGGTCTGAATGTGATGATTTGCCTTGTTTTAAGAGGGAGGCTTGACCAGATGACCTCTAGAGGTCCCTCCCAACCTACCTTATTCTGCTCTGTTCTCCCTCATTTGGAAAGACTAATAATAGCGGTCTTCATGACTGTTAAATTATATCCAAGAAACGTTCCATATCCTTGGTGCATTTTTCTTCCAGAGCTCTGCTTTATGCCATGTTTCACAGCTCATCATGACAGGTTTGACTGTGCACAAGTCGCCTGTGAACCTGAAGGGAACTGCTGCTAATGCAACTCTATTAGCAACGACCTTCAGGTTCTTACATGTTTTCAATCATTACATAGTGATTTTTTTTTCTCCTTCTTTCATTTTTTTTTGCAATTAAAATGCTGGAAATAGCAGTCTGTTTGTTTTCAATGTAAGGCTTTTATTTCTGCAACACAGTTTTGGCTTATCTCTTTCTGAAAATGTAGAAACAATTTTG
Source organism: Urocolius indicus (assembly GCA_013401255.1). Taxonomy (NCBI): domain Eukaryota; kingdom Metazoa; phylum Chordata; class Aves; order Coliiformes; family Coliidae; genus Urocolius; species Urocolius indicus. The sequence continues at coordinate 54,553 of WBNH01004679.1, read as the reverse complement.
AGTCTTGTATAAGCACACTTATATGAAATTAACCTCCTGGACAGATGTAAACTGCCCTTACAAAACTGACCAGTTCACATTTAAATATAGTAAATAAAGCTTGACTGAGAAGATTATTACCAAAAGCACTAAGACTGATCTGTAACATTTATGAAGTGAAGAAACATGGATGAATCTGTAAAAAAACCCAAACTGACAACCTTCTGAGGGCAACAGTTTTCTTAGCGATTGTGGTGATTTGTAACACATGCAAATCCGCCATCTTCTGGCATGTTCAGACCCTCTTGCTACGTGAAAAGTGCTATTTACACTGAAACATTTTTTTACTGTCTATAGTTTCCTCCCCTTCCCCCATCCCCATTTCAGTTTAAAGACAGGCATTTGCATCGCTCCATCTGTCAATGGCTTTTAAGGCCCGGTGCTCCCCAGTGGCCCAGCAGCACTTTCTTTCTAGAAGTCCTGCACCATCTGAGATCAGCCTCACCGCCTCCCACAAGGCTCGTGATTGCCCTTGCCGCACAGTGCTGCTGTTAAATTAGAGAGGCAGACAGAAATGGTCAGATTTTGCAGAGCCCTCATTCCCTTCAGCTCCTGCATACACATAGAGCTCCTCTGGGCTTCGTGAACAAAGTCAAACAGGGTTTCTAAACCTGCTCCACAACGCCACAGCCTGCCTTTGTTCTTGTAATATTTTAAGGTCATTTGGCATAAGTTGCTGTGTGAGAATCAGCACAGCACCTATCTCACATGGAAGCGCCTGGCCCAGGTTTCATAAGGGCATCTCATTAGATGGGCCTGGATATTTCAAAGCGGAAGAGGTTACGCTGAAAGTTTCACTTTTCAGGTGGAAAAAAAAAAATAAAATCCCCACACAAAACCTTTTGCTCTGTAAAGTACGTAAATGTAAAGTACATTAATTGGATTCAGCATGTCTACATCCTACCTCTATCTATATGCCCCTTAGCCTAGAGAAAAGCCTTCCTTGGCCATGGCGGCTCGGAGACTTCTTTACGGCATTAATCTACCAGTCAGCTTGCATGTATTTTCAGGAATTGGACATTGTAACGATCTTAAGTCTGTGGCTCCTTATGTTCAGCCTTGGGCGAAAGGCAAAACAGCTCTTGCTGGTTGAAAAGACCAGTGCAAGCTTGACATAGTTTTAAGGTTGGATAGCTCAAGATCCACGAGGGATAGAAATGCATGCTTTTTACTGTCTGAAAGCTTGGAATTACAGCTTTCATGTGTCAAAAAGCGTTAGTCTCTGATGGTGTGTGAGTTACCTGTTGCTAGAAGAGTGTGGGCTGTTTCAGAGGTGCTTGCTGGTACTGAAGTAGGTGGCTTTCAGGAATAGAAATGTTTTCAAATTCTGATACTCCACTAATGAATTGAAGGAAGGCAGTTTTATTAATAAAATTTCCTAGACTCAATCAGTGCATCTTCTTGATGAGCTTGGAGTGAAACAGCCAAATCAGAAGTAGGGAATCAGACCTGTGGTTTTCCAAGCCTAAGAGTCCCCAGTATTGTTGAGCATTCTGACTCCCCATGTAACATACCTGTACAATTTCACCATGTGTGTTTGCATTCAGACTGTAACTCATTATCAGCACCACAAATACGGAGGTTCTGCTGGCATTTTCCTTCCTAAAATGATTTCCCAGGTCAGAGAGTGTTACTTTACACCTTCCAACACTCCCCATGTGACATTTCTGTAAATGTTTCTTCTCCTTTTTCTTTGATTATATCTTATGACACACCAGCAAGGTAGCCTCTAATTAATTGGGATTCAACACCCTTTGATGTCTCCAAGTGCTGTTTCAAAGCATTGGTCTTTGCTCCCAGAAAGTTCACTGCAGATTTCTACAGATTTCATTTGGTGACGATTCTCATCATCCCCTTGGCCAAGCTTTGGAACAGACATCCTATATATTAGAATAGAACACCTCTTTTGGGTTGCAGTTGTACAGCTTGCCCACCCACAGCCTGCAAAAAATGTTTGTCCCTTGTGACAACAAACCGGGGGGATAGTATATCACTAGTTATGCTTTGAAGCATTTACTTTGCCCAGGGGCCATAAACTAAATATTTAATTAATTTAAATTGTAAAGAATGCAGCCTTATCTGTGAAGAGGCCTCAAATAGACAGCAGTCAAGGAGAAAGCTCTCCAAGGTATAATAAATTAAAACTATCGTGCCCTCCAGAATACTAAGCAATAAATATAATCACAAAATAAATAAAATCTCAAAGATATTAACAAAATCTGAAAGCTTGACTTATAAGGGAGCAAATAGTCAGCCAGGAATCAGCGATATGGATCGTGTCATGGTATGAGGTAGTATTTAAGGAATTTGGCAACACTACTTTGAAGCAGGCAATTTTGGAAAGATGCTAAACTTGAAAGTCATTCTCATTTTATTGTCCCCTTTTTTAGACACTGTAGAGAATTTGGCTTCATTGTTCTCCTTCACTAGTTAATCAGTCATTATTTCAGGCGCTTCTTACATTTATTTGAGACAAAAGTGTAGGTAAGCAATAAAGCTGATAGTGGTTCATTACATGTAGACTGTCAAATAAACAAAAACTGCATGTTTTTCTAAAAAGCTGTAATAGTATAAACACTATTTGAGAAAACCTCCTTTGTATTATAGATTGTAATACAAATTCAGACTGAGCAATGAACATCCTAGGACTTCCAACCACCACAGTGGTGGAAAATGTATTTTCCAGGTATAGCAGTAGAAGAAGTATTTATGTAGTGAGTTTAAAGCACCTCACTTTATAATTAGATTGAGGAGTTTATCTAAGTAAAATACCTGGCTTGGTACTGCTGTGGCTGTTTTTTCTAAGAGCAGCCTTGAACAGACCATGATATTTACCAAAGCAAATGAATTCAGGAGTTTTGTGCACTTAGTACATACAACTGGGATTTCTCACATCTTTTTATACAGGTGCACAAGGGAATATCTAGCAAGACTTATACATCAGGAACCTCTCAGAAGAAATAAAAAGATTATATTAAATATGCCAGCTGCTGTGGTAGTTTTACCCTGATAGATTTTTCATAGATTATAGGAGCCAGCATGTGCAAAGAGTGGGAAAGGGAGCATAGGGAGCCTGGAGAAGACTTGGTTTACCTTACCATACTCTCCTCTTTGGCAGCCTCCATATGTGAGATTTTGAGGACCTGACGCGTTGGCAGAATCCTGATTGATTGCAACTGCTGGAACCAAGCAGGGACATTTAGGACTCCTGGTGATAAACACAAGCATTGCCATCATCTCCCTGTGGTACAAAGGCATTTCTCAGGCCGGGGATAAGAATCAAGCTCTTGCTGAAAATGACTTCTTTTTGCCCTTCACCAAAACCTCCTGTGACACAAGTGTTTTCTTTCTGACTATCATTTTTGTTAAGCTTTCTAGCAAGGACAGTTCAATGTCATTCATATTTCTTTGACTTCCCATTTTCCAGGCCTTTATTTTCAGACCTGAATTATTTCCCTTGACAGCCTCTACTTGCACTGCCAAAGTGCTCCAAATAGGTCCACTGCTGGTTTTATCCATTCATTTACCTGCTTGTGAAATCTGCACAGTGGATGGGACTATTCAACACTGCCACGCTCTTCCCCACCTAAGAACTTGCAGCAGAAAGAAGTAGGACATTGTCAGCCCACCCAAATGACTCTAACAGCAACTCTGCAGAGTCTTAACCTCAGATTCAGATCGATCTATATTGGGGAAAAAACAAAACAAAACAAAAGTTTAAAGAGTCATTCTGTACTGTGTGTCCTCTAGCAGTGTGATTTTGCCAATAGCTTCAGTTTCATCATTCAATTACAGTGCAGGTTCTGAGGTGTCCCGGGGAGAGGGGAGGGCAAGTTTAAATACAGAGAAGGCAGCAGTGGCGGATGGCTTGCAAGGCTGAAAGAAGTGTAGGAGTTGGCTGTGTCAGTGTCCGTTCCATCTGTTAGTGAGGTAGGCGAAGCACCTTGCCAAAGATACTTGCAGGGAGCACGAAGAGTAGGAGGACATTCAAAACCCACCAGGAGGAGTTCCTGTGTGATCTGCTCTAGGTAGTCCTGCTCCAGCAGGGTGGTTGGACTACATGATCTTTTGGGGTCCCTTCCAACCCTTGAGATTCTGTGATTCTGTGAGTGCCTGCTCTACAAACACCTCTATCGTTAATCAGGTGACTGGATTTTTTTCTCTGTGCGGAATTTTTGCCATGTCCAGCAACAAGTCAATGGTACCCTCACTGCTGGGTTGGTTCTAGGAGTCAGGTACTCCTAGCGCTGCGTGCAATGCGACAGAAACTGGACATGGCCCAACTGCTTGGTAAAACCAAGGTAGAGTTAGGCTTGGCTCCAGATTTTTAATCTATAGCTTCCTGTCTGCAATCTGGGAGTTGGTGAGGTAGGCGAATGACTTAGCACCAGTATGCTTTAAAATAGCTTTGTGTTTGGATTTCAGCAAGCAGGAAGGACCTCATCTCAGGTACTGGAAGACCCAAAACTTTCAAGAGAGCAAAAGGAAACACTCACAGTGAAAGATGCCCAGAGGCACAAACTCCCTCCTGCTAGAGATCTACTGCGTGCAGCAGATCACTTACGTGTAAGGCTTTTTTGAATGCCTTGCAAGTCTTATTTTTTTCAATGTGAAGCTCATGACTGTAGTGGTTTTGGCCTGGGCCAGGTTTTTCAGTAGCAGCGGGGCTAAAGGAGTGGCTTCTTTAAACAAGGGGAGTTGCCAGAAGCTTCCTCTGTAGCTGACAGGGTTTGGGCCAGTAAGTTTTAAGCTGGACCCTGCACCTGACCCAGGCCTGGCCAATTAGTGATGGAGGTAACGCCCCTGTGAATAACAGATTTGAGAAGAAGAAGTTGTTGCGAAGTTGTGAAGAAAACAGCAGCAGCAACAGGGAGAGAGAATGTGAAAACATCTCCGCAGACAAGAAGGTCAGTGAAGAAGGAGGGGGAGGAGGGTGATCAGGCACTGAANGGGACCCAGGCTGGAACAGCCTGTCCCTGAAGGACTGTCTCTCCTGGTGGATGACCCACACCGGGCAGTGTGTGAGGAGCTGCCCCGTGGGAGGGCCCATGCTGGAGAAGTTCATGAGGGACTGTCTCCCGTGGGAAGGGACCCCACAGTGTAGCAGTGGGAAGTGTGAGGAGGCCTCCCTCTGAGAAGCAGCAGCGGCAAAGTCCATCTGTAATGAACTGAACACAACCCCCATCTCCCATCCCCTGCATCGCTGTGGGGGAAGGAAAGGGAGTCCCGGGAAGTGGAGGGGTGGGGAGAGGTGTTTTAAGACGGTTTTATTTCTCATCTCCCTGCTTTTATTGTCTCTTCAATAAGTCAAACCTTTTTCTCCCTAAGTTGAGTCTGTTTTGCCCGTGACGTTAATTACCAAGTGATCTCTCCATCCTTATCTCAACTCACAAGCAGTTTGTTATATTCCTCTCTCTCCTGTCCAGCTTAGGAGGGGGAGTGATATTATGACTAAATAATTGGGCTAAACCGCCACAATGACAGATACCAGGTGTGATCTCTCACCATTTCTTCGTTGAAGCATATGAACATTGCAGTGGTAGCTCTACCAGGCAAAAATCATATCCCATTAGATCACATCTGCTATTTTAGCACTTTGCAACCATTTACATCTTAGGCCTCACCACCCTGCCTGGCAGGACTGGAAGTGCTCCTTCAAACACTGAAACAAAAGTACCAGTGAAACCATTTTTTTTTTTTTGTTTCATGTTAAAGTAATCATTTTTCAAGCATCGGTCTCATGATAACTTGTGATATCTAGGCCTTGTTGACTGGAGAAGAGTTAAGTGTGAGAGAGTCAGTGTCTTGTCCAAAGCCCAGTGAATATGTGAAAAAAAAACCAACCCCAAACCTCAACCCCCCTTAACTTACTCCAATTCAATGAAGAAATTATTCAGCTGATGGCCTGCACTCAAACCCCTGCAGCAAATGTAGGAATACAAAAGTCAAGTTTTTACTGAAATATTAAGCAATCCAAATACATGAGTTTGCAGACCCAACACAAGAGAAGCTGCCATAGAAGTAGTCAGGGATAATTGTGGGGTTTAATGATGAGTTAGATAATAAAGGCTATTGGAAAACTGAAGTAGTCTTTATGTTCTCTGAGAACACAGAAGAAACAGACTAAATAAAAAATAATGGTATGTCTAGACATGTTTACACTAATATTTGCATTCATTCAAATTATAAGACCTTTTAATGTTTATGACCCGCCTGGACATGTTCCTATGCCACCTGATCTAGGTGAACCTGCTTCTGTGGGGGAGTTGGACTTGATAATCTCTAGAGGTCCCTTCCAACCCCTACCATTCTATGATTCTACATTTTTTACAGTGACAGTGAAGCATAAAGATAAATCAACTTCAAAGGTTTAAGCATGTTACTCTATATGCTGAAAATGGAGCATGCTCCTTGTCAAAATAAATTAGACCAGAGGAAAGCCTGTTTGTTTACATGAAATTCAGGTGGCCCTGTTATGTCCAGTGTAGAAAGACCCTTTTATACTCTCCATTTGGAAAAGCTTCACTTAATGGAAAACTATACATAAACACTAGTCACCACATGGTAGACAGCAGCAAAAAATAAAGCCCAGTAGATTTGAGGGATGATGTATTTCATGCACAGTTCCTCTCCAATGACATTGTCTCCTCTTGAAAAGCAAGTTACTGGGACAAATTTAAGGAATACTTTCCTTTAGAGAAGTAACGATAGTGAATAGATGATCTTTTGAGGTCCCTTCCAACCGTTACGATTCTGTGATTCTGTGAAATGAGTGGCTAGTTGAGAAATGTTCTGGCATTACTGTATGAACAAAGTTAAGGTGAAAGGCAGCATTATGGCCTTTGCTAGAGAGGTGGCATCTTTCATTACTTTGTCAGCCTTGCTCAAAATACATATATAGGAATGTCACTGTATGGTCAGATACCATTTTTTCCACAAAGAAGGAAGACAGGAAGAAGATAAAATCTCCTAGATCTTCATTTTGTCCCTCTTGGGTGAATTACAGGAGACAAATGTGCTTCCAAGCTAGTATAGACAAATATAAAGTATTGACAGCACTGTGTGACAGTGCATGAACCAATTTGCATTGTTAAATGTATTCACACTGAGTATTCCTTATGGTTTGGGTTCCATAAGAGGAGCTGTGGTGTACTGAGCAATGCAAAGCACAAACTGAAAAGGCATTTTGTGCTGACTGCTAGAAGAGCTATGTAAAAATATGATGTATGTCATGAAGTGCTCACTACACAAAGGCCTCAAGTTTTTCAAAGCAGAATCAAATTGAATGGTTATTTTTACCAGCTTTACTCTTTAGCTTTACTGTGTTAACAATCAATGTATAAAGAATGAACATCTTTGCTTTGTTGTGTAGGAAAGTTGAGAAAATGGCAAAGTAGGAAATTAAAGCACTAATAGCTAGGTTTCTTGTCCTTAAACAAAATATCAAATGCTACGTATCAAATAGCAATACTAAAGTCTCATTCATTGCAATATGGTGTAAACAGATTGTAGACACCGTGAGGACAGAGATGCCAGCCATGGCAATGTTTACTATTAAAACACTATTAAGTGCTGGCACTCCACACCGTAAGACCGTTTCCTTTTTCACTTTCCATTACCTTTGGTCAGTAACAATCTACTTTAGTGTAACTGGCAAGCCCTTTCAGAATATATCACATGGCTTACACTCTTCTGAACAAGTCCCAGGCAGGTGTTACAAACATAAAACCACAGATGAAATCTTGTCCTTCTCCTGCAGGTTTACCAAAAGGGAAAAACAACAAATAATGACTGCTTAGCACCACAGCATACTGCTTAAACCATTTAATTACCATATTCAAATACAGTTACGTTCTTTGCCTGAGTGCTTCATATTTCTCTTTAGTGAACCTTTGGTGATATAGAAAAAAAAAAAAAAAAATAAAGGGCAAACCCCATATTCACTGGTCCAGAAAATAACAAAGGGAGAGAAAAATAAGTGTGACAGTATCTTGCAAACTAGTTACCATTAAGGGATGTGCAAAGAAGGCTCAACTTCACTGACATAGCCAGACTCCCAGAAAAAGCATAAAGTAGCTTTCACCTATCACAGAAGAGACAGATCAGGCTTGAGATCTTCTAACAAGCAGGTCCACTGGCCCCTTCCCTGTAATGGTAAAGCAGATTTCTCATGCTGTACAATTTCTCTCCTTCAAGGTACTGAGCCTACCTTACGTTCAGTGTGACATAAACACCTAAATAATTCAGTAGGCTGCTCCTCATCCTCTCCTTTCTCCTATAGGTTTAAAGAAAATATGCTTTAGATTTATGCTTCCCTTATGGAGACGTTTCTAATTAGAGACGAATGCTTTCTCTCTCCTCAATGTCCAGAGCCATCAATGGGTCACTCCAGTGCTACTTTCAACTAGTTCCCACCTACTGTTGGGTGATCTGACAGTTCACCCATGGCTGGTAAGTTTGCAGTGATTTTTAACTTCCCACTTAATTAATGCAAGTATGTTCTCTCTCACACGAGGTCTGGGCTGTTATAATTGAAGACCAACTGCTTACTGAGAAAACCCACAAGACAGAAAGAGAATTGATCTATTTATATTTCGCGTTGTTCCTTTTCAGCCTCCATTCTAAGCCCTAAGAAACTACTTCTCAGCTCTACCACCCACTCCCCTCTCAGATTCCTCAATCACAGGAGTAGTTGCAGTTTTCCTTGTAAGACGGTGCAAACACAAACAGAGCAGCTGGAAGTGTATTTTAATTTCTGTATTAATTCAAATGAAGTCAAGCATTGCTAAAAGGTCTAAGTTGTGTTTGCTGGGACTGTAGGAACTAATAAATCTATTCCTTTTTAAGGCTTTTGGAAACGTTTTACTTTCCAGTCAAAATGGAAAGTCCTCAGAAAATAAAGAATAAAGCTGTCATGGGATATGATAAACCACAATGAAGCAAGGTTTTCAACCACCTGGAAAAGAGGAAAATGCATTTGTGCAAGAGTAGGTAGAAGGAGCGACTCTGCTTCCGTAAGGGCATCTGGTCAAGGACATTCTGATACTGAAGGGTGTAACAAGATGGAAGCCATAAACAAGAACACACAAGAGACACAAACCCAATAGATGAACTAACAAAGACAAAGGCAAGAAATAGACCTTGTCAGTCACATTAATTAATGGGTTATTAAGAAAACAAAGCCAAATCAGAAAGTTGCAACTGATGAGGATGCAAACCAAAGGGCCTGGGATGCCCAAGGGGTCAGTGGGGCTGTGCAAACTGATGAGGGAATGTGCAGGAGTGGGGATGAGGAGGAACAAAGCAGTAGTAGACAGCAAGAGGTGCAAGAGTGGACAGCCACCTGCAAAACTGGGACTGACACTATACTGTAAGGATTGCAACAAAGCACAGAGAAGGCTTCCATTCCCCTTTTCCTTAGCAAGAGCCATACTGCCCTTCAGTAGTCAAGCCACCTGATTGAGAAAAGTCATTAAGGTCCACAGATTATCAGTGGCTACTAAATTTTCATGGCTGCACTGGTGTGTTTGCAGCCATGATAAATCTCCCTGGCTAAAACAGACTCATCTCCCATGCAGCTAAATTATGCATACACAGATACACTAACCTGAAGTGACAGTCTACAACTGGGATGCCTTAAAGTTTTACTCTGCCTCATGTCTGCATGTATTTAATTAAAGATGCTTTTTGCTTTAGGGCAGATAATCATAGTAAACAGCTGGACTGATCCCACTCCTCATGCCTTCTATTTGGCTCCTCTTGGCAATCACCAGTTGCCGTGGAAACCACTAAATGCACCTGCAATGGTGTCACTTTTCCCAAACAGATGGAGGTGATAAGCAGATTAATTTTGCTTTGTTTGAACAAACTTTTATGGACAAAGAAGGCAAGACCTTTGAAAACCCATAGGTTCTGCAGCTAAACATCTTTGTTAGCCACCTTGCCTGCCATTTGAACTGTAAGCCACTAGGTAAGCTTGCTTTGGCATAAGAAATACTAACACTACAGGGCACATTGGAGTTGAGAATATATGCAAGAGAAATAAAAAACCTGTCCCACAGTAAAATCGGAAACTTACGTTGTGAACACTCCACTTCAAATGTTAAAACACACTCTCAAAAGGCTGTCTTCTTCCCTCAGATGTTGCATTCCCAGCTTGTCCATGTGTCACCAAACCAGACACATCTCACGTAGGTAACGTTAAGACTTAGTCAAACAACAAAGCTGCTTCTGTTGTCCTTTTTCCCCCCCACATTTTGCAACACCAACTTTCCCTTCTCTAAAGAGATACTTCCTGACATTAACATTTCCACTTCGTTCCAATTTTGACTTCTTTACCAGATACTGCAGAAAAGTAGTTCTGAAAGGTGCTTCAAATGTTTAGTTACGAAGGAAGTGGTGAATCCATGGCCTGCTTGGAAAAGGTTCAGGAACCCCGGACAGGCTGCAGGGTAACGGCCAGATGCTCTGTACCTCTGAAAAAACAGACAGTGCCACTCCTGCTTTCTGCCATCCAGCAAAAGATGGTGTTAGCTTGTGACTTTGCCTGTGTGATAACCAAGATAAACCAAGTGACAATAAACTTCAGAATTATTAGACCCGTGATTCCAGTCATGCACTATAAAATACCTAAAATATGGAACTTTCTATATGAAGAATTTTAAATAGTTGCACTGGAAAATTCTAACACAGCCATTGCTTAGGCAAAAAAAAAAACCCCAACCATACATTCTGTTAATAATTCAATATACACTATATCAATATTTTATATTTATGTTATGAATATTTAATATATGACTATTATGAATATTTAGTNGGAGGATGGAGCCAGGCTGTTATCAGTGATGTCCAATGATAAGACAAGGGGCAATGTGTATAGGCCAGAACATAAGAGGTTCCAAAGACATACAAGGAAGAATTTATTCACTGTGAGGGTGACGGAGCGCTGGTATAGGCTGCCCAGATGAGTTGTTGAGTCTCCTTCTCTGGAGACATTCAAAACCCACCTGGACAAGTTCCTGTGTGACCTACTCTAGGAGGCACTGACTGAAAGAAAATGGTACATGATGTAGAATGCTATTTGAGGAGCTTAACTGCAGATCTAAAACCTCCACAGTATGGATCCAGGTGTTAGTGCATACGTATTCGCATAATTACAAAGTGTACAAAAACAGCAAGCGTGCCTCAGGCATCTTTTCATCCATTTCAAGTAGGGGGTGACCTGAGGATACTTCCCCAGGTAATGTCATAAAATTCATACAGCCAAATTGATGTTCTAAAGGCAATCAGCTGGGATCAAAGCACTATGTTTCTGTACTGTATCTACTTTTAATATGAATCAAACAAAGTATCTTTTTTGAAGAGGGCAGTTTACCAGCTTTTAAGATCCATGAAATGTATTCCCTTCAATTATACCAGCACAGAAATTGTATGGACCCCGGGAAGAAGGGCAAAAGCTATTCCAGTTGGCTCTAGATTTTTAAAACGGCAAACACATCATGCTGAAACACGCAGAAGTTACAGCAGTGTGAGCATTGTTCAGCTGTCCAAATTCTGCACTCTAGACAGTATAGCCAGATGCTTATTGCCAGCAAGAATTTTCTTATTTGGAAGAGCTACTGTTCATCTCCACCCTTTCACAAACTAATCTTGAACCCAGATGCATTTGAAAAAGTTTTAACCGTTGACCTTTAAATAGACCAAAAGTGAGTCTGCTGCCATCAACTACCTTTGAAAGAACAGTTTCTTTCAAAAAAAGTTCATCACTGAAAAGAGATTAGCAATAGTTAGGAAGAGTATCTGTTGGTAAACAATGAATTAGAGTCCAGGGTAAATATGTTGTCAGAGAAAACACTTTTTTAGGAGATGAAAATTTTATTTAAAAACTGCCAACATTTAACAAAAACAATTTTACACTACTTTCCATTTTCTACAGAAATACAGTAACTTACAGCTGTGCTTAGTTCATTCTGTCACTAATACATATAAAAACAAGTCTGCTGTTAAATAAGTGAAAAACATCTATTTACCAACCACCACTAAACTTGTACCTGTAAATTTTGGAAGACTTCTGCATAGAATAGTTAGGACTGTAAAGGTGTGCTGGTTTGGTTTTTTTTTCCCTCTATTTTATACTACTAATATATGTAAAAATGTAATTAACATGCAATACAAAATATTTGAGATAAACACGGTAAAACTCAAGAGCGCACAACTAGAAAGCAGTGCTAGGATGCCCTCCTGTGTTTCTAACTAGACATTGGAAAACTGAATGTTTTATATGGTGGAATTTCAACTTCCCTTCACAGCAAAGCTTGATGTATAACCATGAAAATCTATACTTGGCTAAGTTCCACTGAAGAAGGATTGAAGGCGTAGAGAAAATTATCTAGTACTAGATAACAACAAATAATTGTAGAACATCTCAAATCAACTCAAGTAGATGCATTTAAAAGAGGAAAATAGCTGTTACCTAGTTACAAGCATTCATGAGATGTCAGAGTGATGAATGTGCAGTCTATTGTCACACCATAAATGTATATAACACGCTGGCAGAACAGCAACGCTTAAGCCATTCACTATATATTAAGACTTTTCCTCTTCAATATTACATCAGTTATCACATGCCATGTAAAAGCTTACCATTCATCCCTAAAGGTCTTGCATAAAACTCAGGCATTAACCTACCTGCTATCAGTATGCCAGACTTCCCAAACTAATGTGTTACTCTGGTTTGCACACAAATCTATTGCATGAAACTGTCTTTCACTACAAAAGCACTTTTAAAAACACACAAAAAGGGGGGGGGAGGGGAGTGAAAGAGGGTGGGGAAAAAAGGAAGATTTCTTAGTTATTAATACACCATAGTACACATATTTCTCTCTAGCTGCCTTTTCAAAACCTATAATCTTCAAGAACCTTAAACAGTTTTTCCTCAGCCACAGTGCTGATGAACATACACCACTCTAACTGCTTTCTTCCTTGGTAAATGGCCATATTTATGACTTCAAAGTCATCCCTTAGAATCCATCACGCAAAACTGCTATGAAGTGGCTGGTATCCTCTCCGCGGCGTGGCCTGATCATACGTCAGCAAAGTCACTGAGAACTTTGTCATTCATTTTAAAAGATGGAAAAAAATCAAGCACTCAGACTGGAAACAAACTAATGGCCAGATCCTGCAAATTATTTCTGAACAAGGGTTTATTACTTGCTCATGCTAAGCTTTCTGATTTAATGAACCACTAAATTAAGTACACTAAAATTGTACATACCAGCTTAACGCTTTCTTACATGTTCTCACTACCTTCTGTCCTTGCAGCTAGTGACATAAAATCAAAAAAAGAACCTGTACAAGCGGGATATGTCCTTGCTTGTTTACGTTTTACATTTAAGATGATGAGCTGTAGTTTCAGTAATGCCCTATGAATTCAGGTGCTCATTTAAAAAAACGATGAATGAATCACATTATCCAGGAGAAGAGAAGAAAGGTGCTAATATTTTCCAATAAAGCTGAGCCCTTTTAAGGAGAGCTTTCAAATCCAATAATTGAAAGTCAGGAGTTATTAAAAACAAGTAACTTTGAATTTATTTTTTTTAAAATATGATTTATTTTATTAAAAAAACCTTAAAAGATTGAAAATAATAGTATCAAACAGGCTACTTTGTGTTTGTTTTCAAATACCAGTTTCATTTGCCAGTTTGTATCTGACACACTGTACTTGATCTCCTGTGATGCTAAAGCATCAAACCTGAAAAATCTTTATCCAGATTATGCCTGTCTGTTCCTTCCTGGAGCATTCCTAATGAAAGTTCCCCAGGGAGGATACTGGCTGAGCACTTCCTGGTTGTCTCAGCTTTCCAGACCTTACAAACTCTTTCACTGTCTCAAACACTCCCCACAAGCACTCTGAATAAACACTGTCTCTAATAATTTGGTTTGTGTACGCACATATTTGCCCAAGTGCCATGAAAGTAAGGCATATTAAGCAAGACATCTTGCCACTTTCAGCAAACAACCTGACATTGGCAATGATCCTGCTGGCTTCAGACTTAGGACAAGCCTTCCGCGGAAGAGTTCTGTTTGCAGGCCACCAGTGTTATACAAAAATAGCCACATGTGGAAGATTTTTGCCTTTTTTTCACAGGATATGACATAAATAGTTCATCCATCCACCCATCCATCCACATTTATTCTGGGAGAATAAATACAGGTAATTCATTCACAGATAAGCTCTCTACTGATGACAAAGAAAACAATCCCCTCTGAAAGGAATTAATCCTACAACTAAGACCAACCAGTGAAAAAACAAATTAATGCTTTACATTCACTACCCTGTAGATCACCAGTCATTTATCAGATTACTTTCCAGTGTCTTACTGTCCTGCTATTCCTTCCGCTACAAATTTTACTATTTATCTAATTTCTCTGCATTGGAAATGTACATAAAGCTTACATGATCACAACTGTTTATCTGATAGTTTTCCATAAAAAAAAATGCAAAATACTATGT
>WBNH01004679.1:1718-39032 GCA_013401255.1 Urocolius indicus | reverse complement strand
GTTTAAAATATTTATAATATTAAGTTTAAAAGCCACCCTACTTCCTTCTAATATGAAAGCTGTGAGAATTGCTTTTCTTTTCACATATCTTCATAAAATAAACATTTTGCCCTACACAGAATAGTACTTTGATGGACATGATGGCGTTACAGAATTAGTGTTTAATGACTCACTTAAATACTGCAGTGTTGTCACTGCTTTGGATCGTAATGCTACTTAAAAACTACTTACTACGTCTACTGTTTCTATTACATCACATAATGACAACACTCCCAATCATGGTTTTTGAAATGACTACCCAGTTTTAAATTAAAAAAAGAAAAACTGGAACAAAAAGGAATGAATACAGTAGGTATATATACTATGCCTTGTAAAAATAAGTTCTGGTACCTTGTATCATTAGTGTGATTCTTCAAGAACAGATAATACTCTGTTAAAAATCCCCAAGTATTTATCTACTTGTTCTACGCAGCCATTCTGGAAATCCTACTGTATTAACAATGTACCACTTCCATAACTTTATTCACAACGAACATATAGGAATACCCAATCCAAGAAAAGCTCTTTGTTTTACCAGAAAGTGTCTTGTGAAGAAAATATGCACCTCACTGTGTAAAAATGGCCCCTAATTCACTACAGTAGGCTATGCCCTGAGAAGTTAATATTACACACTAAGCAAAAGCCCCTAGGAAGTGTCAGGTCTATAATTCAGAAGCATAAACTGTCTACAAGGAATTTATTGTAAAGCACATGTTTCCTGGAAGCACATATTTCCTCTATCTTTCAGAAACACATTGCTTCTTCAGAGGAAAAGACTAATAGAAGTTTATGCTAATTCTAGTTCTCCCAACTTTAACTACAGTATACTTTTTTTTTTTTTTTATCTCTCCTTTAAACTCTCCTGGGGTAACTAGATGGCTTCATAGATAAAGCTCTTGCTTTTCACCTCTGAAAGAGGATGCAGGTCTAGCATGAGGTTCTAAAAAAACTGAGCCTGATGAACTCCACTTAAGGACATCTATCAGAGCACTTTTTAGGAGGTAGAGTTATCTAAATACAAAATGAGGCCACCTCACCAATGCTTTGCTACATTCTTCTTTGCTGGCTGGAAGAGTAGAGGAGAGGTCGGGAAGAAAAGACACCTCTGAGCACAAGGGAAAAAAAAAAGGAGGAAAATAATCTTAAGACAGAGATACTGAGCTTGAATATTAAGTGCATTTGAGAATAGGCAAGCTACCCTATTTCCTTTGTATAAATATAAAATAGTAAGATCTAATTGTAAAGACCTCTCATCCCCAAATGAGTACAGGACAAACGTGCTTTTAATTGTCACATCTACATTTCACTTCACTGCTGCTTTTTCCAAAATTGCTCTATTAGATACGGCACAGGAGTTGCGGGGTTTTATTTTTTCCTATACCAACGGTTCACTTCCTACTATATTAAAACAACTACAGAACATTTTTCCCTTACAGAAGACAAAAAAGCCTCTAAGCAAACAATCTTGTCCAAAAATTCATTAAGTCTCTGAAGACTCATCACTTAAACTATTCTCTGGTAGTCACATTTCTTTCATTGCATGATGTCATTCTGAAAAAGTATGCTTGTGGAGTCTGGCTATGCAGACAAGCCTTTCCAAACCCCTTTGTTTCTGTTCATCGATATTATAAAGTACCGTTTCAAAAATTCATCAATTTTCTGCTTAGGAAAAAAATTGCTCCTGTCCACATTTTAAATAAAGCATCACTAACATGAAATTGGAAATGCCAGAAATCTTTATTGTAAGATAGAATCTAAGCTTTCTCACTATATTGCCACTCATTTATTTGTCTTAAAACAAGTTCTATAGAAGGTAAATAATCAAACAGTATAAACTCATAATTTACTTCTCCCCCTTTTAAATAACACATGGAATTGATTGTATAAATATGTAAGAAGTCAACAAAATACTAATATGAAGGCATGAAGGGATTAAAAAATATTAATCAGAGCAACTACGGAAATATGTTCCAATAACAACATTATACAAAGTTTGTTATAGTAACTATCTTTAATGCTGCATGTGTTGTGCCAGTGACTGTTGACACCCAAGAAAAGTCAATGAAATAACAGTTATGTATTTAGCAGCATTCAACCCATTAAAAAAGTGACTCCTTCTGTTATAACTTCTGTAGTCTCAAATTACATTTGCTTCTCAAAACCCTTTGTTTCTAGCACAAAGAAATTTCTACAAAGAATGATCCAGTCAACAAAGAGAATTTGCATCAATTCACGAGGAATACTACAGCAGAAGATAAAATCAGTGAAAATGCTGAATTTTACATGAACACATTTACAGACATATGAGGTTTGATTTTATATTTGAAGGATCTTCAGATTGAGTGCCTTGTAATCTGCAGCTTATGTTGGACGTTCTCTGCAAGCATGTTCACTAACTACCTTATCATTCTCTGACGTCTGAAACACAAAAACTAAGATACATCACACAAAGTAGCTGCACTCAGTAACTTTCATGCATGTTAACTACAAAGGGCCTGAAGCCACTTTTTCTTTCATTTGGTGCCCAAATGGGATTCTGGTGCATAATGCAATTGTTGACTGTTACTTTCCAAAGATCATGGTTGCAGTACATCACACAGCTGTGAGCTTAATGCAATTTATTGGAAATACCTCTTCAATAATTCCATGTTAAAAGGCTTCAGGACATGGTCAGCTTGAAGCTATTTAGTTAAGTCTTTTTTTTCTTTGATATAATTTATGTCATTACCATGAAAAAAAATAAAGTGTAATTTTAACACCTTGAGGTTTCACTTTTATTGTTTAGCTTCCTGTGTGGCTGTCTGGTCTGCAAACATTTGTAACAGATGTAACTACTCTTACAGGGTTTTTTATTTTTTTTTTTAGAAAAGGAGGGAGCCAGTATTTCCAGCAGTTGCAGGCTTTGAAAGCCAACACTTAAGAGTCATACTACAGTCATCAGTGTTTCATAAAACTAATTAAAACTACTAGAGCTCTCAGACCATTACTCAAGTACACATATACAATGCCTCTCTGGTCAGTTACAAAGGATCAAATCTTGTCTTCTTACAAGAATGATTAACTAGTGCTGACATGGATAGGAACTGCACATATGTTTATGATGGTAAGATTGTCAGATTCCATAGCACAGTACTTTCACGGTATAGCTCTAAGAAAGCCAACTAAGACTAACAATTATAGTCTAGAAGAAATATATAATGGATTTTAAGTCAGATCCTAACATAAACCTTTTCCTCTAAAAACTTCGAATGTTCCAGTGCAAGAAAAGAGCATCTCTTCCCTTCCACAGTTCAAGGAATATTTCTTACCATGCTTCTGCCATCAATATTTTACTCATGAACAGGTAATTTTTGCCACGGTAAACAGAGCACAATTACACTACTGACTGTATAAGTAATCTAGGACCAAAAATGTGATCCTTAATACGCTGCCAACTGACTTCACACTTTCCAGGTCCATATTAGTCATTAATGGGATACTGTTAATCAAGGCTATTACACATGTTTTAATGTATCTTTCATACTCAAAAAACATCTGAGATGGGTAAAAAGTTCTTTCTCAAATTAAGAACTTTAGTTCAGACTCCAGTTTGTACCCAAACATTCCCATTTGTTAGTTGTCACAGTCAATATCTTATGCCAAGTGAGACTCTCACTCCATTCCCACACCTCCTTCACACACTGCGTAGGTTCTTCTGCAACTAAAATCATCAACCAAGACAACATTCCATAGCACCTCAAAAAAAAAAAAAAAAAAAAAAGCCATGTAATATGTCCCTAGATATACAGAGTCTGCTGTGGATGAGACAAAGCTTTGCCATGGAGATGCCCAAGCCTAGGTCAGTCTTATCTAGGTACTGTAAACAGGTGAGTGTACATTTACAAACGTCTGTCAGTTTGTGCCTGAAATGAGTTATGAACATACTCACCACTAGAGGTGGTTTCTTCATTTTGAAATGCAAGTGTAATCTCCATCCATCAAATTATTTAGAACTGTTGGAATTCCCCATGTTTCAAGTGCCTCTTTTTCCAAATGTTACCTTTTGAGCAGGCTACCTATTTTGGTTTTTTTTTCTTGCCTCGTGGCTGCTCTCTCTGCCCAACTAACAGTAGCTTAAAACTTAGCACAGTCAGGAGGCACTCTGGGCAGGAGAAATGTATAGCAATTTTGGAAAAATTTCTTGAAAATCTAATCCCCTCAGTGAACTGTCTGTTTGGAACATGAGGCAATGTTGCTATTGTACAAGCTTCTACAATTGTACAATGTTTCTTCCCTAGTTCTTTGGACCAGCAAAATTCCATTAGTGTAAAAAATCCCTTATATAGGCAATATCTAAGGAAATGACAAACCATTCACGTTTAATTTCACTGGAATAGAAACACATTTCAAATTCCCTTACAATTTACAGTTATGTAAACAGAAATGTATGGTTGGAGAAGTGCTCTGAAGGAAATCAAAAGACAAAAATCCCAAAGACTGAAGCTCTGCAAAAGAACAGAAGTGAAGAGGTAGCTCCCTCCTGCTTTTTTTTTCTTTTGAAATGTATAGTCTCAATGACTGGTCAGAAGAATTACTTTTTTACTCCATTATCTATTGGACTTGCATAGTCTTGGTTAAGTATGTTACCAATGTGTGATTTAGCAGGCTGAGATTCTGTAGTGTACATAATACATTCAGAAATGTGTTATCGTCATTAATTCTGGATAGTTGAGATTAAATAAATAAATAAATAAAAGTAGGAATCAAAGGTAGTCTAAGAAAAGTATTCCCAAATGTAGCTCTGTCTGTTAAGCGTGTACGTATGGTTGAACTATTTTGTCACATTTTCCTCTATCTGCTTTTCAGGATTTCAACTTCATTGACTTTTCAATCAAACTCATGTAACAATTAATAAGCAAACACAAACTCAGTTACAATAATAAAAGACATGGCTCCAAAACTGCGAAGTGGAGCCTTGAGAAAGAAACACTGTAGTCTGGGGTTGTACCGATGGTTGCTAATTCAAAATAGCACTCATTGAATATAATCTCAATCGAATAAGGTATTAGAAAGATGCCACTGTAATACAGAGGAACAACCCGGTAACAGATTTAGCTGATGCCCACCTATTCTTTTTCCAGACATTCTGCTTCAAAAGCATTTCAGACCTTTTTTTTTTTTTTTTTTTTTTAAAGCTAAATGATTCAGAGTCCACCTTAGTGCAGAAGTTATAAAATAAGAAAACGGCATGGTAGGAAGCTGACCCAGTGCTTTCTTAAGAAGATTAAATTGCATTTGTTTAATAAAAAGGTATACTGGGTCTTTAATATAAACTGACAGACTTCTACTCTGAATATGAACTTTAAGACTATTGAAAGAGTGAGAAACACATGGTTAGCTAACACTTTCAACCAAGACATGCATTTGTGTCTGAAAAGAGAATATTGCACTAAAAGAAGAACCCTGAAGACCTGAAACTCTTCCTTCACTGACCTAAAAACGTAATCAACCATTTCCTGTAAGCAGTAGCAAACCTGGCTTGGTCCGCATCCCTACAAGTTGATAATACTTCATCAATGAAACGGTATTCCCTTTCTGGACCAACAGAGTCCTGCATAGGAGCACGCTTCAGGCGTTTTGTTTCTTGGGCATAACCTTGTTTGCTGCTGGATTCATTTAAACCATCAACATCCATAGCTTGTGCCATGTGACTTGTCGCAGGACTGTGGTAGGAATTATTCAAAGTTTCATCACTGCTGTCCACAGATGATACCGCCATACTCGGAAGAGGAAGCTTGTTGCTTATGTGGTGCTGAAGGTAGAACACAAGCCTTCTTCACAGGAAAACAAAAGAACAAGAAAAAAACAGGAAAGAAAAAAAAAAAAGTCAAATACTGAAAATAATCCATTGATGCTGCTAAGTAGCTTCATTTTGTTTGCATCCCACCAGATTCCCCCACAAAGCAACAATAACAAAAAATCTGCTTGCACTCTACAAAAAAGGGCTCTGCTGTTATCTAGTCAGGTATATACACCCAGCTGAGAGGTGGTGAAGAAGAAGTCTTCTGCAGCTGATTCATCTACCTATCTTTTGCCCATCTTTTGCCCTTTAGGTAGTTTAAGTGTGAGGAGGTTGATTAACAGTATCTTGTATCTCTTGCATAAACTACAGGAACAAGTGGAACTTACACATGAACAAGATACTTCTGCCCAACCAAATTTTCCATTTAATAGCTCTCATTATACTCTTGAATGTTTTCCAAAGGCTTATGACATGGTAGCTTAAGCACCCTTTTACTGTGTGGTACCTTTTAAAAACCAGAAAAACAATGTGTCTGGAAACATTAGACAAAGAACAACCTGTAAATCAGATGGACACTCTTTTGGTCAAGTGCCCTTACCTATGACACCACAAGGTTTCATGCCCTGGGTAAGTATCAATCAGTTCAGTGCAGAGCTCCAACTCTTCGTCTAAACAGTGGGTGAGATCCACACTCTGTTCTTTCACACAGGCAGCTTCTGCCCTTGCATTCTCCTCCTCCTCCTTTTGAAGGCTAAGGTTTTGCTCATTTACCATTTGGTTCTGTACCAGTACATTATTGTCAGTCACAGTTCTGCTTGTCAAGGACTTGAGTAAGAACTGGCGGTAATGAAATCCACTATGGTCTGAGACGTGCATGGATACCCAATATTTAGTGGATGAAAGTTCATCAATAAGAATCTGAAACAAAAAGCGGTGACAGTTACCAACCAACATAAAGGAGGAATGAGCCACTGTGGTAATGGTTTAAGAACACATAGAGAAAAATTGAATAATCACTGAGCCTTTTCCACTGTGTGCTGATAAGTATCTTGGCATCTGTGCACCGAAGAAATTATATTGCTTCCCAGCATTCAAAAGGGATCTCTCAGACACCTTCCCACACAGGAAACAAACAAACAAACAAACAACAAACCATTTAGGATGAGAAATAAGCAACAGTTTAAAAATCTCAAAATGGTTAGGAATAAAGACTATTTAGAAGAGGCAGAAGGCACAGCTTACTACATGGATATTAGTCACAAGCATCTTAATTTTTGCCTAAAGCATTAGAGGTATCAAAACAGCAGGTGAGTTGCTTTTTAAAAAAAAAAATCATATAAAGTATTTTTCACTTTTGTTTTTCACTAACATTATGTTCCAAGTCCAAGAACCTGGAGTTATTTGTCCATAATTAAGTTGCTCTCGGTAATCAGTGAACTCCCAGAAAGGATTTCACAATAACTATAGCAAATACTTACAGAAACAGTTGTAGTCACCAATGAAACACTACTAGCATCTACCAATTTTCTCTTAACTTTGAATGTTTTAAAAACTTCAAAATCTATTTCTAGGAAGAAAAGTGAATTTGGCTACTCAACAAAACTTTTTACCTTACTTTCTATATTACAACAAATGGCTGTATTTAAAGTCTTTAACCTTTTTCCTCATATTTTTCCTCCTCTGGAGTTAAAACCCTCCAAAGAGAACAAAGCTAACTTTTTTTTGTTTACAGCTAAAGACTTTGGATATATTCTTGCTTTATCTCTTTGTCTAAGGTACCTATATCATTTGACAGGATGATGCAAAGGAATATTTATTGGCACAAGACTTTCTTTTTTTTCTCCTGCAGCATGAAAGGCAAAGCCTCCCACAAAGAAAGCCGTTGAAATATGCAAGGCAAATTATACACTTTTTTTTGTTGTGTACCTGTTATAAAAGGTGTTACACAGCAAAAGAAATGACACAAATAGTGCCACTCAGGATCCTTAAGGAAGCTAAAACTTGCCATCTCCAGCTCTGAACTAAACCAACAAGATCAGCTTCCCTCTTTGATTACTTTTCTGAACATTAAAATTTGAAATCCTATTGAAAACAGCATAAGGCTTAAGGGCTACAGCAGAAAAATCAGACCAATCTTTATTCAGCTAGAACTGATACTATGTATTTTACATACAACTTTAATCTTAAAATAATCAGATTCATTTATAAGCTACAGCTTATACAGGAACACTGTAATTACGCACAAGGATCCTGCACAAAGTAAATAGAATGATTCCTAGCATCACTACCTGAACTAGAAAACCTCCTTTATAACAGCAAGACAGAAGGTTGCCATTAAACTTCTGGATACCTACAAAAGCCAAAGCCTCTCCTCTAGCAAATCCTGAATAACAGCAGATGATTTAAATAACTGGAGGTAAAATAAAAAGCCAGCTAACGTCTGAATTCCAAGTGGGGTTCCTCCTTAGCAAGAAGTTTTCACCATTTCCACACTGCCCTTTACCACTCTTCTGGGAAGTAAAGAGGAAATTATATGAAAACGCCTCCCTTCTCACTCTTCACAACCTCTCACAAAGGGTCACCTTCTGCCTTCCATTGCGTCTGAGTAGCACAGAACTGGCATCGTGCTCCAAAACAGGACCTACATGCTTGGTGAACTAACTTTGCCTCAACCTCTGGGTCTGCATTCCCTCTTACACAATCCCTGACCCTGTGCTTGCTTTTTCAAAGTGCTTACCTGCCATCAGCTGTAGCCCAAATTTTCCTCCCTGGTCTGGGACACTGGGAAACTGAAAGGAATCCTATGTGGGCAAAAAAACTTTTAAGGATAACAGACATGGCAATGTCCTCTCACACAAAAGACAGGTGCCTTTGGAGGTCCAGTCATTTGTGAGAAAGCCAAGGCCTTACTAGGGATGTCTAATCTTCTATCTCATAAAGGTACTTCTGTCTTCTGGACATCACACAAGTGACGTGTTGCCTCATAACAATCACCCCACTGCTTGTTTCTTTGCTTGTTTTTATTATTGAAGTGCCTCATCAGTCACTCTCCAACCTGTAATTACGAAATTGAGTACCCCTATATAAAGTAAACAAAAAATTTGTCCGTCTTTGCTGAACTACATCCTAGTTTTGTTACCTGCATGATTTCTCTGAAGTGTCATGATGTGTATGAATTTTAACAGACTACACTGATACACTCTTTTGTTCTGGATCTCTGCTTAATTATACACCCACCCAGTAGGAGGTGCTCATTAGCCAAATATACTGTCACATGAGAGCTGCAGCCAAAACTTCCTGTCCTTATCTGAGCCAAGTACTCCAATACCAGAATTATTAGATTGGTCGGAGCAATCTATTATTGACAAAATCTTAATTGATATTATGAACCCAATTCAAACACTTCACAAATTTGCTCGTGTTCAAATTGTATAGGGAAAAGAAACTGAAATTTCTGTATTCAAACAAGGTAACGTATAAATTGTCTAGTGCAACAAAGAAGAAACACCTATGAGAAAAATCTTTCTATAGCGCTAAAATTTTCTTCTCTAGTATTTTATGTATTTTCCCACAGTTTGAACTAAGATTCAGCCGGATAAAGTATTAGCATTACCAAATAAAAGCAAAAAACCCTAAATCCTACCAAAGAACCTACCCTCTCAGATCCTCCAAAGCAGGCCAACAGTTTCATAAATAATACACCTGCTTTGAAACATCTTATTTTAATAATAATACAACACATACATCAGGATTCCGGGCCTCTGTTTCCTTATACACTGCAATAAAAACTACCTGAAGCTACAAGCAAGGTTTTTATTATAGTAGAAATGTGGCCCCAAGGTACTCTAACTTGAGGTAATCTTGAAAGATATACATGGCTGTAGAATCGCAGTGGTTGTTTCCACAGAATCACAGAATCTTAAGGGTTGGAAAGGACCTCGAAAGATCATCTAGTCCAATCCCCCTGTCAGAGCAGGACCACCTAGAGTAGGGCACACAGGAATTCATCCAGGTGTGTTTCAAATGTCCCCAGAGAAGGAGACTCAACAACCCACCTGGGATTTTTTCTGCTAATTTTTTCAGCTTGGTTTAATCTTACATTTCAGCAGAATTTACCAATTTTTTCAGATATTCAAACACACCAATGGCTGATGGTGCAAAATGAGACACGAAGCAAGAAAATAATCAGTTTAATTTAGCGAAAATTTGTAATGTGTGGTTTTTCACTGACCTTCATGTTTACTTTCTTCCTTGCATCCGACCTTGTGAATGATCAATCACTTCCTAGTTCCGTCTTTTAGCTATTTAGACACAAATATCATTCCAAGACACTTAACATCTTATATGTCCTACACTTTTTCCTATTTTCCTACATTCCAAACACCTTCTGCTAAGACATCTAAAGAGCTGTATTGGTGGTGTCATGAAAAATCCTAGAGTCGATGAGAAGTTTTCCCAATGGGTTAAAAAAACTGTTTGAGGAACAGCAGCACCGGTGAAATTTTGCCAGCGGTAACAAAAGCTAGTTTTTCCAACTGGAGAAAACTATCAGTTCTTTGGTAATCAGCCTAAAATGACCACAAGTAGGGAATCTGGGATAACAGGCAAGGTAAAAGGATATGAATGAAGTTAAAACACTTTCTTCACTTGTCAGCTGTCACACAAAGCATTGACAACTGCCAATGAATAAACCCACCTGAGTAATTCCAGCTCTGAGAAGGGTTATTTCTATCATAATTCCTTCTGTTTATTTAAATTAGTAAGGGATAAGTGCAAAAAGCACTCAGGGTGTTATCCTGATCTTCAAACTACTGTTAACTACAGCATAAAATCACCTGAGTTTTAATTAACAGAGATAACTTTCTTTGTCCTTTTTTAATAAAGCTATTGAAGACTTATGTCAAAGTGCTTGTTTCCTGTTAATATAGACCTCTAACCCAAACATAAATTCCAGTCCTGTAATTCTTCAGTTTTTCATCCAAACTTGTTAGGCAGACAAATCCAAATTCCAGACTGTGCCTCCTGTATGGAGTCTGGAACATACTTGCTATTTCCCACCAATCTGATACAGCCATTTATAAAGTTTCTCAGGTGACCATTAACAGGAGACACCAGTAAAACAACATACACTGCTAGTGGTAGCTGGCCCATAAAACATAAAAATAACAGCTATACCACCTCAATAACCTGCACTAAATCCCTCCTTCACTCCCCCCATAAGGAGGGTAAAATGCAATTGCTGCTGTTAAAACTGAGTGATATATGACTGTATCAGTCTAATACAAGGAATTCACCTAACAGCTTAAAATCATAGTATTACAGAGCTGTTCATACACTTTTAAGCCACATCACATCAACTAATTCAATCTGCTGCAAGATACTATCATGTGATCTAAAATATTTGCCACATGTCTCAGTTTAAGCTCTCAGTTTAAAAGGTGGCAAAAGACACTGCTGGAGCTGAATAAACTAGTTATAAGCACTACTATGCTTTCTCTGAAATACCTTCTGTCTTTACTTAACCTTTCAATATTCTGAAACCACAGATAAAATGTATTTAACTATCAAAACACAACATTGCATTACATTATCAAAATAGTATCTGCCATGCATGTATTAGTTTTTTCTCTATTAGGAATTTCAAGATTATTGCCACAGGAACTCTTTTCAGTGTCCTCTTCTTTATTTCAGCTCAGAATCCCATTTTTCCTCCTGCCACAAATTCATTACTACTGAGTCAAAAAGAACTTGCCTGTTTTTAAAACACATTCCCAAACCTCCTATGCTAAAAGTATGACACTCTCCACCCACACTATATGATCTACATGGCAAATCAGGACTTTCAATTTACTTCTTCTTGAAGACAAGGAAATTTAAGACTTTATTCACTACTGTATCATACCTTGACAGTCAGCTTTCCCAAATGCTGTATAACCCAGATGCGATGGGACCAGGCATTGTAGTTGCTTGGGTATCTCCCCGCAGCTTCAGAGCAGACATTCATTTCCTCCTGTACTAGTCGGTGAATTCTCTCCACAGGTGCTGCTCCCAAGTTTCCTTTAGTCACAAGACTGGGCAAGGAATCTTCCTGAATTAACTGTTGCAGGACCCATCGTCTAGTTAAATGATGTACAGTGTTAATGGTGAGAGCAATTTTAAGAGGAAAAAACCTTTTTTTTCCATTCAAACCTTTCTAATATCTCAATTATCTAAAGGACACAGTAATTAGATAACAAGTAGTAAACACAACCATCTGCACTCTTCCTACACTGAAAGTTACGGCTTTATGACCACACTCCAAAATAACTCCACTCTATCTGTTGTTTGTTCACTCAAAGTGTTCATGGCTGCTTACAGCACACTTGAAAGAGCAAATTTATGAATAAAAATGCAAGAACTGTCTGCGTGAGATTTCTACTGAGCTCTTCTTTCAGAGAGGTGTATAGCACTGAAATAAAGTATTCAAAATGAGACAGAAAATGAGACTGAATTCGGAAAGCAACTGCTTTGTTAGTATTTTTTTACATAAGCCAAATTAGTTTCTTTACATTACCAATGGCAAGAAAGTGCAAAAAACTTATTGTTTCATGGCCTATAGGTATAACCAAATCACATGTTTCTACTGATGAATTATACACATTTAATTTGAAGTGACTGAGATAAGTACAGATTCCTACATGACATTATAATTTCACTTTAAACTGACTTTTAGTAGTAGTCTAGTAATATTTTTAGATGAGTATTTTGAAAGGTGTGCTCAATGCTGCAGAAAATGTGTAATGGCAGACCTTACACTAAAGTGTCCTACAAAAAGGGATCACAGATATGTAGACTTTCATGCAGCATCGTATGTCAAAAGAATTGCAATGAGCTCACGAGGAATGCTCTGGAAAGGTAGACATCCTCTGGTCTGTGACACAGAGGAGTCCCTACTTCATACTTGTTCACACAGGTTTCAAATCACATTAATTGCTACTTTCAGAAAGGTGTCATTCCTGGTCAAAATAAATTAACAAATAAATTAATTTTATTCATACAGTCAACCACTGTTAAAAAAAATGGTCATTCATCTGCAGTTTTTCTCACTTGAAAATATTGATAATATTCTGTTCAATATCTTCATTAATGACATTGATGAGGAAAAGAGGACCGTCAGCAAGTTTGCTGAGAATACTAAACTGGGAGGAGTGGCTGACACATCAGAAGCCTGTGCTGCCATCCAACGAGAGCTGGACAGGCTGGAGAGTTGAGCAGAGAGAAATCTAATGAAATTCAACAAGGGCAATTATAGAGTCTTGCACCTTGGAAAGAATAACCCCATGTACCAGTATAGGTTGGGGAATGAACTGTTAAGAGTTGTGTACAGGAAAGGAACCAGGGGGTCTTGGTGGACAGCAGGATGAGCACAAGCCAACAACGTGCCCTCGTGTCCAAGAAGGCCAATGGCATCCTGGGGGGTATTAGAAGGGCTGTGGGCAGTAGGTCAAGAGAGGTTCTCCTTCCCCTCTACTCTGCCCTTTTAAGACCACATCTGAAATATTGCTAGAAAAGGTTCAGCACAGGACCAACAAGATGATGAAGGGAGTGGAGCATCTCCGTTATGATGAAAGGCTGGAGGAGCTGAGGCTCTTTAGCTTGGAGGAGACAGAGGGGTGACCTCATTAATGTTTACAAATATGTAAAGAGTGGGTGTCAGGAGGATGGAACCAGGCTCTTTTCAGTGATGTCCAATGACAGGACAAGGGGCAATGGATATGCTGGAATATAAGAGGTTCCAATGAAATACAAGGAGGAATTCCTTCACTGTGAGGGTGATGGAGCACTGGAACAGGCTGCCCAGATGTGTTATTGAGTCTCCTTCTCTGAAGACATTCAAAACTCACCTGGACAAGTTCCTGTGTGACCTACTCTAGGAGGCCCTGCTCTGGCAGAAGGGTTGGACTAGGTGATCTCTGAAGGTACTTTCCAACTCTTAAGAATCTGTCATTCTAGTTCATTGGTATTTTTAAAATATACATTGTGTCTTTTTCTCTTATTAAAAAAAAACCAAACTACTGGAAGACAATATTAAAGATCATTTATAAGAATGTAATTTTTCAACTGTGTGCATTTCTCAGCAGAAATCACTTGCATAATCAATAGATAAACTGACTGTATATGCACAAGATTTATCTGAATCCTCAAACATATAGTAAAATACAAAACATATGACAGGTATTTTGTTATCTTAAGTGAATGTGTCTGCCATGTGTAAAGAAAACACAAATATATGTTTTACTGAATTTTATAAATTACCCCATTTTACTTTTCTGCACGTCTGTCTGAGATTTGCTATTATGGGGGAACAGAAAATACAACATTAATCACTATGCTTCTTAGAAAATAAGATATGCAATCATGGTCAGCATATCCAAATCCAAGCCAAACATTTGTGCAGTCATCCTCAAATACACTTTTTCTGGTTTAGGCAAGTATGAGAAAGAACAACAAGTTGTAACACTGTTAAAATACTCCTAATTTAAGATTATATCAAAGTTACAGACAGAAGTTTTTATTATTTCTAAAATGTAAATAAATATTAAGAATCTACTATTCTAATTTAATAGAAAAGTATTGATCATTGTAATGACATACATGGCATCATCTTCAGCACTAGTACATGGAAAAATCATAGTTCTCCAGTGTTAGCTACCATGCAGGAAAGGCTGAGTCATGACAAACTGCAAGATTTTTTTTCTCCTAATTTCTATACACTCCTTTTGCTTCAAACAAAGCAATCAAGCACCATCAGTAGCAGGGAGATGATGAAAAGCAGTTAAAGAACAACAATATTAAACCTAACATTGCAGAAATTCAGTGTTTTGTTGTTATACCAATGCTGCTGAGAAAGAAATTAACAGAAATTAAGTAGATGCTTATAACATAAGAAACATCTAGGAATACTTCACGTATTACATTCTAGGTCAACTCTGAGAATGTTAAGCTTGTACTCAACAACTTCCTCTTCTAAAAATTCGTAAGTTATCGATATTATCGAAGCTTTATGTTTCAGAATATGAACTCCCTAATAGGATGTCAGCTTTACGGTTCTCCTAATGCTGGACATAATGAAGCAAACATTACAAGCTGCTTTCCAATATTCAATCTCTGAGGCTGTCTATAAAAGGATGAGTTATTCTGTAAAAAAAAAAAAAAAACCAAACCAAAACAAACACACCAAGATATTTTATTTTACTTTTTTTTTGTCTAAATGAAATTGAACAACAGATCTATACTTTGCTTGGCTGTGCCACTGGCATTTTATGTAAATTCAGTCATGACCGAGATGGTTAGCTTTGTGTATTTGAATTATTCTGGAATTCTCTTTTCAAAACATGCACTCTGTTATTTCAATATTTAGCAGTACTAACTTAATGACATTGCTTAGGTTAAAAATTATAAAAATTGATTCACCAAACCAAAAAGACCGGTACTGGAATGGAAAAACAATGTTGGTTATAAAGATTAGCTTTTACACATTCAAGTCTTTCTGAAATGCCTGTAGAAAAGCAATACAGTATTAAGTTGGAAGAGGGAAGGAGAAACCCTCAACGCCCAAATACTTACTACAGATAGAATCAGAATTCTCAGGTTGAGAATTTTAGGTGTTACATGACATGATAAACCTTTAGGAAAATCTAGCTTACCTCCAAAGTGTATTAAAAAAAAAATGTAGCTAAAAAGGTGTGTATAATTTTAGTTCCCAGCATAAAATACAGGCAAGTATCAAAGTCTTTCAAAAGCCAAAGCAAAGTATTTCACGATGACTAGCTCAAACAACTTGATATATTTCTAGACATCCTCCTTCACCTATGGTTCTTCTTTATATGAGCACAGGAAAACATCCTATAAAAAATGTTTAAGTTTGGGGGGAGGCAACAGAAGGCAAAGGAAACAAACCTATGAATCCATGTTTCTGGACTCTTTGGAAATTTGGTTAACGCCAGTTTTCCAAGATGCAAATCTTTAAGTGGATTTAAAGTGCCAGACAGTATTAATTCTTTCCTATAAAAGACAAAATAAATTTGTATGAATAAAAGTAGTAACCCTAAAAACAGAACACAAACCCCAATAACAAATAGCATGGTGCTTCCTGGGTGTCATAACAAAACTTCACTGAGTTTACAATGCCTTTGGTGGATTAACCCATTCCACTATATATATGCACATTCTATTCAACCAGGCCCAAGAAAATAAACCCAGATCAAAGAGTGTTATCTGAACACATAGAACCAATTGACTCCCAAACTTAACTGAAAGTTACTGGTTTGAGTGTTACACTCTTCATAACATTTTCTGATAACTAATCAGAAAGCCAAGGAGATTGAGCTGCATACTCTAAAAACATATTAATAACAAATACAGCTTGTCTTTTTCTTTGATACAATGACTACTAATAGGTTTACATATATGAGTAAACATTCCTTCTTGAAATTAAGCTATTAGATAATTTTGCATGTCTGAAAACAGTCATTCTTCCACACAGCCTCCCCACACACCCACACACTTCTTCATATACGAATCCAGATAAAGTCTGAAAGGTTTCTAAATTTAGAAAGAAGTGTGAAATATTCTGAGCGTGTAGATTGTTTCTAAAACTTAACAGAAAGGTTGAAATTGCTAAATTTACTTATGTGTAAAACAATATTTAGCTCAAAAAAAAAAAAAATCCCAGAAGAATTTGCCCTAATAAAACTTAATGTTCATCCAATGTAACTCTTACTGAGTGCTTCTGACAGAGCAAAGTGAAAGTGTGTATTTATCTTTTTCATCTTCCTTGTACAGGACTCCCTTCCCCATAATCTATTTTCTTTCTAGCTTTATAACTCCTACTGCCTGTTCTGTCCTAGGCATGTCTCCAGACATCACTTCATCACTGGCTACTTCCAGGACATGAGTATTCATGTTATATCCTCCAATCTAGTAGGTAGTGGCTTTGAAGTAAAAGATACAGTAAGTTCCCAAGTTAACATTTGCATGCAGGAAGCATGCATTTCCCAGAACCTCCAGAAACACAACATAAAACCGAAAGTACAAGGAAGCAGAAGCAACTTTGGCATGGGTTTGGTGTGGGGATTTTTTTCTGTTGTGGGTTGTCAGGTTTTTATTTGGTAAGGGGTTTTTTCCAGTTAAAAAATAAATATATGTAATTTGTCGTTCATCATGATACACATGGCACCATGTTCAAAAAGAGGAGCACTAGTAGGTGAAGAGCAGATGATCAATTTTCTGAAAAAAAAAAAAAAAAAAAAAAAGGTGGGGAGCAGCAGAGACAGGGAGGAAACACAGTCAAAAACTGTTGCTATCCAGTAAGAAGGTAAAACTTCTCTGCAGTCTGACACAGAATATGTAATGTGGTTTTACAGTTAGAACTCAGTATCACGAATTAATTGATAATGACTTATTGTCATTTTCTGTCTGTTTTGGAATACTCCACCTGGCACATTGGCTTTGAATTGTTTTAATTCAATTCTATACTCAAAGTCAGAAGGTGATGGTAGCAACACTAACAGTAAGCAATACACTTCGAAGTCAAGAAAAATGGTGAGATGTATACAGCTAGGCACTAGTCTAGACGCTTTGTCTGCTACTGAACCAAGAGCTGAATAAATCTTTAAGGAAGCTTTGCTCCTGATGTCTAGGAGTCAGATATCTAGTGCCTGCAGAGATCAGAAACATCACTGCAGGAACATTTGCTTTTATCTGAATCAAGCTCCAACATGCTTCAGATTGGATGCAGGTGGTCAACAGGAACTCCAAGTATACTAGTCAGTAGTAGCAGACTGACCACACTGTTTGGTGCTAGTGTGTTAACTTCTGCAAAGAAGACAAGGGAATGATTCAGAGATTGTCAACACTGGAGCAGATGCAACAATTGCTTTATTACTGCAATGCAAAAGGCAATGTTTTGGCAAAAATCAGTTACCACATGGACAATGCCTAGCTATCACTTAAAACAAGTGCATGTACGTTATTTAAAAAATATTCATAGTAAGAGGTCACCTACTTCCCAAAACCTACACTCTTCATGAAGAAATTGCTCTTCCTATAACTAAAGGCATTAACTGTAAATAAGTGGTCTCACACAAATTTACTTTTAAAATAAATTTACTCTTCTGCAAAGTTGAGAAGCACTACAGACAAAAATTCACTTTGACTGCTGTCGTAGAAAAGCAGCTTTTAGCTTCCCAGATTTTCAAATGAGAGATCTTCTCATCACAGGTAAGGGACTTTAATCATAGGTATGACAAAAGTAACATATACTCCCAAATAAACCTCTTTCAATCTCTTCCAGACAACATACAACCTGGGATAAATAAATTCTAGCTTGTTTTTTTGCAATATGTACCATAGATAATTTTTCAGCCTTCAGATTCTAGCTTTCATAGAAGATGATCTGAAATTATTTCTAACTTGCCTTATGCTTTTGCTGGTATCTTTGAAGTCACTGATATTTGATAGGAAAAAAAAATTTACTTTTCAGAGGGTCTTGTCTCATGTCTTTTGACTTTCAATCAATTATACATGCCAGCAAATTTATCAGCAATGTAATAACTGAAATTATGATCAACAATTGGAGATGTCTTGCTGCCCATTCAGTGCAACAGGGATTTACCTCTGGGTTCTAAGAAGCAACACGTATCCTATTCTTTAGCATGCCTTCTTACACCACAGAAAGTTCAGTTCTTATGCTTTAGGCTATAGTCCCTGCCCTTCTGGTAACTTCCCAGTCATTTCTAAATAAAATACATAAAAGACAAACTATGCATATATAGTAAAATTATTTAGAATAGCTCCAAAGGCAGATTATCTATCTCTTCCTGTCAGGTAACATGTTTGAAGTTTTATGTTCTCCTGTGCTTCATTAACCAGATACAAGCTCCTGTGATTCTCAGGTGAGCTTAAACGCTCATTAGCCTTCCACACCACCCCACCAGTCTTCTTGGTCTGCCAAGTCCTGTCTTCTTTCCAAGGAAGAGATTTCTTTTTCCCCATTCTCAAAAAACTCTCTTCCCATATCTTCAAATTCAGTGCTCTTGAGTCAACCACTATCTCTGAAGCTCTCAGCACAGAATTCATCAGAGGAAAAAAGAATTATTCCAGTCTAAAATTAGACAGTCATTAAATTCTACAGGAAACACTCTCATGTGCGTGGCTCCCAATAGTAAATAACTATTATACCTTCTATTTTTTGAGTACTTGGAGTCTATGACACTTTTCCCCTTAAAATAAAGCAGTTAATTCATGTGTGGAGGACATAAGAAGAATCTGGCATGACAAACATTCACAGAGCAAGATGAAAACAATCATCCCACAGCAGATCCATCATGTTCTGCAAGCAGAGTGCACATCCCACACAATTAGTTCCCAGTTATACTAGCTGAGAATAACAATTTACCTCCACCACCTGTGCAGAACTTAGTCTGCCCTCTATTTTTTGCCTGTATATGCCATACGTCTGGGTAGGTTGACCTGCAATTTACTAAGAAGGAATTTCACAAATCAGAAGCTGAAAAGATGTGCCAATTAAGTGCCTGTCCTTCAAAACTGCAAACACCTAGCAACAGCCTAAACCAATGTTGGGCCAGATTCAGCAAAGCAGTCCTTTGGCTAGAGCTGGCTTGGTGGTAAATTCCACAGCTACTGATTGGCATTAGCAACTTCTCTCTGAATGCTAAACAGAGCTTCAAAGACACGCCACCAATGAGACCACTGGCCAAGAATTTGGGGAGCAAGGCCATCTTCTGTAGTAATTTGTGTACTTTGGTAAAACCTCAGTGTCATAAAAGAAGAAAACAATCCTCATGGTATTCCTTAACATTTTAAATTACATATACAACTTTGACCTATTCCTCTCATGTATGTAACAGCAAATTGTTGCAGCTGTCAGGCAAAAGAACCCCACTCCATACCGATAAGTATGGATGAATTTGCATGAAAAAAAACCTCACTTCACAAAATCTAAAACAGAAACCTGAATTTAGTTTTAAGTACCACAGGATTAGATTACCGTAGTTCTAGTATTTACACATGCTCCTAATTCCATTTTATCACTTGAAAGCTACTCAAGTTATACATTTCCATGACAGTAAGCCCTTTGCTGTCCCTTTCATCCTCCTTTCTAAGACGTGATATGCTAAAAAGATTCACATCACAGCAGAATCCTTCAAAACTACATCAGCAGAGAAAGAAGAAGCAGCTGAAAGAAGCAGCAGCTGAATTTGCCACATCTAGAGCTGACAGCTATCCAGAGTCATCATCTTTCTAGGTAACTTTGTTATTTTTTTCCCTACTGTAATAATGCAGCTTAACTATAGAGTCTTACTTCTTAATGAGAGCCTTCCTAGACACTAATGTATACTTTCTGTCAGCCCTTCAGCCCTTCTAAAACTACTCCTTTTAAGACTGTCTCCAGACCTACTTAGGCAGCAGAAACAGTATATTCCCTCATGTCTGCAATTTACACACACACACACAAAATCAGATCACAAGGTTGTAAAGAACTGTTGCTTCTAGCCTCCACGAAGAGCAATTCCTGCTCCTCCTCCATAATTACTCCTGGTGAGGTGCCACCAATGGTGAAGCTAGACTAATACCAACACATACAAGTAAGGAAGAGGGTCAAGGAGAATGTGTTTGGAATAAAGGATAGCTGCCTTCCTCCTCTTCTCTTGCAGTGTATCTGCTGAGGACTACTAACCTCTACAAGCTGCACTAGCAATGGCAGCAAATTGAACTGTTATCTCAAAAGGACTCAGGTATAGTATTCAAAGAGGGATGAAATCAAAACAGGGAAAAGAGACAGCAGACAGGAGTTGGGCACTACTGATTCAGTGAAAAAGGTACGCCCATCTAAAGGTTACAAACGGCCTTCTGCAACTGACAGAAGGAAGAAGGTTCAATGGGACTTACATGTCCCCAAAATATGAGCAAAATACGTGTCATTGCTTGTGAAAGTGTAATCTTTAGCCTGCAACAAAAAACCAACCAACGAAACAAAAAAGGCAGTCTGAGGCTATCTGAAAGGACATAAGATAGAAAAGATTTTTAGCATTCCTTCAGTGCTCCTTAGCTGAAAAGTTCTTGCAGTATCACTTATAATTACCACTTAAGACAAGGCTAACGTAAGGTCCAGGTTTTTCTGATGTCACTCACTGAGTGCCACATACCTTACGTTCCAAGCAGTGGTGAAGTCAGGATTCAGCAGCAGCAGGGTACACGTGGTATCTATTAGCTCTAAATGAATTGAACAAGAAATACAAAGATCAATAATGACTCGTATACAGCAGCATTCTCTACACTCCCTTACTTCCTTTACTTCCTCAAAGCCTTACCTCCAAGGACTGCTGTACCTATGGATGCCCAGCTTTGCAAAAACATTTGTCTGTCTCATTCCCAAAGAAATGACAGATTAATCTAAGAGGGTGCAAAACCCACCACATCCTCTCTTTCATTATTTAAAATAATAGCTTCCTGTCTTGCTCACAACTTACATCTAAGCTGTCCGCAGATAGGAATTTCTGACCTCTACCTGTATTGTTACAATCGAACACACAGAACACTACCAGTGAGGGACAGCCATTACACAGAATCCTTCAGTACTCGGTGATTTAAATTGCAGATGCACTGTATATGTTGTAAACAGAGAATTCTTCTAAGAAAATCCAGCAATCTTAAAATAAGATAGTACCATTTAAAAGATACTGTACTACTTCAGTACAACTCTGAGCTGCAGATGGCTGCCATATACTATAATGTTACAAAAAATATATATACTATAAGACCCTGTAGCTAGGAAAAAAGATACTACATAGCCATGAATTAGGATCTAAAAATAACTGCTATCCAACTGCAAAGAAAACAGTTTAAATAAATTCTGAGGCGACAGCCTTGCTTTGGACTGAGGTTTTAAAATTCACTAAAAAAAGAGAACAAACAGAGCACTGCACAGACTGTACATTTATGTGTTACACTTATTTTTAACAGTGTTGTAGAAACCAAGACTGAAGTATTCACATGCTGAGAAGGGAACACTAATTTCATTGTAACCCGGTCTTTCCCTGTTCAATCCACTGTACCATTCAAGCAGTTTTGAGTCCCACCATAGTAACAGTGAGGATTCATGAAGCATCTCCACTTAAGCTTGAGAGACTAGGGACTGTCTCTGTGTTGCCTCACTTAACCTCTCAGGAGTTGGTCTCAGGAGACACAGCATCACATCAGTTAACCTGTCCTGCAATCACAACTCTTCAATGTACATGGTAATTTTCCAATTGAGTGAAAAAAGAAACTTCCTTCAAAATTGAATGTGACTATGCAGGCTTTTACTGTCAAGAAAATTTGGCTACATTCTCTCCTAATCACTCTGCATTTAATGTGCTAAATAGACGGTATTCCAAGTCATTTTCAGCAAACTAAAGGCAATTTTTCACTTTTTAAGGAAAAAAAACAGGAGAAGAGTGTCTGTCTCATGGAACTAGATTTCTGCTTAGCACAGTTAATACCACTGTAAAATGACATTT
Organism: Urocolius indicus; assembly: GCA_013401255.1. NCBI lineage: Eukaryota > Metazoa > Chordata > Aves > Coliiformes > Coliidae > Urocolius > Urocolius indicus. Next base: position 16,649 of record WBNH01004679.1, on the reverse strand, counting down.
TAAAAAGATGCTGATGAAATGCAAAAGTAATGGAGTATATGAATTTTGCTATCTTTGAACCAAGACTTTGAGAGGTTAATACTTAAGCAAGTAAAAAATTGGAATGCTTTTGTATATTACTGTACGACCGCTTGTTCATTTATGTCCAAGAAAATAAATTTTGTGTTAACACTTATGAGGAACACATTATGTGATCACAAAACGCAAGAACAAGGAAAAAAAGCTTTTTAATGTACTCCATCAATTTTGCAATGAGCTGTTAATGGTGAGATTTTTAAAATTTCCTCAAGGAACTAACTCAGCTTTCTATTTTCATGAGTTTTACTTCAATTTTTTTTTCTCCTTTAATAACAGATGCCCTTTCAAACACCTTCTTGTTGTCAGGGAATTAATACTTCTCACATGCACAAAGCTGCTTAAATGTACAAAGCTTTTTCTTTGACTTACCCAACCCTTTAACCAGCAAAGTACTTTTTCACCCATTTAATTTTAGACAGATGAATTACCCAATTCAAATATCCAGGATTACTCACATATGTGAACTTCAACACCTACTAGGTGTTTAGCTGGCTACTGTTTCAAACTTACATGGGAGAAACTTCATTTGCAACATTTAATGAAACACCAGTTTTACAAGGATATATAGTTAAAATTGTGAGCTATCATTGTTTCATGCAGATTTTCCATTTTACCTTCTCAAAATATAAGTAGTTACTTCATATTTTTAAAATACCTTGATTTTACTTATCATGAATATACATAATTCAATGCTCTGGCTATTCTGCTCGTATTACCTTGTATCATAAACAATACACACAAATTGCCTTTCAGATTGCAACAAGCCAAGAGCTAATAACGACTCTTACAAGGCAACATAAACCTTATTCATGTCAAATTCACAGCACCCACTACATGGCAACTGAGTTTCTTCAAGGAAAAAAAAAAAAAAAAAGAATTAAAGACAATCAGGAATCACAAGCTTTGTTGCTATCTCAAAGCAAGGCTGAAAACCTTTGTTTCAAGTTAATTGCATCTGTACTCGATTCAGACAACTTTCTCTTTTAGAAACAGTACTTTTCAGAAACAGTTTTCTTAGTCCACATGACTCCACTTAGAACAATACAGTTTGTTTATCTTACTAAGCCGTGATTTGCAGTTAACTTGAATCTCATAGTAACACCAAAGGCCTGGTACAGCAACAAACTGAGATACACCTGAACAGATGCTTGTTTACCGTTTTGTCCACTTTCCTGTTGCAAAGGTTCACTGAACATTATCAAAAGAAAGAAGCAGACAAAGGAAAAAATCTCAAAGCAATACTCAGTTCTTTTATGTCAATATTGTTTGATGCTTTGTGCAATAAGCAACAAAGATTTCATGAATTCAGTGTGGATTCTGAGCCAGATATGTCAAATGACACAATTTTAGTAACCTCTGAGCCACTATGTTGAAAAGCCTTAGGACAGATCTAGCACACCATGACAGCTGCCAGATAGTTCCCTCTGTGTCAGTAACAAAAGCAATATCTATTATTTAAAAGTACTTTCTGATGGACAAAGATTAAGCAAACTATAGCATCATAGTTACAATATACATGTTCTTTTGGACACAAAACTGTCCACATCTGCTAAAGGACTAATATGGTATGGTTTTAGCTCACATTATGATGTGCATTTCAGAAGAGTACTGTAACAGTGGACACACTTACGAGAAGTAAGGATATTCTGGGAGTATGTACAGTAATACTTTGCATAAAAAGAAAAGTTTGTAGCAATTTCAGAAAGCCATTTTGTGATAATACAAACAGTATTCATGTATAGATGTAAAAAAATGAAAAAAGGACAACAACATATTGTGAAGGTATTAATTCTAAACTGGAACAATAATGAGAAGTAGTCCCGGATTCCAAGTACCCAAAAGAAATTATAACTAAATTAAGCACCTGTATCAATGACTGACTATAAAACACTTCCTTCTTCCAGGACCTGTCAGAGAAGTATCAGACACCACATGTGAAAGTAGACACTTGAATCAACACCCTGTTTTTCTTCTCTGTTCTATTTAAGATGGCTTACAGTAATTCGGACAATACAAAAGAGGTAACAAAAGCCTCTATTTGCAAATTGTTTTTATTACAAACATCAACAGAACACGCAATCAAGTTCTGCAGCAGTAATAAACCAACCTATCCCTTCACTATAATCGGAAGATAATAAATAACTTGTCAAATTCCAAGAACACATTTTTGTTTACAAAAAGAAATCTAGAGGAAAATCCTTGAGGATATTTCAAAAGCAAAGAAAATGTAACATCTCTTGATAGAGTATGACTGCTTATGCCACATTTCAGACAATTCTCCAAGTCCACCTGGAAAAGTCTTCTGCCTCCACTGCAGTTTCCACTAGAATTTACCTTTAAATGTGGAACTCTGTTTTCATAAAACATATTGAACTACTATGAGCTGTGAGATTATTAACATAGAGATTCTGATCATGTTTTACATTAGTGATACATAACCTTAACAGATAAGAAAATTCTGTAAATCACCTCTTCAACCACATTTTAAACTCACTTTTGTAATTGAAGAAACAAAGGAGAAAGGAGTTCTGTTCCACAAGGACTGGCTTGAGGACTGGCTGATTCCCCAGAAGGCTGTGCTGCCATTCAGCGGGATCTCAGCCCGTTTAAGAGTTGGGCAGAGAGGAACCTCATGAGGTTCAACAAGGACAAGGGCAGAGTCCTGCACCTGGGGAGGAACAACCCCATGCACCAGTACAGGCTGAGAACTGACCTGCTGGAGAGCAGCTCTGCAGAGAGACCTGGGAGTCCTTGTTGATAATAAACTAAACATGAGCCAGCAATGTGCCCTCGTGGACAAGAAGGCCAATGGCATCCTGGGATGCATCAAGAGGACTGTGGCCCGCAGATTGAGGGAGGTTCTGCTCCCACTCTACTCTGCCCTGGTGAGGCCTCATCTGGAGTCTTGTGTCCAGTTCTNGGTGAGGGAGCCCTGGCACAGGCTGCCCAGGGAGGGCGTGGAGTCTCCTTCCTTGGAGGTCTTCAAGACCCATCTGGACGTGTTCCTGTGTGACCTAATCTAGGTGGACCTCCTTTAGCAGGAGGGGTAGACTAAATGATTTCTAAACGTCCCTTCCAACCCCTACCATTCTATGATTCCATGATAACTAACTTAAGTCTCAATAAACAGGCAGTAATCTAAACTTCATAGCACAGCAACACTTATCAACACAGTTCTATGATGTGCATTTTGAAACGAAGGGTTCTGCAAGGCAGAAGCAGAGGCACTCTTCAAGCACTCAGCATACCACACTATCCTAGTGGAAGCACAGCATCACTGCAACAACAGGCCTGCAGCAGTGTGAATGGAGCCGGATGTCAGCACTTTAGCAACCAGCTGCCTTTTAGCTAATAGCTATCAGTGGTCTCCAGTCAGTGCACAAATGATGCAAATTTCAGTGCTTTACATTTTAGCTTGAAACAAGTTTTTTGTACGTAAGGCGATTTCTAGGGGAGGACTTTTCAGTAAGACTTGAGACAGAAATGAAGTGTCTCCCTGCATAAGATCTGCAGCATAATCAAAATACATCTCACAAAATTCTATCTAAGCAATAAGAACCACTGGAATTGCTGAGACTGTACACACTAGCAGGTTAATCTCTTTAAATGCTAAAATTCATTTCTGGCTACATGCCAAAGCCAACATTATTTATATTCCTTATACTAAAGCTCTTTTTGTTGAATTTTATAATTGGCTGCATTATAAATTCTGCATTTGCAGTCAGATAACAATCATTAATTTCTATCAGAACTGAATGCATCAGTAGCAACTTGGTGGCAGCTATCCCTTAAAAAGATCCAGTTCTTACAAGGTCCAACCAGACACAATAGAGACCAAATAAGAAATCAAAGTTGTTTATGTTATTAACGTATATTTCATGTGTATTTCTAAGACTTTTAAAGATGTCTGTAATGACAAAGAATACTCAAGGAAATAAATAATGTGAAAATAACAAATAAAGGGAAAAGTCCACAAAACACTTTTCCTAGATAATCACATAATGTCATCAACTTTCTGCTGGATGCAGAGAAAACACAGGAGTACAAAAATCTGTTATGACAAAAATAAAATACAATCAATCAACAGATCAGTTACACCAAATAACACATTAAAACACTTCAACTTTAAGCTACTGTTTCAAATTGATAATTAACTTTCAGTATCAAGCCAATGTCTTGTTATTCTAACACCACCTAAAGTACACAGCCAGCACTAGAAGGCTGTATGATGCCAGTGGAATAGATTCCTCTATCATAATCCAGCTTTCAAGGCGGCAAAAATTTCCAGTGTGTGACCTCTCCCCATTCACTAGAAGGTATGCACACTCATGCTCACGTTACAATCTGTCTCTATCATTTAACGCTAACCTTTGGGAATGTTTGCATTGTATGTCCATGTGTTTGTAAAAATAAATTAAAGTCTCTTCAATAACTCTGGACTCTGCCCTGAGATAAAAAAAAAAAGTAGGTGACATTCATTGTCTTATGGATGTTTCAATGCCGAGATTCACTAAAAACCTCAATTCTCTTCCCTCATATCATCCCTAAATACAGAAGCAGCTCAAATCTCAATTAACACTGTCTGACCATCTCATACTCTACACTTCAATGATGGTAAGTACACACCTGGGTTCATCCACTTGAAGTGAAACAGTCTACAGCAATAGAAAAATTAAAGAAGAGAAAAGCAAATGGTAACAACATCAAGAAAGAGATATTACTATTCATTCATGACCTTGATAAGGGAACAGGGGCCACTGTCAGCAAGTTTGCTGATGATACTAAACTGGGGGGAGTAGCTGACACACCAGAAGGCTGTGCTGCCATTCAACAAGACCTGGACAGGCTGGAAGGTTAGGCAGGGAGAAATCTATTGAAATTCAACAACGCCAAGTGTAGAGTCTTGTATCTGGCAAGAACAACTCATTAGTTCATAAAGGAATCAAGGACATTGCCTTTGCTACAGTTGCAAACAACATAATCCAATGGGAGGTGCCCGTGGGGTACATTCCAGCGGGGAAAGATAGTTCAAGACATTAGTTTTCAAGCACAACAGTCACAGCCAGTACTTTATGGATTAAATTAGTTTCATGGAAACAGAAAAAAAAAAAAAGTAACACTCCCAAATTTAAACACAAATGCAAGTGAAACACTAAAGACCTGAACTCTGCAAGTCAGAGTTCTTAAGGTGTTCTTCAACAGAAAACACAAAAACGTGAAAAATGTCACAGCAGGCAGATAACAGAAAGAAGCCTCAAAAAGAAAATTAATAAACAGACATAAGACACTCAGTTGAGCCTAGACCAAGGACTTTCTTAATGCTGACTGATATTTAGCAGAGACCTAAAGCCATGAACAAATAAATTACTATCTTAAGCTACAGTTGCCCATTTCATTCTTCCTCTGAAGAAAACAGGACACTTTGTAAACAGTCAAGTATCTCCCACGTCACATCTGGTTATAATTATTTTTTAAAATTCCAGATAGACAACATATATTAATACATTTTTCAATCAAGTAAAACAAAAAACCAAACCAAACAAAAAAGATGAAAAGCAAAATAAAACTTTACAATTACCAAGCTGTACAGACTAACGAGTTCTGGTACCCCTACATCTGAAAAACACTGCACTTTCTTCTTACTTTAGATTCACCCATCAGCAGTTTTCCTCCTAAAGTAAACAGGACAAATTTCCATCTGTAAGGATTTACATAATTTCTCTGAACAACTCACTGAAATAAGTCATCTCCCTCTAACCCTTCCAGCTTGGGCAAGGAAGAAATTATCTACTTTTTCAGCTAAGCACCCTACAAGTTGTTTAGGTTGCCAAATGGACAGAAATAATATCAGAAATAGGTGGTCAGTAGCATCCTTCTGTACTTGGCACTGGCGAGGCCACATCTCAAGTACTGTATTCAGTTCTGGCCCCCTCACTATAACAAAGTGCTGGAGCATGTCCCGAGAGATGTGTGTCACAAAGGTGGTGAAGGGTCTGGAGAACAAGTCCTGTGAACAGTAGCTGAGGGATCTTGAGTTGTTTAGTTTGGAGAGGAAGAGGCTGAAGGGAGACTTTATCACTCTCTACAATTGCCTGAAAGGAGACTGTATTGAGGTGGGGGTCAGCTTCTTTTCCCAAGTGATATGTAATATGACAAGAGAACTCAGCCTCAAAGTGCTCCAAGAGAGGTTTAGATTGGATATTAAGAAAAAATAGTTCACTGAAAGGGTTGTCAAGCCTTGGAACAGGCTGCCCAAACAAAGGGTGGAGTCACTATCCCTGAAGGTATTTCAAATACATGTAGATACGATGCTTAGGGACATGATTTAGTGGTGAATTTGGCAGTATTATTATTAGGTTTACAGCTGGACTCAATATTATGGGTCTTTTTCAACCTAAATGATTCTAAGATAAATAAAAAATGTGCATTAAGTATCATGTAAGATACTGTTTTCTGACAGGATAACTTACCGTCTTTGTTTAGCCATTGTTTTCTTTGTCTGTAGAGGAGGAGTTTATTGTGGACATAAGGCAAAAGAAACTTGACACACCAGCTTTCCAGACCAAGCTTGTTTTCTACCAGGACGACGGGGCTGCGATTGTACCTGGCTTCTGGGCAGGGTATTAATCCAATTTCATCTCTTAAAAAACAGAAAGAAATACAATCCAACTTATTTCCAGTAGATGCCAACTATTTTTCTCAGTAGCACAAACTGGTAATGCTTCCCACTCAGTCCATCACCTTTTCCCCCTCTATTTCCTATCCTCAACTCAGCTTCTTGATTCTTGCTGTACTGCAGGTACGACAAAATGCATTTTCAGAAATCCATCCTCTGCAGAACTCATATAGTATATTAACTTGGCAAATAAATGATTCAAACAATTTTTTATTCATGCTTTAAAATATAAGTTGAGCAAAAAAAAAAAAAAAGTAGATGTATTCTACCTCTGTACAATTTATTCAGAGACAACATTTGAGAGACAGTTGTGATTATGAGTTAAGAACCACTACAAATTTTTCCTACTAGCTCTCCAATACAGTAGTGTTAGAAAACCAGAAATATTTTAAGACTTATTGAAGACTCTGGAAGTAACAGCCATGGTTACATGAGCCAGGATAAATTAAAAATCCTTTAAACGTTCCCTAGATTCCTTTTGGTGATTCTGGCTCCTCTTACCTTAAGACAATTGAAGAAGTTTTAGTAGATTTTCCGAAAGATCCTAAATGAGGAAGGTCACTTAATGTGTATCTTTAGATTATCACCTAAGCAGTTACTCTGATGAATGAACAAAAATACCTGAGCTTTGCAACAGAGCCCTAATAACTGCTACAGCATGAGAAATAAAATGTGCTAACTAGTACAGGCACTCGACTGACCCAAAGCTACCCAGACATGCCCTGCAGCAGTGTGACCAGGTGCTCTGAAACCAAAAATCACACAAAACAAAATCACATAGACAGCAACGTGTGCATCTCCACTCATCCCATTTTTCCTCTTCTGATGCAAGGCAACAGGCTGAAAAAGGGGGATGATTTGAGACGCAAAAGCCAGTCTGATTGAATGACAACTTCGTATGAAAGGCTTTACTCAAGCCTTCCAAAAAACAACAGAGATGGCCACAAAAACTCATACTAGAAAACAAAGCAGAGAATATTCAAAAGTTTAGTTTCAAAGCACCTTATTTTACTTTTCCTCAGTTTTCTCTGCCATGTAGAGATATAGGAAGAACAACTTCAATAGCTTCTTAAAAATAAACACAGGATGTCTAGCATTCATACTCATTTGGACAGAAATCAACATTATTTTATATGTTTCATTGTGCAAGATTTCTCCACTAATTCCTGTTTAGTGGAAAAATTTGTTGCTGAGGAGGAAGGTCCTCAGATCTCAGGTAGGAAAAAAATAAGATCTGTGATCTCAGATACAAAACAAATGAATCACCTTAAATTTTCTCAATACAAAGTCCACAGATAACACTCCAAGTATCAACCCCAAAACCACAGCTCCTTTACCTTAAACTTGTTATTGGACAATCTGAATGTACCACGTTAGTTCAGTGTCCTCACTGGATTATTACTAATCAAAAGTGACACCATGTGCTTGTTTAAGAATAAATACATTTTCTGAATAAGCAAATATTGTCTTTCATACATCACAAGTCACAAAGTACACAAATAACTCAAGGTAAGACACTTGCAAATCACTTGTCTTTGTCTCCAAACACATACTCAGGTCTCTTGCCCATCCCTGGTTATCTGAGAACAGAGAAAGGAAACCCAGTATTTTCCTGCCCCATCAATTTCAACCAATAGGTATCAAAATAAGATCCTAATTTCTGGTGCTCCACTCAACGCAACCTAAACTCTTCAGGAAGCTAGTCAGATTTAGACCCAAAATGACATTCCATCTTTTTCTTTCAACCTGGTACCTAACAGTCTGAAATTTGTACTTACTGCTGGTTCCTTACTTTTACAAAGGTTAAATCCAGCCCTTGGCCAAATTTTGCCTGACCTTGCATTTAGGGATGTAGGTCTCAACCTGCAATGAAGATGCAGTCACTCATAGCTTTGCCAGTTAACTATGTGAATTACCACAGGAATTTACCAGCTGTTGATTACAAACAGTAGACCAAAGGTAAACAACAAAGAGAGGAAAAAAAAAAACAAACAAACAAAACAGCAAACCATCATACATTCATACCTTCACTTTTCAACAAATACAGAAAGTCTGACTCAGGTTAACTATGTTTCACATCATTGCTATGAACATGATAAAATGACAGGTAAAGTTTGTAGAGACCTGACAAGTCAGTTTGAAACATCCCAGCTTTAGAGCACACTCAGCTAGTCACAGTCAGCAGAGGACTAGACCACTGCACAGTAGAATTCACCACAATACAGTGCAACATATAGTGCACTATATATAGTGCACAAAAATGATTTATCTTAGTTTTTGCTAGGATGCAAACAGGGACTTGTCATTTGGTAGAAGTGTTGTTTTCAACACTTTGGTATTGTTTTTGATGATCTCTGATTTTGGTTTGGAAATTGTATGTTGCATTCGGTTCCTGAGAAGGAAGAGAATTCATGAAGCAAAATCGCCAGGAGGGCAAATTTATCTAAGGTGGGGGACCTATTTCACAGCCAAAACAATTAATTCAAACTGCTATCTCTTTCTGGCCTGAAGGCCTCTCAGATCTGCATAAGGAGCAAGCAGCAAGGCAGGTCTGACAGACCAGGGACACTACTTGAGAAAGCCTGCAACCGTTGTTCCATCATGGACCTGAAGAAAGCTTCTGCAGCAGGACTCCCATGGAGGCACCACTGAATTAGTGCTTGTAAAATGACATGACTGAAGTGCCCTTCATCTTGTAAAATCATCCATGACCATGTGACAGAAGATGTGCCTGTTCACATTACAGGGTTGCCCAAATTCATTGCAGAATTGAGGATGCCTACATTTAGGTCAAGTGACAGCTGAAAGCTGCTCACAACACTGAACGAGACATCAGTCAAGGGCTACTGTTTGTATTTTGTGCTATACAAGTACCACCATTTATCATGAAAGTAAGATTTAATTTCCCTCCCTAGATTTCCCAGATTTCTGATAGTTTCTTGAATGCTGGGATTTATTTGGTCCTTTTAGATTTTTTTTCCTCAAAGCAAGCACCAGAGTCGTGCTCCAAAAACTGCATGAATTACCTCTGTATTTATAGGGTACCACGCTAGTTCACACTACCAAATACATTGTGGAAGTAGCTATAACTCAGTGGAAGATTTTAGCTGAGTTGTCATTACGTTTGCAGCCACTGCACAGCTTCTTCCACCTGTACCGAGCCCACAGAAGGTGTGCGAGATGAGACCGGGGAGGCTGTAGAGCTGCATGATACAGAACTGGTCTGTAGTGCAAACCTCAGCCATGGCAGAACAGCACCGACAAGCTATTGCATTACCTGCTTCAAGAGCTCTAATCTCTTGACTCAACCAATCAACAGCCCTCCCCAAAATAAACCCTAGCCAACTGAAAACTTCAAAGACCATGATGATACAGAAATGTCTAGTCTTTCACAAAACTGCAATAGCACAGCAGTGCTAAGGAAGGAAGCATTTCCTGTGATCCTTCTGTGATGGCTCTTCAGCTTTAGGTACCTCACAGGAAGAGTCCCTCTCTGATCTTTCTATTCTGGAGTGTCATCTTTAAAATAAACCAACTTCTCCCCACGGAATTAGACAGAAGGTATTAAATAACAGCTGGGGGATCTGAATGAGGTACAATCAGTAGCTATGATGTAGCTACAATTCTACTGACAAGGAAGAGTGGACATAAGTAGTTAGATATTTCTGCAATTACAAAATGTTTTTCATACGAGAAGACAATCTAGAGCATTGACACTGGAAAGGTGTCTATTTTTACATTAAAATAAGTCTCACAAAATGACTACATGGCTAATGAATTTACATTTGAAAGGTTGGCAAGATGGGGTCTAAATCCAAGAGTTTAAACTTCTTTTTAAATTCCTTTAGGTAGTGCATCATCTACACAGCATTCTCTTTCGTAATTTCATATAAAAATTAATTTGCACATTATGGCTTTCATTACCTTAGTGGCACAATCAAAATCTTTCTATTACTGAAATCAAAAGTACTTCTAGACAATATTTGCTTCTAAAGAAGCTATAAATATGATGCTTTTGCTCTCTAGGAGTTTCCGTTTGTTTGCTTTCACATTAATCTCCACCTTACTGGAAACTTCTGCTTCAGTAACAACATTCTGCACTGATGACCTCTCTCACTAAGTATTACAGGCAAATTATTTTACTTACTAATTATATATTTGGAAGTATCAATGCTGCACAAACACATTAAAAAATGCAAGACAAATTTCATACTCAGCTACAGTAAAGACTTAAGAAAATACATTTCTTTCTGAGTCCTTCAGTAAAGAAATTTGCAGTCACACCAGGAGAAACCCTGATAACGAGTTTCAAACCTAATAAGATTAAGTGTGGTATTTTACTACATTAAGAACGTGATGAATTGAGACAGAAAAAAATTATCTGAGCTATAGTGACATATATGACTCTTGGCAAACCATAAATAGTATCCTCCAGTGTTGAACGCAAATGCTGTGCGACCACCAGAGAATTTATCTTTCCAATTACACCTATCAAACTGATGCACATTTTTGACAAGCAAGTCCATTTCTATGTGATTTCAAGTGTAAAACAACAGCGAAGTTCAAAAATAAGTGTAAGTTGATCTGCTCACTGTTGATGACCTGTTCGGGTCCAGTGGGATAGCTCACATTTATGACTTTACCAGGACTAATGCTTGTAGAATTGGGTAAAAATATCTTCCATCAAATTGTATAGCTTTATGAAATTTAAAACTAGCATTCAAACAGAGTTATCTGACTGAAGAAAATGGGGCTGTCAGAAAGACAATGCAAAAAGGATTTTGTGTTGTAAATTTAATTACAAGCTCAGCTTAAAAGGATGCACAGTCTCGTCACAAATTTAAAGCAAAAAAAATGGGAACAACCCAGCACTCTACTTAGTCTAAATCTGTATTTTTATACACTTTTCAGTATTGATCAGGGACAACGACCCCTTTAAAACCTAAAAAACCATGAACCTGCCAGACCAAAACATATATTCTGACAGAGGCAAAGGGAGTATGTGAACAGTCAAAGACAAGGGACAACAAACGCTGGGAGATAGATGAGTAGTGAGCAAAAGTTCGTGAATAGGAGCATCATGCACATGGCAGATCCCTTATTTTCAGGGTAGCCAGGAGGATAACACAGAAGAAATGAAACTTGGACTTGCCACATGAACAGGCTGCTCAGTTCAAGAGGATAATATGTCAGAGACTGCAGCTGGTTATGACTCATCTTGGCCACCAGCAGGAGGATAAGATGTCTCTGAGACACATGAAAACATCTGGCCAGCGTAGCTGTAACCTGGTGCTCTGGAGGCAGCTGCGTAACAGCAAAGGGCTTGCAGTTCACACTAGCTGTTTATAATCCTAAGTATTGCAGTTCAGAAATCTAGCAGACAAAATTGCTGCATTTTCTACTTTAGGTGGTAAACCAGAAGTAGTTGATGCTTCCTCACTCAGCGTGACAGCATATGAGTCTCAGAGCACACAACTCTCACGGTCTACTTTCATATCAGAGTGTATCTATGAAAAAAATGGCAACAGCAGCAGCATATTCCTCAAAAAAACACAAGCTGAAAGTTTGCTATCAATAAACAATTCTGGAAAAGGGAGTAGGAACTAAGAAGAATCATTCATTCACAAACACTGTCTGTTTATAATACATTATGCCTCATAACCTAAAAATGAGGGTTCATGACTGGAGTGGTTTTACCTGGGCCAGGTCTTGGTAGCCAGTGGACTAATAAGGACAACTTCTTTACACAAAGAGCTGTCAGAAGCTTCTCCTGTAGATGACAGAGCTAATGGCAGTCAATTCTAAGATGGACTCACATCTGACTCAGGCTTGGCCAATTAGTGATGAAGGTAACACCTCTGTGAATAATGTATTTGAGAAGGGGAAGCAGTTGCTGAGCAATTGCCGAACAGTAGCAGGGAATAAGAATATGAAAACATCTCTGCAGACACCAAAATCAGTGGAGAAGGAGGAGGGTGCTTAGGCCCTGAAAGAAAGATTCCCCTCTGACCTGTGGTGCAAACCATGGTGAGGCAGCTGTGCCCCTGCAGTCCATGGAGGCCACTGGGGAGCAGAGACCCATTCACAGCCCGTGGAGGACCCCATGCCAGAGTGGGTGGATGCCTGAAGGAGGCTGTAATTCCGTGGGAAGCCTGTATTGGAGCAAGTTCCTGGCAGAACCTGGGAGCCTGTGGTGAGAGAGGAGCCCATACCAGAGTAAGTTTGCCATCAGGACTTGTGATCCTGTGAGGGACCAAGGCTGAAACAGTTTGTGAGGCCCGTGGGAAGGACCCACACTGGAGGAGTTCATGAGGGACTGTTTCAAATGGGAGGGACTCCACCCTGTAGCAGTGGGAAGTGTGAGGAGGCTTCCCCCTGAGGAGAAGCAGCAGCAAAGTCCATCCATCCTTAATGAACTGATTGCCACCCCCATCCCCTGCGCTGCTGGAGAGGAAGAAAAGAGAAACCCAGGAAGAGGGAAGGGTGAGGGGAGGTGTTTTTAAGATTCAGTTTTATTTCTAATTTCCCTGCTCTGTTTCAATTTTTTTATTAATAAATCAAGCCATTTCTCCCCAAGTTTGGCTGTGATGCTGCTTGCTGAGCAATCTCCCTGTCCTTATCTCAATTCACAAACCTCTTGTTATATTTCTCTCTTGCCTGTCCAGTTCAGGAGTGAAGTGACAGAATGACTTGGTGGCCATCTGGCACCCAGCCAGCACTAAACCAACCACAATAGCAAATTGCAGTTCTTTTTCAGACAGCATTCAGTATTTTAAAACCTGGCTGGTCGCTCAAGTTGCTTACTATATTTATAGAAACATGAGGGTACTCATTCTAATTGTCTCATTAAGGCAAAGCAAAAAAAGTACCTGTAAAATTTTCCTGCATAGCTGCTTAGTTTTCTGGAACAGATTAATAGGCCACCACCTCAGAGACTGCAGCGTTTCCAACCGACACCAATGAGCTGTAGTTACATCATAAAGTTGTTATCCATTATGTGCTACCTCATTTGCCAAAACCAATATGGCATTTACATAAACAGACAGAAAGGCACTTTCCTAAACAGTCTGCTTTAAGACACCGAAGGATGAGGAAGGAAAGACAAATGTGTGAGGTACCTAAAACAGGGTCTCACAGCTGGTCAGCAGTAGAAATGCAAAAATCCACACACACCGTCTGCCCCTTAGACTGTTCAGTAAACCAGATTCTCACAGGACAGGAGTAACTGAAGTTTGTAATTTACACAGTCATTCCATCTCATTCAAAACAACACACAAGCACTGAACATGGCATTCATCAAACTATGCCGTCTGGGGTGGGGTGAGGGAAGGATGGCTATTCCGTAGGCTTCAGTCCTGAGATATTTGCCTCCGCCAGCACTAAAGATCTGCCTCTGCCAGGCTCAGGCCCCACAGCCTTCAGCATGGCTCAGCACGCCTGACCCACCCATGGGTAAAGGTCAACCCCACCTTGGCTACGCCACGCGTTTAACGTTGCCAGACCGCAAATTCAAGTCCAGTACATTTAGGAACTTGTTTTAAAAAATACATTCATCACTTCAAAATGTTAGAGTCCCCGCTGGTTTCCGTAACTGAGTACTTGCTACTGGCGCGGCTGCTGTCGCTGCCAGGCTGGCGAAGCAGCCGCACGGCTCCCGACCGGCGGGGGCCACACGGCCGTCCAGCACTTACTCCCCCGGGACGGCTATGCGGCGTCACCCGGGAGAAAACGAGGCAGCAGGACAACGCAGATGACTCGTGGCACCAGAGACCTGCCCCGCCGAGGCGCAGGTGCCAGGGAGCACCCCTGGCACCAACGCTGGCGCTCGGAGGCCGGCGAGCCCCGCAGAGGTGCCGCGCTGGAGCCCCTGCGCCCGCGTGCGAAACGCAGCTGCTCCCCGCGGCCGCTCACGCCGTGACCTCGGGCCCGGCACCTGGCCCTGAGGGGGCGGCCGCCGCTCTCCCGCGCCCCCGCATCCCGCATCCCGTATCCCGCATCCCGTATCCCGCATCATCCCGCATCCCGCATCCCCACATCCCCGTATCCTGCATCCCCGCATTCCGTATCCCGCATCCCCGTATCCCGCATCCCCGCATCCTGCATCCCCGCATCCCGCATCCCCGTATCCCGCATCCCCGCATCTCGTATCCCGTCGGGGACCCCGTATCCCGCATCCC
>WBNH01004678.1:0-63200 GCA_013401255.1 Urocolius indicus | reverse complement strand
GGAAATGGCCTCCAGTTGTACCAAGTGAGCTGTAAATTCAACATTAGGAATAACTTTTTCAATATCTGCTCAGTGAGGTGGTAGAGTCACCATCCATAGAGATATTTAAAATATGAATAGTTGAGGTGCTGAGGGATATGTTTTAATGATAGGATTGGCCATGTGAGGTTAGTGGTTATACTCAATGATCTTAAAGATCTTTTCCAACTGAAATAATTCTATGAATCCTATAGAAAATAGGAGTGAAAAATCCCTGAATACCAAGACAAGACATGTCCTGGACCAACAAAGGAATCTTATGGGCCTAACTGTAAGTGCACAGTTAGTTTCACTGAATTACTTGAATGATAATACTTAGTACAAGGGTAATGGACAAAAGCTAGAACACAAAAAGTTTCATTTAAATATAAGGACAAACTTCTTTACTGTAAGGATGAGAGAACACTGGAATAGACTGCCCAGGGAGAGTGTGGAGTCTCCTCTGGTGGTTTTCAAATTCCACCAGCACATGTTCCTGAGTGACCTGATTTGGCATACCTGCTTCTGTAGCAGTGTTGGATTAGAAGATCTTTAGAGGTCCCTTTCAGCCCCTACCACTCTATGATTCTTTCCACTGAATACAAAAGTCAAGCTTAGATGAACACAAAAGCATCAATAAACTCATACCAGGCAGATCAAACCGATTCATCTATGATACATCTCAAAAGCCTTATATTGGCTCTCAAAAGAATATTTTTTGTTGGATCAGATTATATTGGATATAAAGTGATATTTTGCGTATTTAGTTATTTCTTCAAAAGGTTGCAGGTGTCCCTGATTTCAGAACTGTTTGATAAAACCAATCTGTTTTGTGTTCAGGCTTGACAAAAAATATGCTGAGCTATTCAAGTACTGGAGACTATACCTCTGGTCCTGACACCAGCAATCTTGTTGACACCTGAAAACTTCACAACAGGAGACATTTTTTTTCCCTTTGTAATTTTAGGAACTACTATATTAGGTACCATTCTTTTTTCCAATAATTTTTCCACCTTACAAATACAATCATGTGTTCTGGATACAAACTCTTGACTAGTACTTACCAGTAATACAGTCTTTAATTTAAAGCCATACATTATTATGTCCCTACTGGAAAAAAATACTCTTATCTTTCTTTTTTTTTAATTTTGTATCTTAATGGGATGCTTTCATAGCCTTTATATAAAGAGTACACTTTCAATGCACTGTTCCAAAAGCACAAAGTATATCCAAATTAAAATGTTAAGTTTGTAAAGACCAGTAATCAGAAGGGATGAAGCAATGCCACAAGTAAGGATAACATGTTAAATTTAATATAAATCCATTATTCCTACACATTATGGTAATATCATTAGCTGCTTGGTCACTTGCTCATTATTTACAGGCTTTTTCTTTCAGTCACTGCACATAATGGGGTTGTTCTGGTATGAATGAAATGTGCAATGACAAAGCTTATTCTCTGCAATCTGTCTGCCTCAGCTGCTGCAGAAGCTAGAGTGTGAAAGATGAACAAATTTGGCTAAATTCAAAATTTCTGCCTCCTAGGGAATTTCAATGTTGTCTTCACAGGTGCTTCAAGTTACAATTGAAAAGGAAAATAATATTTCCTGCAAGATTGAAATTCTGATGAGGTTTTGATTTGTAAAAATAAAAAAAAAAAAAGCCAGGTAATTTGTTTCAGAAATATGTTCAGGGCTCACAATTTCCTTATTCTTGAAGTAACAGATGAAAATATTTCCTCATAGCTTCTTGCATGACAACTCGTGTAAGATGCCTGCAGCCTCCCTGTGATAAGGCAGCCTTGCTGGCCTCTGCAGCCCCAAAGACACAGCTGCCTCCTGTCTGGACCAGCCCTCAGTGCCCAGGCCATCAGCAGACACATCTCTGGTTCCCAAATAAACCCTTCTTTGGCTTCCCTGGTCAGCTCATTTCTGCCGAAACACAACTATCTGCCCTCTCCACTGCCCCTGGTGAGTTAGGAAAACTAAGAGGCAAGGAATTTCTCTTAGCCTCATCCTCAGGAAAAGATAGTTTGGATTGGCATGTCCTCATCTCCAAGACTATCACTGCAAGTAAGACGTCTTGCCTTCTGCAAGTGAACAATACTCCAGATGCAAGGAGGGCTGCTGGGACCTGCTGGCAGATGTGTCCTGAGCGTTAGCAGCCTTAGGTCATGTCCTCACCCTGGCTACAATGGAAGGTTTGGTGAAGAGATGTGTCTATGCTGTCATATACTTGACTTCAGGTAAGAGGAAATGTGACTTTATGTACTGCATTTCTGTGGGGCCAGATAGAAGGAAATAGCCTCATCCCTGATATCAAGGGGGGAACTTTTGCTTGGGGCACCAGGAAGGCATGCTGACAAGTAGAGGTTAAGGGAAGGTAGTGCCTGACCTGGGCTGATGAAGTTGTTTTTTGGTTTTTGTTTTCAGAGAAGGGATTAGGTATTCTTGTACCTGGGCCAAGATTTCTGTGATTTCTGTGCCAAAATCTGCCTGATGAATAAACCTCCATGCCTTCCTTCTAAACCAGTTTCATTCCACAGTCATTTTTTTACAGACAACAAAACAACATTTTAATGAGACTCCATTTGTAACATGTCTTTTTATTATTATTTGTGTTCTTCTCCTTCCTTCTTTTTCACAGTGGTGGGATGTGACCCTTGGTTGCTGTCAGTCACATGCCCAGCAGCATGCACGGGGGCCTTGCATGCACTGAAGGAGTCTCAAAGTACACAGGGGGCATATTCATTTCTCTTGAATTTCTTAAACTCTTTTGACTCCTGTGACATGAAACTAGTTACTAAATAACAAAGACTCAAATATTAGTATTACCATTTCTCCTCAACCTGCAGCCAGGCAGTGAGAGGGAGGAGAAAGGCAATAATGTGAGCTGCAGAGGACACAGAGCTGATGAAAAGACTCATTATTCATCAGGATCTCAAGTTGAAAAGTTAAAACTCTGTTGTCTTCTCTTGGTTCTCTCTGTCACATCACCAATGACAGTGCAAGGTATGCAGCACAGTCTTGCTATCACAAGTTCACTTCAGCTTGTCAGTGGTGATAAAAAGCCCAGATACTAATTTGCTGTAATGTGACTTTATCAGTGCTTTACTCATAGAAGGATTTAAAACTGTTAAGAAGAGACTTTCCCTGTTTCCCTGAGACAAGAAGAGGTGAATATAGAGGAAAAAACTGAGAGACAGCAAGGAACATTGGGGTGAATTAGTTGCATGTTGCATAATTTCTTTTACTGGAAGCACTGGGAACATTTGCAATCTAAATCATGCTTCTAAAGAGTAATGGATATCCTGAGCAGCAGTAAAATGGGTCAGCTCTGTTTTTTAGAAGGTTCTGCTTTAAATACAACCTCCCAACCAGCCTTTTGGCATGTGGATGCAAGTGTTTCTCATTCCCAAATGCACACACTGCAAAATATGTGAAACAGCCAAAGAGACAGCAGGATTTTCTCTCATTTTAATAAGTGAATTAAAAAAAAAAAATAAAAGAACGAAAAAAAAAAACAACAAAGCAATCAGGTATAAATTTTTATTTCCCCAAGATTGAAATCTTCTTCTATTCAACAAACCTTTGGAATAGTCTGCAGATTCATGAAAGCTTTTCTTTGTGTTAAAACACCCTCAAATTATGGCATTAAGTTCATTTAATGCTTGTTAAATGCCTGCTTTTCAGACACATGTTAACAGAATCTCTGCCTTGAAGATCATCTCAGTACTTCTTGAAAGCAGCACAAAAAAACTTTATGAACGTATAGATTCATCACAGTTTTCCCCTAGAGTCAGAGAGTGAACCTTAGGAACCTTCAGAAGAGCAAAGGACTTGAGGGTTTTGCATTTTAGTCTTGTAGAGCACATATAAAAAAGTAGCTGTGCCAAGAAGCCTGGGAAACCCACAACCATGGTTATGCAGAGATCTGGATTCAGCTAGTTTCTTCTGCCAGCCTGCAGTGCCCTCTAAATCAGCTCTGACCATATACAGCCCCATCAAAGAGCAGTGTGTATGTACATACCTGATTGCTTTTTGCCTGCCCACTTAAATTCTTATCTCTTCAGAAATTTGTTCTTCCACTGCGTACTGCTTCCTCTTTGTCCTACACTTGGGGCAGCAAGGAGACAGCTTTGAAAAGGTGTGAAAATAGGAGCTACAGATTGTGTATACAACCTCATTGTTCTCATATACATGCTTCATCTCAGCCACTGTATCCTTTCCAAAATATGAAAGCTTGTTAGAGAAAGATATGTGATGCATAGAGATGTAATTTCCCCCAGAATTTTTGTCACTCATTTTGTATCTATCTGAAGCAGGCAGGAAGAAAAACACCTTACAGAATTTTTAAGATATGTTTGAAATAAACTAAACATTTTGAGAGCCTAGAATATTTGTTTAAAATCACATTGCTATGTATCAATACTGGAATGGAAATTTTATCTACGTAGTATTTTCCTAGCAATTCCTAAATAGAATTAGGGGTATCAGAAATTGCGCAAGAAGTCTGTTGTTAATTTTGAGGGTAGTCATGCGTGTTCAGGATGTCTGAAAAACTTATGGTCTAGATTTCACATTCTGGCTGCATGTGTTGCTAACTTAAGCCAAGCTCTGAATTTTGTCCCTTATTTGACACAGCCCACAATTCCTCCAAGGTAGTCAAATATACTTTCAGAGGAAACTACTTAGTCCGCAAAAATACGCATTATTTTGTAAAAGTAATGTGGTTTCTCTTCCTCTTTGTCTGAGAGCTGTACAACAAAAAATTGAAGCAATGGAGATATTTGAATGAGATGGTAATAGCTGAAATAGTTCCATATGAATAACCACTAGCTGTAGTGCCAAGAATTCTCTCAAAGGGGTCAGAAGCGCTGATGGCAAGGACTGAGAGATATCTTACTGACTGGAGTCAGTTTTAAATTGATATCCATGGGTAGTTAAAGCTCCCATCGTGCCAGCAGTTTTCTCTGGTTCACTGATGAGGAAAACAGAACTGGCTAGCTCTTCCTCTAATGAAAGATCAGGATTTCATCCTACAGTAACCAACTATCCTCTTCCTTCACTACCATTCATTTCATAGGTTCACTGCCTTATTGTCACTTACAGAAGAGATATAGTCAAGCAGCCTACCTGCATCACCACTGTGTTATTTAACCCTTACTGCTGCATGATTCTTCAGAGGCCTTTGAAATATCAGGGAGGAGAGAAGCTGTTCAAAAAGGTTATCACAGACACATACATGATTAATGGCTCCCTCTTGTCTCACTTCATGCTTTTTTTTTTGTTTGGGATCACATTGATCCCGTGATCCTTTTTGGTTCTCAGTTAAGGATGTGGAATTGGTTTATCTTGCCTGAGATTTATTTGCCCATTTCTTATGTCATCTTCATTTCCTTGACAGGTTGAAAGATTCTTCAGACATAAAGCTAAGAGAATGTCACTTCCTTTTATCATGATCAAATTATCATTTCAGTTCTACTTATTCAAACTTGTCTCTGTCTTACTTCACATCATATCAGTGAGTCAGAATCTGACTTTCTCTTAAAACCTGCTATTGTGCTCACAACACCACATTCTTCCATGTACTTCAGCATCCCCTATAAGATGCCTTATCATCCCCTTTTTTGTCTTCCATTTACAGCCATGTGTGTGAGCTACCCCAAACACAGTTACATTGTGATCACAATGTCTTTATCTTTTAGTACGTATAAGACATTGCTCGGAGTGAATGTCATCCAATTTCAATGCTTTGCTTTGCATGTAGCAAAGATTACAGAAGAAAACGATGCACTGTCTTATCTTGACTACAGCAGTGTGGTGAGACTAAAGCAGAGATTTGCTATATTTGAGGAGCAGGACAGGCTTTTTGTGTTCAAGCTGCTGCTGTTGATACTTGGAGCTGTACCAGTCACACTGTCCTAATTTGGAGAAAGCATAGGGGATTATTGAATATAGCCACATGGCCTACATTTTCCCTCTGAAACCCTTTCCTGTGTGACCTTAGCCCTCTCTCAAGAGCCAGACTAAGATGCTTCCATTAAATAAGCCAGAAAACGACCTACCAATTTCAGTAGCCATCATAATTTTCTTACATGAAGTAGAAACCATACCTGGGATTTGATAGACGAGTAACTACGTCATTAAACAACCTGGCAATCTACCCAAAGAAGTGAGGGCATCTTCATGAAGAAGTTTTTACATGAATATTTCATTGCAGTATTGAACAGCTATCATTAGTCTTTTAACGTGCACTTCATCAAATCATCAGATAATACCCAACCTTCTCTCCTGTTTCATTTTTTTTAACTTGTCACCTTTTATCCTCTTGGTATATGTCTGTATTGCCGCGCAACATTGTGTTGTGTAACCACTAGACAGATTACCCTATTTTGCAAACTGAGCTTTGCTGTAAGCTAAAAGGCATCTGCTAAATTAAGTTTGTAATAAAGCCACATCCATTGACAATCACCTTGGCTTTTAACTCTTGATGAACAGGAACTTACTTCACAAATGCTTTGCTTTTTTCACTTCTTCCCTATGCCAAGACACTCAGAACAGAAGCATTCATGCAGCAAATGCATTATAGCATTGGGATACCCTGGTCTCCACTTTATTATTTTAATCATTATTCTGCTTTGAATTTTTGAATGTGTTTTATTCTCTGTAGCATGAGATTCCACTAGGTTCTTGTGATGAGAGGTCAAACTAAATAAAAATGGCCCTGCTGGTTCTGTCAACTAAATTCAAATGTTACTGTGAAGCTTTTTAGAAATAATACCTTTTGTGCTACTACATTCTGCAAGAAATTCCAATGGAATCCCTGTTCTGAGTGTTTTATTATAGATCAACCATAAAAATGTGCTTTGGGCTGAAAGTGGATTTATAAGATCTCTGCCCAGGAGCATATGCTTTGCAAAATTTAATTTAAATCAGCTTAGCTATTTTTTTTTTCCTTTAAAGACTGAAGAATAAAACCAAAAGTAGATTATTAGTCTTTTTCTTAGCATAAAAAAACCCCTCACTTATATTTCTATAACAAGCAGGCATTATTCTTGCTCTTCATGCATATATGTAATTTCATGAACTTTCAGGAAGATATGGGACAGATTATGAGAGCAAAACTATTCTTCCTTATTTTAAATGAAATATGAAGGCTGTCTGTCCAAACATTTGGGCTAGAATTTTTTATTGTGTAAAGTTAAAAACAGAAACAGTGATATTATTATTGGGAAAAAAAACTCAACAACAATAACAACAAAAAAAAGAGGACCTACTGCACACAAGCTACTTTTAACAACAGTTAACAACAGAGAGTTCTGTGAACTGGCAATAGCAAAAATATCATTCAATTCAGTATAATTCAAGTTACAGACCCAAAATTACTCTTTAGATTCCTGGATACTTTTTTTTTATCTACTCTGACAGTTGCTTTGTGCAGAATTTGCATTGGGGTTTTTTTCCAGTTCCCTTTTCCTTCCCTTCCATCCCCTTCTGCTTTCTGTTCACTTTTCCCTTTCCCTTTCTCTTTCCTTTTCCCCATAAAGGATAAAGTTAATAAAAAAAGTTAATAAAAAAAGTTAATAAAAAAGCATGAAAATATCACTTAAAGTAAATGAATGAAATACGACATTGGGGAGGCACTCTTTTCTTCACCTTTTCCAGTTTAGCTGCTGATCGACAACTTCCAGGGAAAACAAACTGAGTTATAATAAATCAAGTGTCAACAGTATAGACTGAAAACAGGAAGTATTAAAAAACAAGAGAGGAATAAGGCTAAGTAAAGAAATTATGTCAAAAGAGCCTCATGAGTTTCAGGAATACCATGATAAGAATATGAGAAAGCTATTTTAGTATGCAATGGATTGTTACAGTCAGCATCATGTAGACACATATATATAAATACCCAGACATGCACACACATATACATATATGTCACTAGTCTTGATGCTATTTTAATCTTAAATTAATCTCAGATTTTAATATTGCCAGGTGTTCAATACGGTTAATCAGTATACCATGTGCAGATGATACATATCCAGGGCTGGGAAGGAAGGAATCTGAAGGCCCCTGCCTCCCTACAATATGCTCACAGGCTATATTTGATGTATGAGGCAGCAAAACAATTCACTGGCAAGCTGGAAGTAGCTAGTCAAGGTGACTTGGATGTCCAGCAGCAGTAGTCAGTGAAAAGGAATCAGTGCTGCTTGTCAGAGATCTTGCAGCTGTACTATGTCAGATTCTGCAGCTGGATCCAAACATCTATCTCCTACACATACAGTGGATTTCATAGTAGAAGAATAGGCAAATTCATTCACGACTTAATTTGCATCTAATGGATCAAAAGTTAACATGCACTTCCGCCATGTGGTGTAGAACACTTTATATGGTACAGAACACTTTATATGGTACAGACTTTCAGTACATCCATATAGCTAAAATCTTCCACCACATTCTCCCATATCAGTAGCATCCTTAGCTCTGTCATGGACAGGTACATCTTGTTCACTTTTTTCTATTCATATAGCTTGTTCTCCTATGGCTTGTGTTCATCTGAGATATGTTTCACAGTTTCTTCTTTTTCTCTGTCATATCAAATAGAGACAGATTATTTTTACCTTTGTAGTTCTTCACATGCCTCTTCTCAGGCTCTTATTATATTACCAAGTGATATAAAAAGAGGCAATGGAAATACACTGAAATACAAGCAAATCAATTTAAACATTAGAAACCAATTTCTTATTGTGAGAGTGGTTGAACACAGGAACAGGTTGTAGAATCTGCATCCTTGAAGATATGAAAAATTCAACTGCATGTAGTCCAGGGAAAACTATTCACACTGACCCTGCTTGAACAGGGGTATTGGACTAGATAATCTTAAGAGGTCTCTTCCCCCCTCATTGATTCTGAGACTCGGTTCATACCTCTCATTCATTACTGACTTGACAACTTTTCCTTCCAAAAAGCATTGCTAGTAGTTTACACCACCTAGGAGTTGTATTTCCAAAATTGTCCTCATGCCTAAGAAAATCTCCCTACAAACTTCTGCAAAGCTCCCCTCTTCAAGACTCTCCTGAAAACTGTTGTTACAGGCTATAAAACCTATCAAAGTAATCTGTCAAGATGTAGTTAGTTGCTGTGTCTACTTGTTACTCTGGCTGTACTTCTATGTCTGTTCCTTCCTTTTATAATTCAGGTTGTATGACACTTGAGACACATTCACACCTGAGACAAACTATGCTTGAGTTTTGCACTGCACTTACCACTACTGTTTGTTATACATAAGTAGGACTACTAGACACTCAATGGAAAGAAAAATCAGTGAGTACCTCCAAATTTGTTGTAGTATGTTCCAGATTGTGTGGAAATTTGAGAAAAAAAAAAAAAAGCCTTTTTTCAATTTGAAAGAATTGTTTTGCTTGTACAAATAAACAGAAACTGTAAAGCAATGGGAATCTAAGGTATTCTTTCTTTGTTATAATAGGCATTTAAGTTTCACCAATTTCATGGAGTTTAGGCTGAACTTTATTGGTACCTATGGTGATCAACCATAATAAATGAAGTGACAAAGGTGCCTCGGACTTTATTTACTGGGGAATAAGGAGCAGCTAGAAACAGAAATGTCTGTTTTTCACAGACAGGTCGTTCAGTCAGCCACTTACATAAGCTGTTAATAACAGATGGGTTTTGAATCACTTACCTCCACCTGTATTAATAGATCTGTTTCTCCCTTTCTTTAATGGTGATGTTCTGAGTGCAATGAGATTAGCAGATAAAATTCTGAAGTAATTCCCATCAGGGGATGGAGTGGCACTACATCCTACGCAGACATATTTCCTTGAGCTTACCCTATGCACTGCAGTGGGACCCTGCTGCCAGAACAGGAGGTTGCTTTCTCACGTTTCTGTCTATCATTGGCAGCAGAGATGATGTTGTTTTGAATGTAACTATAATTATACATTCTGCTGTCCTATTTCTTTGATGAAACAGGGTAGGTGGAGATACATTAAATTGGACTATACTTACAAGTGGCCAATTATCTAACAGAACGCTTGGGAAAGATCTTTTTGCTGTTTAGACTCAATTACCAACTGTGCAGAAAACAAATAACACTTGGTTCTTCTTCTTTCATTTTTGATACCTGTATAAACAGTAAAAAGGATGTTACAGGCAGAAGAAACTCAGCTTGGTTGCTCTATGATGAGAATGGTCTACTCAGTCCTGATGCACCAAACCCAGCAATGTTCTATAATTGTCTCATAGTGATCTCCATTCAAATAAAGCAGCAGCTGGAACAACCAGAAAACATTGACCTCTTTGTCATAATGATAATAATAATACTGTAGTAGCTTTTAACATAGGAAATTAGTAGCTTGGTTAGAGCAATAATAAGCTCTCTTCGGATTTCATGAGATGAACAGGAGTGCAGAAGATTTTGCTGGCTTTTGGCTAGGTATCAGGATGACATGATACATACAGTGTCAGGCAGTATGAGATTTGACTGTGTTGCATTGCATCTGCTTGAACGCAAATAGACACGTGTATTACTGTGGGATAAAATTCAGTGTGTGTACGAAAATCTGACCCTTACATCACCAGAATTAACTTCTCCATCTATGTTGGTCTCTTTGTCAATGTTCCATACCCAGAGTCCTTACAAACAGTATACTGGCATCATTCTGCTGCTGGGATAGGAAGAAAAGCCAAAATTATATCTTTCCTAGTACATTACACCCATACTCCCCAGAACCATCACCTTGCCCAAAACATAGAAATGCTCACATCCTCCTGCCAGCTCAATTTTCTTAGTTTTGGAGCGAAGATTCACAACCTGGCCAGGCCAAAGTAGAAGTTCTGGCACAGGCAGAGCAAGTTCTGAGGCCTGCATACAGAGCATAAGTCATATGATTTTGCAATATAATTTATGGCTTGTGAAATATGTAACAAATTGAGTGCTTCGAGATGTAGCTTGAGAAATAAAACAAGTCAAGCTTCCTGTCAGCTTGAGTGGCATAACCCAGAGCAGAGTTATAAGGCACTAATAAGCTCACATAATCTGTGAAAATAATTTGTAGCGGTGCCTTCCCCTAAGAAACAAAACCATGCAGCAGCTTTTACCTGCATTTCATGAATGGCCCAGATTTTGTCCCAGCAAGAGTTTGACTCTGCTGGTTTAGCATTCTGATAAACTGGTATCTCAGATTTTCAGACAGGAGGCAGTAGCACCAGCTTTGCTTTTGAGGAATTGGGTGTCATCTTTGAGATGAGAGTAACAGCTGACTGTGTTGTGTTCCTCTTCTACCGTGTCCCAGCACATAGCCCAGTGAGTGGTGTAAAACTATAGATTAGTTTAAAACAGTGTTTAAACTCTGTGCTTGATTTAGCCTTGGTTTGGAATATTTGATTTCATCCTAAGTCTAAAATGGTTGAGAAAACACTTATACCATCTGGCCTGGAAGAGCTCCCAAGTGACCTTTGAATGATGTGCATTTTTCTCTAAGGCTCCAAATAAATGTACAGCGTCATAACACACATACCTTGGGGGTAAGCAATTATTCATGATACAACAAGAAAAATACAAAGAATATGTCACTATAAATTCTTAAATGATCTGGTTTCACTTTCTGATCTCAAAGGATTTTCTTTCTTTGATCTATTGTAAGTACTTCTGTTAGCTCTTTAAATAGCATTGGCTTATTGATATATGTGGGAAAGTGACTTACTGCAGTGGTAGAACAAATTAAACTCTCTTTTAAATGTGAACTATTAAGTGCTGCAAAAGAGAATGGGTGCTTCAATGCAACATCCAGACCATCAAAGTCTCAGCACTAGTTGCACAACTCTGAAGGACAAATGTTAATGTGACAAACCAAACAGAGTCACTGTTGAGATACCAGAGACTTGCTTCTCTTCATCGCTAGGACCATTATTTTTATTTACTTCTAACCAGGAAAAAAAGTGTGCTGGGCACCTTCTTTTTTTTCACAGGCCTACTGAAAGCCAGAGAATATCAAGAACATGAAGAACTATACGATCTCCCCTGATTTCTAAAAAAACTCAGCAACCATTCAACATTAGCTGAAACAGTCCTGTCTTATCACAGTGGAACTAACATTTTCCTGTACTTTTCATTATACTGAGTTCTAAACCTTATGTAACTTTTTAAAAGGATTGAAGAGAGAAAGAGAGGATGTTTAAAATGCATTGAAACCATCCTTTGTCTTGATTAGATACATATCAATGTCAAACAGCCACCGTGTGTTAATAAGCTGCCTAGCAGTGGTAAATAAGTATCATGAGAGAAGAAAAAACGAGTCTGAGGTCTCATCTTCTGATTTATACTGCAGTATTTTTTTTCAAAATGCTGCTTTTTTATCATGTCTACATAAACAATTATTTATGTCACAACTAGAGAGTTGGGAAGCAAGATCTTACATTTCCCAGGCCTGCTCCTATCCTGCTGGAGCTTTCTCACACCACAGTCTGGCTGAGAGATTGAGGCTTCATTCACATCTAGTACCCTCAACTGAAGACCGATCCAGAGGTCACTGTACCCTCGCCAGAGCCAACAGAACAGTGCCTGATGTGACAGCCTTCTCTCCTAGCTCCCTGCTGGCCATCATCCCTGGCAGATATCTTGAGCCAGCAATGTGCCCTCATGGCCAAGAAGGCCAATGGCATCTTAGGATGCATCAAGAAGAGTGTAGCCAGCAGGTTGAGAGAGGTTCTGCTCCCCCTCTACTCTGCCCTGGTGAGGCCTCATCTGGAGTCTTGTGTCCAGTTCTGGGCTCCTCAGCTCAAGAGGGACAGAGAACTTCTGGAGAGAGTCCAGCACAGGATCACCAATATGATCAGGGGACTTCAGCTGAAAGCTGAAGCTGGAACACAAAAAGTTCCATTTAAATATAAGAGAAAACTATTTCATTGTGAGGGTGAGGGAGCCCTGGCACAGGCTGCCCAAGAGAGGGTGTGGAGTCTCCTTCCTTGAAGGTCTTCAAGATCCGCTTGGACGTGTTCATGTGACTTGATCTGGGTAGACCTGCTTCTGCAGGGGGGTTGGGCTAGATGATCTCTAGAGGTCCCTTCAAATTGCCACCATTCCATGATTCTATGACCCTAGATCTGTATTGCCTGCAGCCAGCATAGGTTCCTCTCTCCCTTCCCTCCCTGCCTTACAGCCCTGAATATTTCACCAGGAGCATTAATAATGGGGTTTCCTTTCTGTGAATCACAGCACCATGAAAAGAAATGTGCATTTAAAGGATATGTGGTTTACTCTGCTGTAACAAACTCTATTTCTTGAATGAAGACTGAAACTGAGGTTCTGACACCTTTATAATTATAAAATACATAATAGAAATATCTTTTAGATCTCTAAGTTGTACACTGAGGTCAATAGGAAACCCATTACACTGAGACACAGGGTGATATAATGCCCTTAGTTTTCAGAATTCATATGTTCCAACTCTCAAAGCCTGGTGGGCTGTGCAAAAAAAAAAAAGCCCTCATATACCTTCTATCAGTATACATGTGTAAGGTTAAGGTTGCTCTGCTGTTCTTCAACATACCATGAAAAGCCAGGCAATGATTCCTTTTCACTTTTACTAAATAAACATCTGCTCTTCTGTGTGTGCCAGAGCTCCTTGACTTCTGCAGACTAACGAGGAAGAAAGGACTGTGGTTCACACCTGAACTTTCATTAAAAAAAAAAACAACAAAAAACCAAAATAGCAGCATCAAATAGGAAAACTCTTTTTTTCCATCTGTGTTTTGCGAATATGCAAGGATTGGAAAAGTTGTTCTGCAGTGTTATTACCATCCAGGACTTCATTCACATTTGAAGCCATCTGATAAGCTTACATATTAACCCTGCTGATTTACGTTAAGTCTTAGCCATGGTGACAAGTACTCTTTGCACTTACTGCACACTGGCACTTTGTCTTTCTGCCTGCAAGGAATTCAAGTAGAGATTAGTAATGTTAATCAGAGAGAATAAGAAGTGGATGTAAGCAAAGCTTGAGATATTGGCAGATATCAAATAAGTCCACCAAGGCAGCAAGCAGAAGATGCTGCTTAACACTCAACGTAGGTTGCACTTCCATCAAAATACAGTGCTTGACTGGTCAGCTCAGTCTGGTTTTGCATGTATTCTTTAAACTATTATTTTTGTGGAAGGAGTTCTATTTTGCTATATATATTGGGATTTTCTTTTTCCTTATTTTGTTCCAACACAGAAGTTATAAAGTTTGAGGACAGAAACCAGTGTTAAATAGTAAAAGTCTCATAATTTAGATACTAATGCCCTCTCTGGAGATCCACACGGCCTACTTTTCCCTGAAGCAGAGAAGACACACTTGTCCTTACTTCTCAGAGGTATGATAAAGCAGTTTATTTTATCTTTACTCTGTACAGGATTTTGTTATCAAAACCAGAGAGACCTTCCTGAACCAGACAAATATTACTTAGCCAAACTACAGGCATAGCAAACAAATCATCAATCACAATTCCTTTGTCTGTCTGATACTCCAAAACAGCAGGCCTTCCCTAGCCACATCTGTGCACTACCTGTCTTCTAAGAGAAACCAGGATAAACTGTTTCATATCTATGACACGTGCTTCTAACAGGACAATTAGTGCAAAGTTGCCATAGTGCTCTAAGCTCACACCCAAACTGAGACATATTTTTCCTCTGAAGCTGCCTAACGTCAAGAGCAAAGCACCCACATGTTCCGTTCTTGGAGAGAATAGGATTGCGGTGCAGCAAAATAGTAAGTTCAAGGCACAGGGGGAGGAGGGACAGGAGGGGAACAGGAGGAGACAGGCAGTGCCAGGGATGCAACACAAGGGAGGCAAAGACCTGCAGGAGTTTCCAAGGTGGGTGGTCATGAAGAGTATGTGTAGAAAAAGGTAGAAACTTTGAATCTTGGTTTTAACAAAAAATTGGGAACTCCTGCTTTGTTCACACTGACCTTACTGTTACTCAACCATATAACTGTACCCTCAGATGAAAAGTCAAAAGCTAGATGAAGGGTCAACTCTTGTCAGACTGTCCTGTCATGGGTTACTTAAGGAGCAACCGCTGACCCTTTTTCCCACAACAGGGGATCAAATCCACAATTCCTAAAGTATTTCTGATTAACATTTTCTGCAGAGCTAGCTTTGGCTGTGTAACCCGGTAGTTTGCTCTAAAGAGCACACTGTTGCTAGAGTTAATGTTTACTTAGCTGTAGGTGGATGCTGGTGACGTTAATAGAGACAGATAGGAGGGGAGATGGAAGCCAAGCCTAAGATACCAGCAGATTAGACAGTCATACAAAGGTAGCAAACAGAAAATATTGATTGACACTCAGCATAGGACTGTGCTCCCAAGTGAGAGCACTCAGCTGACTCAGGAGGTTGTATTTTTCCTTTCACCATTTCACTAAGACATTTCAGCAATTTTACCCTGTTGCCTCTTTCCCCTCTGGCAAATAAGAATAATCGCCTTCTTTATAATATTTCATTCCCAAGCCAGATTAGTAGTCATGGCCCTCCAACCTTTTGATCAGTTACTTTCCCACCACTTTTGTCTCACACTGTTTATTTTATTTGCTAATGATTTTGCTAATTGCTTCTGAGCTCTCTGACAGTTATTCAGTTTAAAAGAGAAATGCCTATGTTAAAGCCAGAAATCTCATCCAGACCTTCCTAGACAGTATAGGATGGATTGACTAGACTACAACACACAGCTTCTGCTGTGGTGACAGGTGTACCCTGGCGTGTGGTGTGGTAACAGCACACTGGCAGCTCATTTGAACAAGCACATGCCATAAACTCCATGCCAACTGCACTCCCTTAATGGAAATGCTCATATTTCCTCACCTGTGGCCCGCTGTCTCTTTGGAGTTGATGAGGAAGAGGGGACAAAAACTTTACAGGATTTCCAACCAATTATCAAAACATGGCTGGCAAGGGGATGGATTCTAGGAGTGAGTGATACAATAAGAAGGCATATGGGACTGTCGTGTCCAGTTAATAACAAATGCTGACTTTCGAAGAAACTACCAATATAACAAAAGGGATATCTTGTTCTCATCCTCCTTTGCCTCAGAAATATTGGCATTAAAGCAGAGCTTTAGAAAGTTAAGAGTAGAAGAACTGGGAAAACCTTTTCAAACTTCTGTTGATTAGAGGATCAATGACTTCTGCAGATGACCTGAGACTTTATAATTTAAAAGCCCCTTTTGGCCTGCTCTCCTAAATCCTCAAATGAATAGGTCCTACTGTATTCTCCACAGAACTTATCTAGGTGTGATAGCTACAAGGTATGGCAAATGAGGTTGTAATTTACCATATGACTCTCTGGAGTTGTTCACAGGATGTAATTTTTGTCTCTTTTTGCAAGGAAGCTCATCCTAGAAGACTATACACTCAGATCCCCTCATGTATGAGGAGGACAATTTTCATGGAAAGACCACCACTGACAAGCTGCTCACCTCTCCTATTGGCAGTCCAGGTCACACTGCCCTCAGACAGCAACAACTGCAGCACCAGAAACAGGCTCAGTTTTGTGGAGAGAAGGACAAAGTCATGGGGCTGCAGCTTGCCAGTTAAGACAAATCATGTGTGTGGTCCTGATAAAACCACAGTGACTGCAGCAGACCCTGCTGAAACATGATCACATTCTTTCCTGACAAAAGTGAACTGGAGTAACAAAGGTATGCAAGAGATAATATATGTGTTTAAACAGTAACAACTAAAATCATCTAAGCCACAGCAATGCTACAAAGGACACTATAAAGGGTTTGGGAAAGCTGAAGTAAAGCCAAGCCTCCACCAGAACCAAAGAACATTGCCACTTTTCTACAGATGCAGTCTGTATATCAATGTCACATTAAACTTCTCATTTATTCAAGTATTGCATAAGGAATGTTGGGGTTAACTTCCTTGTATTTTTTAAAGAAAATTAAAGAATTTTTGATATAAATTTGTATGCAGAAAAGATTCACCTTTTCCATCATCTGAGCTGGGAAGTGAAGAAAGATGAAGCATGGTAAAGGAAAAAGGCTGAAATTCTCAATAAAAGGATAAAGAAAATAATAATGAGAAAACAAAACAAAAATTGAATAGTAGGAAGGCAGAAGAGACCTAAAGCAAGAAAGACCGGAAAAAAGAACCTCATGAAGTTCAACAAGGTGAAGTACAAGATCCTGAACATGAACCAGGCAATCCTAAGCACAAATAAAGGCTGGATGGTAAATGGATTGAAAGCAGCCCAGCAGAGAAAGATGTGGGAGTGTCGACAAAAAGCTCAACATGACCCAATAACGTGTGTTTGCAGCCCAGAAAGCCAATTGTACCTGGGGTTGCATCAAAAGCAGCATGGCTGATGGATGCAACAAGGCATTCTTCCCCTCTGCTCCACTCCTGTGAGATCTCACCTAGAGTACTGTGTTCAGCTCTGGAGCTCCAAGATAAGAAGGTCATGGACCTGTTATAAGTCCAGAGGGGGGGCCATGAAGATGATCAGAGGGCTAAAGCAGCTCTCTTGTGAAGACAGGCTGAGACGACTAGGGTTGTTCAGCCTTACAGTACAAAAAGGCAGAGAGGAACTTTTTACAGGGTCATGTAGTGAAAGGAAAAGGGGTAACAGCTTTAAAATGAAAGAGGCAGATTTCTGTTAGATATGAGGAGGAAGTTCTTCCCTGTGAGTGAGATGAGGCACTGGAACAGGTTGCCTAGAGAGGCTGCGGATGCCATATCCCTGCAAGTGTTAAAGGCCAGGTTGGATGGAGCTTGGAGCAATCTGATCTAGTGGAAAGCATCCCTGCCCATGGTGGGGAAGTGGAACTAGAGGACTTTTAAGGTGTCTTCCAACCTAAACCATTCCATGATTATGTGATTCTATGATTCTATGATTCTATTATATTCTGTGTCACAACCCAGGGGGAATAGCACCTTGCTTTCTTGTAAAGCTATGAAAACATGAACTCCAGTGTCAATGAAGTCAATATCTATGCCCTCAGCCCTAAATGTGGAAAACATGAGCTCAAGAGCAAGCAACAGGCACTACATGACTGCTTTACAGAAGAAGGATGTAGATTGAAGAGAAACTTGTGGATGTGGTTTATTTCAATTTCAGTAAAGCATTTGACATCGTCTCCCACAGCATCCTCACAGCAAAACTGAGAAATTGTGGGCTGGATGACCAAGTAGTGAGGTGGACTGTGAACTGATTGAAGGGAAGAAGACAGAGTTGTGATCAATGGAGCAGAGCCTAGTTCGAGGCCTGTGTCTAGTGGAGTCCCTCAGGGGTAGGTGATTGGGACCAATACCGTTCAATATATTTGTTAATGACCTTAATGAGGGAACAGAGGTCACTGTCAGCAAGTTTGCTGATGATACTAAACTGGGGGGAGTGGCTGACACACCAGAAGGATGTGCTGCCATTCACAGACTTGGACAGGTTGGAGAGTTGGGCAAAGAGAAATCTAATGAAATTCAACAAGGGCAAGTGTAGAGTCTTGCATCTGGGAAAGAACAACCCCATCTACCAGTACAGGTTGGGGAATGAACTGCTGGGGAGTAGTGTAGGGGTAAAGGGACCTGGGCATCCTGGTGGACAGCAGGATGAGCATGAGCCAGCAACGTGTCCTCGTGGCCAAGAAGGCCAATGGCATCCTGGGGTCTAATAGAAGGGCTGTGGGCCATAGGTTAAGAGAGGTTCGCCTCGCCCTCTACTCTGCCCTCATAAGACCTCATTTGTGTCCAGTTTTGAACCCCTCAGTTCCAGAAGGACAGGGAGCTGCTGGAGAGAGTTCAGCACAGGGCCACCAAGATGATGGAGTGGAGTGTCTCCCTTCTGATTAAAGGCTGACGAAGCTGGGACTCTTCAGCTTGGAGACTGAGGGGTGATCTCATTAATGTTTACAAATACATAAAGGGTGGGTGTCAGGAGGATGGAGTCAAGCTCTACTCAGTGATGTCCAATGATAGGACAAGGGACAACAGGTACAAGCTGGAACACAATTGGTTTCCAAAGAAACAAAAGGAAAAACTTCTTCACTGTGAGAGTGATGGAGCACTGTAAAAGGCTGCCCAGATGTATTGTTGAGTGTCCTTTTCTGGAGACTTTCAAAACCCACCTGGATGAGTTCCTACTGGATGAGTGACCTACTCTAGAAGGTCCTGCTCTGGCAGGAGGGTTGGACTGGATGATCTTTAGAGGTCTCTTCCAGTCTTTGAGATTCTGTGATTCTGTGAACTCATCAGAGAAACAAAGAAACTTCTAAACTGTCTTTTGTCTTTGGGAATTCAAGGGCTCTTATCATATGGTCAGCTGTAACAATGGGATAGCAGTGGCCAGGCATGTAGGAAACTTTCCAATAATGGGGAAATAGAGGATATTAAAAAACTTAGGAATGAAACAATATTCCAAAGTAAATTATTTTGGTTTTTACAGACCTCCTTCCATGTCCATGCTACCAAGTGCAATCAGGACCTCACTATTGTGGCTGCAGGAGATGGATAAAAGGCTTTTTTAGTATCAGCCGTTGAGCTTATGTTCCCATGTCCACAGAGGTCATAGGCTGCAAAGTCTTCCCAGTTGTTAGGAATGTATTCCTAGCTCCACTATCAGGAAAACAAATAATCTAAGTCTACAATATACTTGGTAGGAGATGGAAAACATCTTTATCACTATAGAGGTACAAAAGATCTTGACCAGGAGATCCTGTGAATATTAAAGGCAGAAAGCTAACTTTGACAGATACTTAAAAAAGACAGTTTGAATCTGATAGGCCCTGGTTACTGAAACCTAAAGAAACAAACAAAGTGAAATTTCACTAAAAAAATAAATACTTGGATCTCCATTGTGCCTCTGAGTACTACTTTAAGCATCAGTTCTTTTCAGTTGAGCTAAGGCATTTTTTTAGATATCTCAAAGGATTTGGATGTTCTATTGTGGCCAGGCTGTGATCTGGCTTCACTTCCCACAAATCAGTATCAAATGCAGAGAAGCAACCTGCTACACAGGAGTTTTACAGACTAAAATAGTGCAGAGCCTAATCAGGAATCTCGTGGCAGGAAACAGGCCTTCCTACAACAGGAAGCATAGGAAAGACTACTGGAGACAGCCGTCCAAAAGCAGACACTTTGCCAAAAAAGACAAAATGGCTGTATGCTGGCAACTTCTGCAGCAGGAAATCGCTGAATTAAGGCACTCAATCTACAGAGCAATTTAGTATGTCATCTGCTTCCTGGCAACAGATATTTGGAATCACTTTTACATTGCCTTTCAGCTCTGTCTCCTAATCAGGTTGCGGACAGTGTCCTCTCCAGTAAGCAAAGAGGCCAAGGTCAGAGGCTTCTCTGAATTCTACCCAGAATAAATATTTTTAACCCCTTTCCTCTCTTCATTTTCACCATTTTATCATTTCTAATTTAGGTGCCTAACATTCTTGTTTCTACTCTGATTTGAGGCCAGGGCAGACTGAGTCACCAATACAATGCCTGCCAAAGTTAACTGTGGCTTCCATGGGACTGTACAACATAGTCTGATAGAAGATAAATATCACATTCCACAGTGAAACAGGGAAAAGAAGGTCAATGGATTGTCTCTGTGATTTGTTTGATGGAGGTTCAGGAAACTTTTCAGGAAGTTTCTCCTAAACATATCTTAAAAAGAAGAGAAGGAATGAGGCAGGCAGGCAGGCAGGCAGGCAGGCAGGAAGGAAGGAAGGAAGGGGTTGTTTTCTTTAAGACCTATGGATTGATTCANTTTATCATTTCTAATTTAGGTGCCTAACATTCTTGTTTCTACTCTGATTTGAGGCCAGGGCAGACTGAGTCACCAATACAATGCCTGCCAAAGTTAACTGTGGCTTCCATGGGACTGTACAACATAGTCTGATAGAAGATAAATATCACATTCCACAGTGAAACAGGGAAAAGAAGGTCAATGGATTGTCTCTGTGATTTGTTTGATGGAGGTTCAGGAAACTTTTCAGGAAGTTTCTCCTAAACATATCTTAAAAAGAAGAGAAGGAATGAGGCAGGCAGGCAGGCAGGCAGGCAGGCAGGCAGGAAGGAAGGAAGGAAGGAAGGAAGGAAGGAAGGGATTGTTTTCTTTGAGACCTATGGATTGACTGTTGGCATATCGAATTAATTTTTTTTTTCAATATTTACCCTATATGACTGCTTGCTCATCTCACTGAAGGCACATAATATTGTTCCTCTTCCTTAAGCCTTACTGAAGACAAAATCAAAGAATCACAGAGTGGCTGAAGTTGGAAGAGACGTCTCAAGGTCATCTGGTCCAGAAAAAGTCATCTAGAGCCAGTTGCACCATGTCCAGATGGGTTTTGATTGACTCCACAAGCAACCAGAACAGAATGGGCCAGTGTGCAGAGTTACCTTCACAGTAGAAAAGTGTTTCCTGATGTTCAGGTAAGACCTCCTGTATGTCACTTTGTGTCTACTGCTTCCTGTCCTGTCACTGGGCACCACCAGAAAGAGCTAAGCTCCATCCTCTTTATACCTTCCTTCAAGTATTTATATACATGGATATGATTGTCTTGATCTTTAGGCTAAATAGTCCCAGCGCTCCCAGCCTTTCCTTGCAGAAGAGATGCTCCTATCCCTGATTCATCTTTGTGACCCTTCACAGGATTCTATCTGTCAGTGTCTTTACTATACTGAGGAGTCCAGACTGGACTCAGCACCCCAGATGTGGCATCAACAGCACTGGGTAGAGGGGAAGGATCATCTCCCTCATCCTGCTAGCAACAGTCTTTCTAATGCAGCTCAGGTTACTATTGGCCTTCTTTACAGCAAGACATATCTAACAGAATCATTGTTTTGGATTTGGCATTTTAAAATAGACAATAGACTCTGAATGAAAAATATCGCAGAGGAGAGAAAGCAAATATACAACAGATAATCACAAAGATAAAATACTATTTTCTGCTGTCAAATAACAATACACATATATGCATGCCATATTAAAAGAGATAATATAATCCTGTTATTGCTGACCAAAGGAGACAGAAGGATGAAACTAATCAATTGTGACTATTTTTATCATAACTATATAATGTAACTGAGTTTACATAAAGTGATAGATGCCTGCTAGATTTGCTAGAGTCAGTGATGTCCCTCTCCTCTCTTAGTCATCCCAGGATGTTCCCTAGTTCAGGAGATTTGGAAGGTGTAAAGTACCACCTGCTAGAGACTTTGAGAAGCCTTTCAGGTTTGGTGAGTCAGGAGGCACACAATCTGTCCAAAAAATGAGGCTAACAACGATAATAGTCACCTCAATTAATCTTCAACAGTTTTGATCAAAACCATCCAATTTCTTAATTTATCTTAATAGTATCTATTATCTTAATAGTATCTATTATCAGATCAGGTTTTTATGACAAAAGAGATCAGATAGAAACATATTTACAGAAAGCAATGTGAGCTAGGTTTCTGAAGAAAGCTGGTTCTTACAAAACGAGATGTGCTAAGTTTACAGACGCATGAGTCAATTTGAACATGAGCACTTCAAACTTTGATAGAAAGAAATGGCAAGCAAATTTTGAACTATGGCTTTGTTACCAAGGAGAATAAAGTTTGCACCAAAACTCCACAAGATCCCGTCCCCTGGGCTTGGAGACTTCTGAAGTCTGCAGTGCTTCTTCCTGCATCTCTAGCAGTTAATTCTCCAGATACATAAAAATCAAAGTAAGCCCAAGACTGCCTGTGTCTAATTGCAGTAATAGGCAGAAACCCAACATGTAGGTGTTTTAAAAGTGACCTCACAAGGACCTTCCCTTTTGACAAACCGAGTAAATGAAATCTGCTGAGTAACTGAAACTGCCCAGTAACTGAAATCCATGATCCAGCTGAGCAGAACTTAACACTTAAGGCATTTTGTCAGCCTGAAAATACCTAAGAGTGCATGTTCCCACTGAACACTCTAAACAGACATAAAAGGCCAGATCTTCTTGAAATAATTCCACTTTGCATAGACCAATTAAATATTGATTGGACCAGAAACAGAGAGAAAATAACTGTACAGCCTGGGGCCTGGGACAGTATCTAATACTGGGAGTTAGGTAAAAGGTGAGATAATGGTAGGCAGAGGAAAGAAATAGAGCCCAGTCCCTGCTGCCTCTGCACATAGCCAGGCATGCTCTGACCGCTCGTAATAAATGCAGCAACGCTGTCCCTTCAGCTTAGCCCTTCTCCTGCCCTTTTAATTGAGGGCTGCTATTGACCCCAGCACCAGAAAACATTCAGCTTGTTTAAATACAGTCAGAGTTGAAAACTCCTCTGTGGCCCAAAATAAAATATGTTTTGCTTTCCCTGGGCAGGGAGCCTTGGCTGACTCCACACTAGGCATCTCACTCTGCTGCTATGCCATGAGCTCTTGCTGAGCATGTCCTTCTCCCGATAACAGAGTGTAAAAACAGACCGTGCTGCAAGTATCATAAGAGTTCACAGTGCAACCCAGGGCTTATTTCCTACAAGACACTCTGTTGATACAACTCTAGCTTTGGCCTCTCTCTCCTGACATGAAGGAGGATTTCCGATAGAGAAAAGGAATGAAAGAAAATGAGGGAAACTGAAAGAAGAAGACATAGCAAAGAGAAAGAAAATCTTGGGCTGAGAAGGCAAAGTGAAAGACCTTTGGAAGAGGGATGTGTAGAAAAGATGTGTAAAGCCTGGTATTACACTGTGTTGCTCTAGTTCTGCCAAGACACAGATAGGAGATGAGGGGATAAAAAAATACAGCAAGTATTCCTGAAAGAACCAATCTCTGTCTGGTATCAGGCATGTCTCTAACATTTCAGCATGACTAATGGGTGTGCAGAGCTTGCAGAACACAAATACTCAAGGTCCCACTCCATTCAAATCATTATCAGCCCTCTTTCTGGCCCTTTCCTTCCTGGTGGACACAGAATTATACCAAAATCTCAGTATTTAATGTCTCTGAAACGCAACAAAGTTTAGATCTGATGCGTAATCGGCCTCCTACTTCAATGTGGCATGATCCTTGAATTACGCATGCATGGATGGAGTCCAGATGTTGACTCAAATGAGGATTTAGCAAGTAAGAAACACTTGAAATTCAAGTAGTAATTTGGAAATTACAAAAACAGCTCAAGTCTCTCTGAGTGTTTTGGGACAGATCTCCATTAGCACAATTTCACATGGAAACTAGGTGGGTGGGTAAAATGATTGAGTTCAAATACAAGGGTGGATGACGAGAGGTGGAATGTTAGCAGCACCACCCTTTATTTCCTTTCAACCTACTGTAACCAGGCGCGTATCCACCAAGCAGAGTAGCACGTAACAGCCAACGCCTTCATCTGAGAAAAACAGAACAGAGAATTTTAATACATTTTTCATCACGTTTTCTTGATGCTTTGGTAATATTCTAACTTTCTAAGACAGATGAAGGCAATGAACACAAATGCAATGTCAAAGAGGGAATTAACAAAAGTACTAAGAATGCTACAAATACCACAGTTTACGTCCTCATTGCAAAGACTATGTTCCTTTTCAATAGCAAAGCAACAGAAATTACTTTAATGTCAGTGGTCAGTCTAGCTGTCTAGACATGGCCTGGTTTCAACAGGTAACTTAGAAACATGGCAGAGCTCTTAAGAGATGCTCAGCATCCAACAACCCTGTGTCCAGATGAGCTTTTCAGGAAAGAACTTTGTCAATACTGACTTGGGACAAGATGTCCCAAAAGTCACAAGCAAAGACTTGATGCACCACCCCGAAAAGTTCCATCAACTTCATAGCAGGGGAATACCTGCCAAATTGTGTCTTTTGTCACTTGTCACATGCTACTCA
This sequence comes from Urocolius indicus, assembly GCA_013401255.1. Classification (NCBI taxonomy): domain Eukaryota; kingdom Metazoa; phylum Chordata; class Aves; order Coliiformes; family Coliidae; genus Urocolius; species Urocolius indicus. The sequence goes on along the minus strand of WBNH01004678.1, from coordinate 38,352 downwards.
TGACCAGGCCCATATGCCACTAACCTATTACTGGGTAAAATGCAGAAAGCACCAGAGGGATGTTAGGGTTAGAAAGTGCACCTGAAAGTATTACATGTCATGTAAACACTTCTGCAAGATGTGTTTGGTTGGTGGGGTTGTCTTCCACTTCCCACATTGCACCTCGGTCCCTTGAATGTTGTACAGAAAAGGACACTTGGGCACAAACACGCCTGAGCTAAAGCAGGGAGCTTGCACAGCAGTGACTATGTTGCAGAGCATGTAACTGCCAGTGGGTTTTAGTAGATGAAATTTAGCTTTGCTTAACAGAAAAAAGAAATCTCCCTATTAGATCAAACCACTGAAGTAAATTCTTAAAAACAGTTTCAAACAAAGCAAACCAAACCAGAAATGTCAGAATCACTACAAAGAAGAAAGCAAGGCAGACTTTGAGAGAAGGATCCTTAGAGTCAAGCTGACAAAGTACAGGTTAGAAAAGTGCAGAGTGGGATGGACTGAAAACTGGACAAACAGCTAGACCTGGAGATCAGCAGCACCAAGTCCATTTGGAGGCAAGAAACTAATAGTGCACTCCAGGACCAGTACTGTTTAGTATCTTCACTGATGACCTGGATATTCGCAGATGATACAAAACTGGAAAGAGTTAGTGATATGCCTGAGGGTTGTGCTACCATTCATACAGAGGTCAACAGGCTGGAGAAGTAGATCTACAGGAAAATCATGCAATTCAACAGACTGAAATTCAAAATCCTGCACCTGGGGAGGAATAACTCTGGGCACCACTAACTGCTAGGTGTCACCCAGCTGGAAAGGAGGTCTTCAGAGAAGGATTTCGGGGTCTTGGTGGACACCAAATTTAACGAGCCAACAATGTGCCTTTGTGACAAAGGCGGCCAATGGTATCCTGGGCTGCATTAGGAGGAGTGTTGCCAGCAAGTTGAGGGAGGTGATTCTTCCCCTCTACATAGCACTGGTGAAGCCACACCTGGAGTGCTGCATCTTGTACTGGGCTCCTCAGTATAAGAAAACTGTCATTACTGGAGCAAGTGCATTACAGAAGCACAAAAACTGTTAAGGGAATGGAGCACCTTTCATGTGAGGAAAGGCAGAGGAAGCTGGAGCTGTTCAGTCTAAAGAGCAAGCTCAGGGGAATTTTATCAATGTGTATATATACCTGAAAGAGGAAGTAAAGAGGATGGAGCCTGACTCTTTTCAGTGGTGTCCAGTGGCAGAACAAGAGGCAATGGGCAAAAACTGAAGCACATGAAATCCCATTTGAATACAAGAACATGACAGTGACCAGACACAGAAAGAGGTTGGACACATAAGTTGTATTGTCTCCATTCTTGGAGATACTCAAAACATCTGGATCTAGTCCTGGGCATCCTTCTATGACTGACTCTGGTTTGGGCAGGGAGTTGGACTGGGTAACATCAACAAGTCCCTCAGGAAGTCTGTGACTCTCTCCAGAACAGAAGACACTGGAACAATTTAACTTGAAGTGGTCTCAATATCAATGGTAAATAGTTGCAAAACTCAAATAACAACAACTAACCACTCTGCTTGATGTGTTGACAGTTAACAAAAACACCTCATTTGCCTAGAGCACGTTTTGCTTTTGTTTAAATGCCTGCTCTGATTGTTTTCCTTCACTATAGGATGGGTATGCATCAGCAGCAATTATCACAAGTACACTGATCACAAGATGTGTTCATCTGGGGAAAGTAAACTTTCGCCTCAGTTTCTGTGTGTTCCTTTCTTTTCAGAAACACTGAATTAAACCTCTTGACATCAAGCAAGTATGAGGACTCAGCCAAAACAGGTCCCTCTGACACCTATACAGAAGCCAGAGTTAGATACAATGGTAATGTTTCTACAGAGCTCTCATAGCCTATGCTTATGAAAACAGTGAGGAAAAAGCACTCCTCAAAGTGAAGCTCCCTGGAACATAAGAGCTGAAATAGTCACTGTCATTAGCACTGGTGCTATGTTGCTAGAAGAAATTATATGTGGTGGTGTGGGCTGCATTTTGCTATTTCATGTCAGTCTCACTATCCCGGAAAGAAAAAGAGAAAATTTATTCCTTATCATCAAAACTGCTCCTTGATTGTTTGATTTTTCCTTTTCCTTCAGAGAACAAAAAGAAGGCATTTGTCTTGTTCTGAAGACCAAGCTGTATAGAGGCTCTGGAGGTTCCTACCTTACCTTCTGGGCAGATCCTGTTCCAAAGGTTCTGCCAGGACAGAGCAAAATGCACCCCTCCAGTTAGAAAGAAGACAGTTGTGAAGAAAATATGTTAACTTAACATTAGGGGTTTTTTTTTGTGTTTAAACAGCTCCTATAGAGATCTAACAATGAAAGTCTTACCTCTTCATAGGCTGATCCTGCAGCTATGAAAGAAAGATTGGACAGGCAGAGGATGTTTGTAAAGCAAAGAACCACATTGCTTCAGAGGTTCCGACATTTCCTCTCTGAACCTTAGTAAAGAAACTCAGTTGTGGAAGTTGCATGGTGAAAAAAGCACAGCATGCCCTGCTGCGAAAGAAATGAGTCTGACAGTCAATTTGGAAATTACAATGCCACCCTGAATGAAACTGAAGTTGTTATGCAATATCTATTGCACCAGGTGACTTGAGGGCATGAAAAGCTTTACCTTTCCTTGACTTTGTGAGACAAAGTCTGACACAGCAGGTTACTGTAAAACAGAACAGCTGCTAATTTCATTTGTTCTTTAAACCAAATATTCAAGTCTCTACATAATACCAGAAAGTACTCTAAACACAGGGGTTTATGCTGTGTGTATAAACAATAATACTCATTATGGTTTTGTTCTTTTTTTAAATCCAGAAAGGCCATTGTAAAAGAGGTCTGAGTGTGACAAATGAAAATGGAAAATTAAAAACTACAAGCATAGCAACTAGCCAAAATTCCTGAAAGGTCACAGACCTGTTATCTGGTTAAAAAGTGCCAGCAGGCAGCTTATTCACAGTAATTGTTTTTTAAACACAGTTCTTCTTTTATACCACATAAATAATTCCACTGAGAAACAAATGACCACATCTACAAATGCTTTATGTACCTTGTCAGCATTTTATTACCACTCAAAGTTCAGCAGAAAAATTATTTGTAATAAAAATATCTTGATCTACTCTTATTCACAACCTTAACTACCACAACTGATGCAAAATCCCACTGAACTGAATGGAAAAAAAAAAAAAAAAACCAAAACAAACTGAGATCTACTTGGTTGTCCAACAAAAATTGGACATGAAGGGCCCTAACTGCCTAAGTGCAAAGGTAGAAAGAAGAAGATCTCTACCTGCACCTGGGAATGGCTGTGTACAGATTGTTTCTCATTCACATTTCCTCTGGCAGAATAATGTTTGAGGAATGATACTCTCACTTGCCTTCTGATTAATATCCTCAAACCCCAAGAACACAGTCAAAGGCCCAACAGAATATTGTTTACATTCTCCTTACCCTTTGGCTTCCAGAGTAGTATTATTAATCTAAAAAAAACACAATTTCATACCCAAACACCAAACTACTGGTGACTGGATCACTTAGGCGACTGCCTGAAAAGTGTGTCAGCTTCCCAACTTCTTTTAGCCTCTTCTTTTTTGTAAAAGAACACAAGGTTATTATTTGATTTATGCAAATTTTCTTCTCCCTGTTTAAAAATCCCAGTAAAAGCATAATAAGTAATGCTAAATATGTGAAAAATAAACATATCACTTAGATAAAAAATAATAAGCATATGCAGTCTATTCTGCATGGAGTCTATACAGAACAACTACATCTTTTAAGTCACATTATGCTTTTGTGGCTATTTATATCCCTGTACATCTATCATTTGCATCCTATAGTTTGGAGGATTTTTTTCCCAATATAAACAGAGCTTCCTCCCTCGCTTTGTTTATGTGTCTGCCTGTCAACATAGCGCCAGCAACTGTCTCTCTGCTTTGCTGCTGCTGCTCCCTCATCCTGTTTATAGGTCAACGATGACTGCCATTGCCTCCTTGCTACCGAGCAGAACTTCCCATAGCACTTCAGGATGTTTTAGTCACATGAAGCTGTGCCGCCTGTCTGGAGCCAAACGTCTACCCTCCTCGCTAGTGTTGTAGGCAGCATTCTTCTCAGCAAAACTCAGCTTTTTCTTCCTAGGAGACCCAAACCTTTTCAGCTACCCCTTATGTGAAAACACAGCTGGGTCCTATTCATTGTCCCATCCATTGCAAAGTGCATAAACAGACACGCAGTTGAAGAGTGAAGAAATTCTCCTACCCTTTCAGCCCCAAGAACATGAAGTCTTGCAGTGGGCAGCCTCCTTGCCAGGCAATGAATGTGGAGAAAAACAAATCTTCTTAGTTGGATGCAGGTTTTCATTTTCCATATCTAATAATGTCCAAGGTCACGAACACAATAATTCTTAAGACATTTACTTCATCAGGACACAGCAAGAAAAACAGGTCAGCAAAGTCATGGGATGTAAAGAGACACAAGACACAGCATGGAGGAAGTGAATCAGGTGTCGAGCACAGAGCCAGTTGCTGAAAAAGAGATAGGAAATCAATATGTCTACATCTCCATAGCACTAGAAGAGTCATCTTCCCCTCTAAGCCAGCCAGGTAAAGACAGAAAAATTCAAGACCTCTGATAAACATTAAAGCTTTGTGCTCTATGAAATCCATAGGAACGTGAGTGCAGCACTTGGACAGATCATCTTTTCTGGTTACAAACTCATAATAGCAAAGAATTATTAGTACACTCAGAATGTTTTGGTCAGAAGTTACTGAAAGCCATTAGCATCTGTCTCCACGACCCACAACCTCCTCTGTGTTACTGGATTACAATTCAGAGTCCATCAGCATATGTCCAGCAAGAATATGTAAATTTGTCTTTTAACAACAATCTCACATACACACACCAGTAACATTGTTCACAATTGTTCCTGTGCTATCTTTTTGCATTTTGCTATTTACACAGATGCTGGAAGAACATAGTCCCCTTTAGGCTGGGAGATACCATGCAACAAATAAAAAATAACAATGAATAAATCTGACCTCCTCTCTGCCAGAAGCTAGTGCATGGTTTATAGCTTTGCAGAGGTTTCCAAAAACCTAAATAGCACTTACAAACCTAGTTTTCACATGTTTTGCATTGGTGGTGAGATGCTGAACTGTCGCTTGTGTCTTTTAAAAATGTCTTTCCTGGTCTTTAGAATAATGTCAAAAAATGTGATGCATGAGAAGAATCAACATCTCAAGTTAAAAGTACTTTTTATAGGCAATGAAGCAAAATAAATATATCATCAAAGCACTATTGGCATGTAGATTGAAGTTAAGCACATCACAAACACATATTCTGAGAAAAAAAAAGGTTAAATTAATCATCATGTTTCTTTAGGTTCTACAGTAAGTTTTTAAAAACCTTTTACTGCAACCAGAAGTTGATGATTCTGACATATAGGCACCTTCCTCTGCATTCAACAGCCACTGACCTATGTGACAAGATCACAGTTTCACATGACCCAGTGTGACCAAGCTTTAGAAATGCTGTTATGAATCTCATGATGCTGTGCCTTTTCTGTATTAGTATGAATGTGTTTGGGTTTCTTGCTTTATAAGGAAGTGTGCTTTCACCCCACATTTTGGGAAGATGAAGAGAAAGTTGGAAAACCTTAACACATAAGAAAATACACAAGATTCTAATATTTAGTGTATTTTTTCCTCCAGATATGCTTATATTTCACTTCTTGCTGTACTCCATAGCTTTGTAACAGTGCAAGAAGTTACACTTATGTTTTCCCATTTATGACACTGAAAAAAAAATCTCACTGCACAAGAAAATGACTTCATTTCAGTAATGCTGAAAGAGTGAAGTCGATTTTGATTTAGTTTAATATCTTATCAGGAGAAAAGTGCTAGAGTTCCTTTCTGATATTTCTCATTGGCATGATCACAACACTGGGTTTCTGTGGTAGACTCGTTTGTTTTATTCTCTTGTATTGTTCTCCTTCTCATTTAGATAGATCTGTATTCATTGCACAAACAGCTTCCCTCTGAATCTTTTGTTCAACTGTTATTTATCTCATGTGTCACTTTCTTTTCAAAGGCTCCCAACACATGTAAAAAGAACTGATGGTCCAAAGAGGTGCATATACTTGATACAATTCAACATTCTCATCTATACATTAGATTCTTATTTTCTTAAAAAATAAGGAGAGCAAACCAGAAAAGATCAGTATACCTGAGCATGCCTCTGTAATTATTGACTGTTGAGTAATGCCAAGATATACTAAACTTGCCTAATGTCTCTGGTGAAAAAACATAATGACAAGCTATGGAAAGGCAGAATGACATGTAACTCATTTTCCATTACTTCTCTGCCAGCTTTTGATGGTGTTCAATGATATGGCCTGTTAGGGTGCTGAATAACTCTTCTGTTTTATAGCAGGTCTCTGTGCCAAGTCCAACAGATGTTCAAATTTTTCCCCATGTTGAATGGGATACTAGATATAATCTTACCTTCATATCTAGTCCCAAGAGAAACTGAAGGTGAAGCCTACACAGCAAAATGGCTACTTCCTTTCTGAAGAGCTGAGAATAACGGGTCAGCCAGGGGAAGTGCTAGAGAAAGAGTCAGACTCAAGCTCCCACTCAGAAATGACAGCCTGGGAGTAAAATGATTTTTCACTAACTTTTAAAGACATTTCTGTACATGGAATGATGTCTACCTTTCTCCTGTGAACACTCAGGGTGACTCAGGAGCAAAAGACCCAGGAAACCAAGTTCAAAATATTTCTCATTAAGCTTAGAGCGTGCGTGGACAAGGAGCACCTCAGGGACAGAGGGAAAAACTAAGCAGGTGTTACAAACCCAGGTGTTAAAACTGAGTGAAATAAGAATAATAAAAGAAAATTAGCTAGACCTGCATTAAAGAAGTGTGAGTATGAAGGAAGTCACTGGTTCAANGGAAGGGAAGGGAAGGGAATAAAAGTTTTTCTGCTTCAATAAGAAAAGGGTTGATGTCACTCAGCCCATAGCTACATCTTTCAGTGCTATGATCTTGCTGATAGGTCTGTTTTGCTCTCCAGAGATATTCAGGGTGTGTCCCAGAAGAGCAAGAAGCAGAGCAGGAGGTACCTTATCACCTGATTATCCCAATCACACAAGTTAAGAATAAATCAAGATTTTTTACAAGTCAAAATTAGCTCTAACCCACTTATGTTTTTTAAAATTATTACCATAATAAGTGTAAGATACATATAAATATGTATACATATGTACACGTACATGCATACACATACACATGCATGCACATATACATACATATGTACATATTTCATTGCATTGTTATTTAGTTACCAAAACAATTTCAGACAGTTCAAATCAGTACAAGTAGCCAATTTGTACAGATCAAAATGGATTGATTAGCAGGATTTCATGCTATACAAAATCTATGCCAAGACATCTGTACCTTAAGAAAGGTGATTTTGCCTTGGAGAAGGATTTGTGTCAAGCTCAAAGTATCACATCAATCTGTGGAAGAGAGATCTTACATGGCTAAGATATCATGGTTTAGAGCTATTCACAGCTTCTTACCATGGTATATCTCAACGAACTTTTTCTTACTCTAAATGTAAATAACTTTATTTACTTTTGCAGAAATGCAGATTAATGTGTTTGTCTATTTGCTGTCAGCTTTGGTTTCTTGCCTAGGATAGGACGGTTTACTGTTTTATTCGGTCAAAACGAACAGTTCAGAGAGCTCTAGGAGTTGCTTTTCCCAGGTGCAGACGGCAGTGTAAGAGCGCCTCCTAAGCTTAGACAAAAGAAATGCAAAGCAGAAAAGCTACTGAAAACTTGAGCCCACAAAACTTTGAGCCTATCTTTCTTGGGTGCAAGTTGAGCTATTCTGAAATCAGAAGAAGGAAGAGTACAAGAGCTTTCTTTTAAAGGGAATGGGTCAAATTCATCCCCATGGTAGCAAGGATATAGCTGTCATATTTGGAGTGTGGTTAAAAATACTTCACACTGCAGCATAGGTGTAGTTCTCTGAGGAACTGAAGCTAGAGTTCTAACAGCAATTACATTTGAAAACAGCTTTTTAAAGGAATTTCTGTAATGTTTTCTGTGGCTTTTCAGGAGCTTTGTGGGAATTGATGTGCTGGTTTCAAAGGTCAAAAAGTGAAGAATCTCTCATTCTAGGGTGTTATTTTTCTCCTGGGCCGTATCAGCAGTCCAGTTTCCTAGGCAGCTTCACAAACAGCTGTAGTTACTCAACTAAAGAAGCAGCAAGCTTTAGTGGAAAGATACAAAAAACCTCACAAATGGACTGAAGGACAGGACAGGAACTACCTAAGTCAACACAATGCCGCCATACATAAGCTGAACTTGGACCCACAATAGCCACTTTCTGAGTGAGGGTCTGGTGTCTAAGCTGGAAAAATCATGTTACTGCTCTGTAGACTTAGCACTTAGTAAAGCTGTGGTCTGGAAAAACCTTAGGAATATGCTAAGCTTTAGGTGCACAGATACTCCCTGCACAAGTACAATTAAGGACAACTTAGGTCCTCAAAGATGAGCAAATGTCTTGGCAGTGAGGCCTACTTATGGCCTAACCCATATACAAAGGATAAAAAGCTAATTCCATTGAAATCAACTGTACATGTCTTGAATTTCCATGCAGCAGTTCTGCCTTGCTTTCAAAGTATTCGCAATTTTTCACTTTGCTTCTTCCATGTGCATTGATTTTGATATAAAGACTCTCTTAATCCATAAGTTATTTCCATATAAACAGAACTAACTATATTCAGACTTTGTTTTTTATCTTCTCTCTGTCTTTTCACCATTTCAGTGCATCCATAACTAGAACTAGTACAACCAGCACAGGCTTTCATGTGCCATTATGTGTAGCAAAGAACAACCAAACCATGTAAAGTAAAGCAAAGAGCTTCTGTGATCTATTCAACAGCAGTTACAGGGATGGCATGCAAGTTGTCACAACATCTTTTCATTATATTAATATATAATCGATTTCCCTACCCACATCCAGAAAAGTTAACCTCTGTTGAGATATCAAGTGATCTCCATTAAGCTTTTAATAACAAGTTGGCTCAAGAAAAATGAGATCAATCATGCTGTTAGATGGTTGAAAATTCCATTTTCCAAACTAGGGAACTCACTGTGCCGCTGAACCATTGACATGTGAAATGAGGTAACTTGGAGAAGAACAGATACTACTCTGAAGGAGGAGTCACATGGATGTAGCAAGTGATTACATGTGCCCAAAGGAGTCACTGCCACAGCTTAACATTGTTCAGTGAAATACCTTGCATGGAGCTGGAGCAGACACACAACCTGGAATCAGTATTGACACATCAGATCAGTTTTACTCATTAGTAAATTATTTTGAGATACAGCTTTTCTCGAGCTGAAGGCAGCACTATGGCAATGGAGTGATAGCACTTTGCAGCCCTAGTTACTCTCTATATGCTTTAAATTAAGACAAGAATGAAGAGACCAACCTACTGGCCTTGCCCGTCTTAGAGAGGATGTTCTAGTTCAACTGTCCTGGCAAACTCTCTTAGCAGATATGAGACATATACCAGCAAAAAATTTTTCTTCCCTAGATATTATACAAAAGCTTTTCATATTGTATGCAGTTTCAGGGCTTAGCCAGACAGTCCTCTTATTCCTTCATCTGTTTTGTGATACAAGTGGAGTCTACTTTTCTCAGAATATTATTCTTGTTTGGGAGCAGAATAGATGAAATGTTAGACCAGCAAAAATTGTATTGTGAATGTCACAGGGTGTCATCTAAAATGCCCTCTCCCACTGGTTGTAAAAAAAAAATAAAATTGTTTAGGCTAATCCCTAAAGGATGTTTTCTTTAAAATTAATAAAGTAATCTCACACACACATGAAAGGACAGGATATAAAACCAGAGTAAAGGCAAGGCATAGATTTTGGAACTTAAAATAGCCCTTTCAAAATACATCTGTCTCAAAGAGGAGGAAAGATGTGACTGGTTGAACAGTATAGAATCCAAATGATGCACTGCTTAATGTGATTTTATCCAGTCCAGTCTTCATCTGTGACACTGGTTTTCTTAAGACATCCTCATGATCTGAAAAATTTTAAAAAAAAAAAAAGTATTTAAAAAAAATACTTTCATAGCAGGCTGCAAATAATAACAAAGTTTTTTTAGGGGTGTGCTGGAGACAAAATAGTTCTTGTTTTAAAAGTGTGATAAGAGGTGTATGTTATGTGAGGTTCATAATACCCAACATCACACCTCTGTTATTTCTTTGATCATCACAAAGCAATCCAGTTTTATTTTAAGTACAATTTATTCATTAGCTGTAACGATTTGCTAATTTTCATTAGCAAATCTGAAACAAAGCAAAAAAAAGATTATTTTCTCCTTTGCTGTCACTGTCTCTCTATTCCTCTTTTTCCTCATCTGTCTTTTTGATTGATGCTGAGAGCTTTTTGGAGTCAGATCTGGGCTATTTTTCATTGGTGAGTTTCAAACAGCTGAAAGATTTCTTAAGCTTCCCTGCTTAGACTATACATCACTGTAAAATATGAATAATTATATGTGTTTGAAAAAACCTTAGTTTGAGAAAAGTAAAGATGGTAACCAGTGATTTAACCAGCAGTTTGTCAGGTTAAAATTACTCTTTTAGTTCTCTCACCAAGTTATCATAGTTTATAACTTCAGGAGTTTTATTGCCAGAAATCAAATTTAAATGTGCTTGTGGTAGAGAGGTAGAATTTAGAAGGTGCCACATGATCAAAACACAAAACATCAAGTCCATATTTTCTCAACATTTTGTTCAGGTGAGCATAAAAATAGATGTTTTTTATAATTGTTTCTGTCAGCGAGATCTTCATATTTACTCTTATAAGATGAGGTAATTACATTAAATGCTAGGTGATACAAATTTTCAATTACCTGCTTAGCTAGTGTATTCAGAAATGCAATTTTTTTCCCAATACACTAGACGATCTTTTGAGGTCCCTTCCAACCCTTAACGTTCTGTGATTCTGTGACTGCTGATAAATGATGGACAGTGGCTCTGTGAGCTCCCCTGCCAGTTCCCTCAGCACTACAGGATGTACCCCATCCGGCCCCATAGATTTGTGGGTATCAATGTGGAGCAGCAGGCCACTAACCATCTCCTCCTGAATTGTAGGGGGGACATTTTGCTCCAAACCCCTGTGTCATGGCTTGGGGTACTGATTTTCCCCAGTGGAAATGCTGTTATTACTAAAGACTGAGACAATGAAGGCATTAAGCACCTCAGCCTTATCCTCATCTCTCAATACCAAATTTTCTTCTGGATCTAATAGGGGATGGAGGCTCTCCCTGGTCTTTATTGCTAATGTTTTTATAGAAACTTTTCTTATTACCCTTTATATCTAAAGCCAGTTTGACTTTTAGCTGGGCTTTTGACCTTCTAATTAACTCCTTACACAACCTAACAGGGTTCCTGTACTCATTTTGAGTAGTCTACCCCTTCTTCCAGAGGCCATAAATTTGCTTTTTTCTCCTGATTTTAATCCAAATCTCCCTATTCAGCCAGGTTGATCTTCTTTGCCTCCATCTCGTCTTATGGCATGTGGGAATGGCCTGTTCCAGGGCTTTTAAGATTTCCTTCTTAGAAAGTGTCCAGCCTTCCTGGATTCCTACACCCTTCAAAACTGATTCCCAAGGGATTATATCAAGTAACCTCCTAAACAGGTCGAAATCTGCCCTTCAAAAGTCCAAAGTGTCAGTTTTGCTGCCCTGCCTCCTAACATTTCTGACAGGACCAGTGCCAGTCATCTCTAAGATGGACTGACTGCTAACCAAGGCAGAGCCAATTAGCAATGGAGGTAATGCCTCAGTGATTAACATGTTTGAGAAGGAGAAGGAGTTTCTGGAGCAGAGATACACCTGCAGCCCAAGGATGACCCCATGCCACAGCAGGTGGATGCCAAAAGAAGATTGTGACCCCATAAGAAGCCCATGAGGGGAAGCAGCAGCAACATTCATCTATGATGAACTGATCATAACATCTATTCCCCATCTCCCTGCATTGCATCTTTCCAACTTTCTACAGTTCTGCAAAAATAAGATGAAAAATTCAAGATTCATTGAGGCAGCAACAGCAAAGGAAAAAGATGGAATTGGTATTCTAGACTCATCTTGAAAGAAGGAAATTTAACTAACTGTTTTTTTTTTATTTCCTATTAGAAAGTTATTGGATAAACAAGCAGAAAATGTACCACTCCACTCACTTAAGCATCTCCATTCCTTTAAAGTATCAGTCACAGAGTCACACGTAAATTTTTATGGGAAATAGAGGAATCAGACAATTAAATATTGCAATACTGAGGATCAGTGCCTAAGTATCTTTACAAGCAATGGTCTTTTTACTCCGGACCATTCCCTTAAACCTCCTTAGATGCCTAAAACTACCAGAAGACAGTATATTCTATGTGTTTCATAATTTTAGGGGTCTTTGGTCTCCAGATAGCAGTACTCTAACTACACAAGGCTGTAGGTAGCACCCAACAGAAAAACTGTAGGATGCTCAATTGCAAACCATCTCAAACATAGATTTGTTTTCTGCTTTCCTCTCACTGCTTGGAAAGACCATACAGATTTGTGAAGTCTTGGAGGTGAATATTTCACAACCTCAAACACCAAAACTTATGAAACTCATTAAAATCACGTACTTTGATTCCACAGACAGAATTACGGCAAACCTGGCTTCAGAACCCAGATAGTCCATAGCAGACATATGCAGCATATGCTGGCATGGTCATAGTACTGTTCATAACCAAATTGACAAGATGAAAGCTGTCTATGTGTCTGTCTGAAGTGCTTGCAGACATACCTTGCACCATTATCCCACCTAAGCTCCTGATTAGACATATTCCACGTGCATACAAAACACATGTGGTTTCACTAAGTGAGAGCCCCACTTTTCACCCTTTTGTGTCAGTCCTTGAGAATAATAAGAAAAGGACATCACAGATTTTGGATACAAATTATGTTTCTGCAAAAGTTGCCAAAGACAATAAAGATAAACCAGGACCTGACATTTCTAGTACAGAAAACCAAATGGAAAAAAAAAAAATTTCACAAAGAAGCCATATTTCTGACATAAAATATCACAGTGAAGTACCTAACTGTGGTATAGAGAACCAAACCTTAGAAGACATACATATGTATATTTATTTTACTGTTTTGACATTTGTCTTCAAAAAGCCCCTTAAAATTCCACTGTCTTAGCACACAAGTTACTTAGAAACATTTAACTTTGTTTAGGTAAGCAATTGCATGACAGGAGTCTGGCTGTATTTCTTTAAATTGGTAGCATGGAATGTACCAGAATATCAGACCAAGAAACATTCTTAACATTTTTAAAAAACATGTTTTTATATTGCTGCTGTCAACCTTTCAGATCACCATCACACAGTCACTCCACCAAACAATGCAGGGAAACCCAACCTTACTGGTCGTAGGTCTTATGTACACCCACAACAGCACTACAGGTAAGTTTCATGTACAAGAAATGATCTGCATTATCTAGTGCTGTGCTGAAAATTATTTTCATTGTATATAATTTGTCAGGTACTTCATTTTTATTATTTTTTTCTCTTTGGATGGAGCATGCATATCTGTTTGAAGGTAGAGAGTGTACTGTAAATACACAGACATATATAAAAACAAGTCATGCAAGTCTTGCATAACCTATATTTTATGGTAATGTGCTTAAGGGGAAGCAGATGCAGAGACTTTCAGGCTCAGTTCCATGTTTGAGATCATTAATCTGTTCCTTCATCTCTCCTTATATCTCTCCAAGAAACCGTACTAAATTATGCAATCTTTGCTGCATTTTTCCAAACAATCATGAGACAGCAAGGGTACATCTGCCACACAACAACCTTAGAGCCAACTCCCTGGACTGACATGTTCCAGAAGAGTCACTCCTTAACACATCTTAGTCACTGTTTTGTACGGCTATCTTCAGAAATATAATTTTTTTCAATTTCCTTCCTGTCTAATCCCTGCAGTAAGTTTATTAATTACCACTCATTCCAGCAACCATTGCAGTGCTCAATACATTAATACAAAGTAACTCTCCAAATATTTTTTTTTGTCACAGTTGACCTAATCTACCTTAGAATTGTCCCTGCTAGTTGATTTCTCACTTGAGGCAACAAATTCTAAGATACAGTACTTGTTGTTTGCTGGTTTGCAAAGTATGTTTTTACTTTAATAAGTATAAACATACAGAACAAACAACAACAGCTTTCTAAGATTTGAAAAGTTCTCATGAATTGTGAACCCTTGAAACCAGAAACAGCACAGGTCCCAAGACTCCATCTTCCATTACTGGTCAAATTAGCATCTTAAGTGGTACAAAATAATAAGACTTCTAAAAATATTTTTTAGATTCGATCTGCTTTCTCTTCCACTGTTGCCAGCTAGTGAGAAAAATCCACATACTATATTCACAAAGTTTAAGGCCTAAAGGGACTGTGGGGTTATTTGGTGCTCCTTCTAGTATATCACATGTGATTAAGTTTCATTCCATTGATCTCCTACTAAACTTATAAACCTGCCAACAGAAAGACATTGCCTTTTGATCTGAAGAATTTAAAGGGCAACAAATCCACTTCCTAGCTTGTCCTGAAGGTTTATATACTTCATTAATGAGTTATTCCTCCTTCAAATTTGTACAGGACCAGCTGTTAACCCTTCACTGTGCTGCTTTCCTTGTCTGTACCTTTTTAGAATTGGCACGTGCTTCCTACGAAGATGCACTGTAATCAAATCACCTCCCAGACACACTTCTAATTTCACCTGCAGGGCATATTCTTCAGCTTTCAAATCACTTTTATGTGTCTCTTCTTTTGTGTCTTCAGTTTCCCATTCTTCCTTCTGCCAAACAGTCTCTGTGGTTGAATACTGTAGCCTAAAAGCACTGCCATAAAGGGAGAAACTATCTTCATGGCTCTGCTATTTTGTACAGCCCAGCACTGCCTTTGCTGCTGCTCTCTGTGCAGGATTGCTGCTGAAATGTCTGCACAGTCATCTTGCCAAATCCAAAGCCTGTGTTCTGCAGCTGTACCCAGCTTTCTTTGTTCCCAAATGACATTTGACAATGTCTGAATGGCCTTGCTTATCACAAGATCATGATCACTCCATTAGCTGCCTCATCCTATCCATTTAACAGTCTGCTGATCACTGTATTATCTCCACATTTTCTCAGTAATGAACTAAGACTGTTGCTAAAAATAAGCACTAGTTTAAGTCTTGTGATTGTCTTGACAAAACTCAGAGAAAAAAATAATCTATGAGAGCTCCTCATTTGCAACCACTTACAGGATTTTTCATGTACCTTGATTTCAAACTGTAACATTGCCTTGATATAGAACAGCACTAAAATGTAATTCAGAACACTGAGCAGCACTGACAAAGCACCTCAACAGTCACTAATCATACTGATGCCTGTTTCAAGTATAGCAGCCATCTCTTCAGCCAGCTTCTCTACCTTAGATCAGTGTTAAATATGCCTACTGGTTTTAAAAGATTTCCCACAGAGTTTTATTTAATGATTGAGGTTTTTCCTCTTCCAAATTTCAGACTAGTAATGCACCTCTCAGTTTTCAAAATTTCCTTTACTACTCTCATATTTATGCACTTTAATCTTCTTTTTTCCTGGATCTAGATTTTTCTCTTGTCTACTCTTACCCATTTTTAGAATTTTTTTCCAAACTTGTCATTTTTTTTTCAATTACCATACAATTTTGGGGGAGTGAGTATATATGTATAAGCACTTCTAATACACTTCTTTTTTTTCACTACATTTTGAGTCATTAAGTATTCTTCTTGCTGACTGTCTGCTACACTACAGTCTTACAGAGTTAGCATGTTATTTGTCTATACTGACACCATGGAATGTAGTGCTGTCCTAAGGAACCTACTGTCAATAATAATCTTACAAAAGTCTACTACTGTTACAAAAGTAAGAACATCAATGACTGCATGAATTTCTAATTTTGTAGTTCAGAGCATAACATACAGTTCCTTGGGATTACACTATGCTGACCTACACAGAACTACATCCTTTTGCCCCTCTGAAGGGATCAGATGCCCTTGCCTTGCAGTCAGGCACCTCTAAAGACCTGCTTATAAAGTTACTCACCTCTGAAAGGAAAGTCATTTGCACTCTTAATACTTAGGATGTCTGGATGTATTGAAACCACAAGGAAATAAAATAAATAAACTTTCAAATTATTATTTGTATTAGTGTAAACAATGGTAGTAAAACCAGCTCAGCTTTACCAGATCCCAGCTATCCCAGCTGTGGACACTAGGAACTAACAAATGTAGCAATGGGCTCCAGGCAGAGACTGTGAAAAGGTAAAGAGGGACAGCCATGCTAGTTGAGGCTGACCAAAGGGATTTAATGCAAGCAGAGAGCTTAAAGGATAGAAAACAAAACACCTTTAAGGTCCATAAATTGAGAAACTAAGGTGAAAAACAGCATGTGCAGCTCTGAAGCCATTTCATACCAGCAAAACAAAGCCTTTGTTTATGCATTGAAAAAATCCTAAACCCAGTTTGGAAGTTAGAAAACTTCAAATAGAAGTTAGGAGAAAGCACTGAGGAGGCACTTCCATAACAATCAAGGTTTATGCAGTCAGCAGTTAATCCGTTTCTTGCACATTATTCAGCTCACAGAGACTTGGCCAAGTAACTTTCTTCCCTGTGAAAAGAATGTGTCCAACAAAGCAAATTTTTCAGTACTGAAGTCCATCCAGGGGGAATGAATACATCCAGTGAAGGAGTAGGGAGTATTTGACAAATTTCAACTTAGAAAAAAATAAAATGGTGCATGGGGAGAATTTCAAAAGATACATTTAATTCTTGCAGAACTAATATTGGGTCAAATATCAGCTTATCAATGTCTGATACTGATTTATCCATGCAAAACAGAAGTTACTGATATGAGTCATAAATACCTGTCCTACTCTTCAAAAAGCAGATGCTTTGTAGACCCTGAAGAAAAATCACTAACCTGTCTCGCAGTGCCCAGGCCACAGTCAAAATCACATCTGCATAGCAAATGAAGATGTGTTAAGAGTATAGGTAGATATAATTCCACTGGCTTTAACTTATTCACAGTGAACAGTAACTGGTCAAGATAAGACAGCAGGGACATCACAGTCCCATACACTGTGCCAGGGATCAAGGAGGTCAAGTCACCTTTCAACATTTCATTTTCAACATTACTCACAGTTGCTAAAATGAAGATGACAGGGGTTCTCCTAGACTTATTTCAAATTGGACTTTTTTGTCAGCTTTGTAAAAACATGTACTCTGATCATAGCCTTGTGCAAACTCACTATATAATAAAACCAAAGAGCTATCTGGAGAGAAGAATGGACTGTTCCTCCCCACACACATGTTTTCTTTGACATGCATGAATGAAACATGCAATGCTCCTGCGCCATTGCTTTGCATCAGCTATTCTCAAGGAATTACAGGGACTGGGCATAGGATGATGTGACAGGACAAAATAACACAGCTTTGCAATCATCCCCTGGCATGCACTTTCAGTCACTGGCATTAGGAAATGAGAGCTCATCACGTACAACTAAGCTGCTTTGGAAAAATACTCAGGAAATATGTGGAAGAGATATTAACAAAAGCTTTCCAGCTACCCCTCATCGTTGCCAGATGCTGAGTAGCCAGTAGAAGCAAATTATTTTTAGATGGCTGCTCAGCATCTCTTGTCAGGTCAAGGGTGCATGTCCTTCAGACAGAGGAGGCATGGCACACTGGGAGACAGAAGGGTAGTGCTTCTTGTGTACATTGAATTTCCTCTGCTTTTCTTTCAAGAATATGATAGTTTTTAAGGAGTATACTCTAGAAGGGAAATGAGTTAGTGGATAGAAGCAAGGAAGAAGTCAAAGACCTGTGACAACACACAATTGTCCCATTTCTTACACTGATTGCTGTTCCGTGTATCCAGGATTTTTCTGCCATGTTCCTACACCATGTACTTTATCAGATTTCAGGGCTCAACTAACCAAAAAGTGTTCCTCTCTAGAAATAGATCACTCAAAAACTCTGATAAGGTTTCCGCTGTATCCTGCTCTGCTGCTAATATATAGAAGCAAGACTTATTTTTAAGATCAAATGAGATTCACTAAAATACTATAAGATCCTCAAAGAGAAACTTTTCTGTACAGGTAAGAGAGCATATGAGAAGATCCTCTTCATCTAAAATCCTTTGAGCTCTCATATTGAAAGAATATTAAATTAACATTTAATTTATGTTATCAAATGTGCTTCATATATTAAACATAAACATAAGTTGCCTTATGGCTACTGTGTACTAAAAAAAGATTCTTTTCCCTTGAAGCCTAATTATGCACAGGATTATATAGGCCTGTTTCAACTGCCATTTGATAAGCAAATATTATTGTTTGTAAAAGTACTTATTCATATGTCTAGCATCACATTACACAAAGAAGAGTGGTAAGGGACCTATGCTGAGAAAGGGAAGCAGAACATTGTGATCTCAGTTACTGACTGAGCTTGAAGCCAGCAGCAATCCAAAGTTGTTTGCAGATGAACGGAGTTCAGTGGTTCATGTGAAACAAATCATTGCTCTCAGCAAAAACTAATCTGTCATGTTGTTAAAGAGCAATATGAAGAAGAGAGAATCCAGAAGCCCATTCCTGAGCAGACACATTCTTTGAAGTCCCTTGCAGTAACCCCTGTCCTGAGCAGCACTAGCATCGTGGAAAGGGGGAGCTGTGTATCTGTTGCTTTTCTTGAGTCTATTCCATGAATCAAGAGATTTCCATTTCTCAGGCTGTGAGTATGGTTCTTTTCAGGAGCAGACAATCTTCAAAAATTGAAAGTCTTATTTTGAAGGAATTGCAAGTAATTTCCATACACTTCAGCAAGTCATTGACATCAGCACAGAGTGAGGGAAAGACATCATCTGATTATCATCTGATTTGGTAGCAGTTCACACTCATCACAACTTTGAAAGAATGCAGGAGGTAAAAAATGTACTACCATCATCATGTAGCCCCAATATGCTGATTTCTTGACCAACTTTGAGGGAAGCTGTCCAAAACAGATTAAGCTCTACTTCAATCTGATAGCAGCTTTCAAGACAACATTCTTCTGCTATTGAACAACAGTCTAGATTTATTAATGACGGCAATCTGGTTTCATGTGCTAACATTCAGTATGAACCATCAGTCACTAAGGCGGCAATGAGTACCTTTCTTTAAGGGAGCAGATTTCAAAATCCAGGTGTTTCTACACAAGGCTCACATTTGCCCAGCTCTGAGCTCCCCTCAGTCTACAGCTGGACCAAAACAATGAAGGAAAACAACCAAAGAAAATGGAACATAGAGAAGGAGGAGAGAGAACCTTTACTTCAAATCCACCCTGAAGGACATAACAGCACCACTATGCAATGTAGCGCAGCTATTGTTGTAGACATATTTTCAAAGATACCTATCGAGAAGCTGAACAGACCTGATTTGGGACTCACCCATCACACATTCAGTCTTAGTGACTCAAAGGTGTTGCAAAAGGAAGAATTCTTGAGAAATTTTTACTTTAGGCGGACGTGAGTAGCATAAGCCTTAATGCTAACCAAATAAACCGAGGAGAGTTCATAAGGCACCATACAAAACACCAATTTCCAACTTCAATCACTACTGTAAACTAGCTTAGCATACCAACCAGTGGCCTTTTCCTCCGAAAGAGAAAAGACTGATTCACACTCCATGAGAAGAAAATAATAAAGAAAATATAAGAAAATAATATCAGTAGGAGGAAAACTCTGAGCATCTTTTGAAAACATTTTTAAAACCTTTTGAAAATCTTTCCTGTAGCTTGACACATACAGCTGGAAAAGGTATAGATAATAAACTTGCTAAGCACTTTTCTACCACAAAACTTGCCTAGAACAGGTCATAATTCATATGGATGTGATTCAATGAAATAACTCTGTCTGTTCTTACTGTCCTACACTGTTAAAAATTACCATTTTTATTGTTTTGTTCAGACACTCTTATTTATAGGTGAATGGAAAAAAAGTTATTGACAAACTGTTCAAGGTGTTACACAGCCATCATAACGGCATCCTGATTATGCTGCATCTCTTCTTAGAGAACAAATCAGTTCAGTGTGTCTTCTCATGGCAGAAAGCTGTAGAGCAGCCCTTGTCACAGGCTATGAAAAAGCATTAGGGCTAGATTTTTCTGGTTTGGTATAACTGCATTGCTTTTTCAAAAAGGCTTTTAGTTCACATTGAATTTAACATTCAAGCACCCCTAAATCAAGAGGGAGCACATACAATACAGCGAACATAAGATACTTCCCTTGGCACTAGCCCAGTTGTGTGGTAAGCCTATCTATGTGGTTATTTGATTGACTATGTAGGTCAGAGTCTGTCAGTGCTGAGAAGTTGAACATGAACCCAGCAACAGTTACATGGCTTCACTTACAGATGTGCTGACAAAGCATTAGATTTTACAAGTTTATACAATCAAGTATAAATGAATTAAACCAAAACTTGTAACTTGAAATTTGTAATTGCTTTAGCAATATATTTTTATGGCAGTAGCTAAGTTCCTGCAGCTAATTTAATGGCTGGCAATATCAACTATTATTAAGAAAAGTTTCCTCTCTTACAGCCTGTGTTGATTAAAAGCATGTTTTAGATGCCTTACAAGTTTCTTCCTAAATATTTTTATACTTTCAAATACATGTAAAGAGTATTTGAAGGCCAAAAAGAAAGAATAATAATTTGATGCTTAAAAAATAAGACTAGCTCGGCAGTTTCTATGGCACAGAATGAACAGAAAAATAACCCTGGAAATGCAAGGGGAGATGCTGACTCACAGAAAGATATCAAGTGATTGCTAGCTGCAATGTGGGCATGAAGCATTTAGCAGGGGAAGCTTCAAAAGAATCAGTCTTGAACACTGAAAGTTCCCATCTGAATGAAGTGTTGAGGCCATGAAGAAAGCAAACAAAACCACACTGATGTCAAGCTCTTTGGGGTAGGACCTGTGGCCGTATAACATCTAGTGAATTGTCTGCTGTAGTAGCAGGTATATAAGGACACTTTGACAGCTACACCAAAAATGTGCTTCAATGGGACAGCACACACAGTAGAGAGGGCAAGACTCTTGAGGGTCCTCTCTTTTTTCAGGCAGATGGTGCAACCAATATAAAATTTACAACATAACCTGTTATCACACATGGAACTCTCCTGATTTATTTCCCAAGAAAAAACACTTTTTTTGTTTCTGGTATCAGAGAGGTTCAGAACCTTGTTGGGACAAGCCCCAGTGATTAATAACAATCTCTTGACTTATTCAGAGCCCAAATAAGGTTTCTTGTTTGGCGAATTGGAACAGTTCCTGAAATCTTATCTCTAGAGAGGCATTTACAGGAAATGCTCTCCAAGACTGATGCTCAAAACAGCAAGCAAGTTTTTGGTTTTCTTTTTCTTGAGATTTTTTTTTTAAAATAAAATTCTGCAATCTGTGTCCCAAGTTCCTGCAAAGAAATCAAGAAAAAAATGCATTTAGTTTTAAATCAAAACATTTTGGTTTTAATCAAATGACTAAAAGTTAATTCCTTTTTCTTTGTTTTTTTAATCACAGATGTTCCTTTTGATTTTTTTTTTTATCAGCACATTTTTATCCCAAAGAATAGAGACTAAATACCATTAAATCAATATTAATGAAGAGTTTCATTTTTTCCATGCAGGTTTGTTTCAAAATCAGAAATAGGTATGGAAGCTATGGGCACTATTCAGAAAACAAATTTTGTTAAAATCTTAGAAAATTTTGGGTTGGAAGGGGCCTATAGAAGTCATCTGGTCCAATCTCACATTCAAAGGAAGGGTCAGTTTGCTGTTCTCAAGCCAGGTTTTCAAAATCTCTAAGGATGAAAAATCCCTAATCTCTCTGGCATTAAGTTCATCTGTCAGATACATTTACTCCATCAAGTAGCTTGAGTGGGGCTCTCCCACTGTGTCATATGACTTATACAATTAACCAGATCAAAGTAGAATGGCTGCAATAAGAACAAAGTAAATGTATCATGGGCCACTATGTGCAACAATTGTGCAGAGACACTGTTGTCAATACAGGAGACAGGATTGCACACACAGTGAGGTCTATCTTCTGTGAAAAATAATCTTCAGAAAATTCAGGGTAGTTTCCCAGGTGTGCAGTGTCCTAGCTATTTCAAGCCTGAAACTGTACAGGCACCTGAAATCTGCCGCTTTTCACTTGTTTATTTCTGTGGACTAGAAGTACATGGTGATGACTTTTAAACCAGTGAGATGTTCTCCACTACCAATTCAAAACAAATGGCCTCATAAGTAGCATCAGTTCATCATCTTACCAAATCCCTGTTCAACTTACCCTTAGAGATATAATCAAAGGTTCCTAACAGCTTTTATCCAGATCATCACTGAAATAAGATCTGCATCGGACTCTGGAGTTATGTATCTTTCTTCACTGTGGACAGGGTTGCTGGTAAGTGGGCAACCATGATTATTTGCCCAGATCTGGTTAGGAAGAATCAAGGTCAACATGTATGTCTTTTAGGAAATACGTGCCCTAAACTTGCATTCAACTATTAAACACAACCTGTCAGTTTGCCATTGTTTTCCCTCTTTTCAGTTGAGGGAGCCAAGCAGTCATAACTACAACAGCATAACAGGAAAAAAATGAGAACATTTAAATATTTGCTCTTGTTGCACATTCCCTGCTCATTCTTGGTGTGCTCTTTTCCACACTATTTCCAACAATTTCTCAAAGATTCCAACAGTATTGTTGTAACAGCTAAAAAAGCAAGGTACATTCAAGGTTGGCAGATGCCAAGATAGACTCAACCTTTTGTTTCTGAAGTCTCTAAAAGTAAAGCACAAGACACTCTATACTATTGATACTGCACAATGGTCCCGTGATGAGCAGTAACATACCCAAATTCTTATTGTTTCTCTTGTATTCTATTGCCAACTCATTTTCAACTGGGTCTTTGGATTCAAACCTTTAACTTGTTCTGCATACTGATGCTAAAATCCTGTAGATGTAGTTGACCTTGACAGTCTTCTTCCTTCTCTTTAGACAATTCATCTGACTTCATTACATATTTCTCTCTGCTTGTCTTCATGGTCCTCCTTTACTTTGCTGAGCTTTTCCCAGTGCTTTTGCCCTTTGCTTTTTTTTTTCCTTCTCTGTCCATCATTGCTTCTAACATCTCTTCCTGATTAACATACTGTCATTTGCTCTTGAACATGCTTCTTCTAAGAAGTCTACAAGCCATCGCTCATCCCCTAGAAAACTGCTGACTGATCAAGCAAGTTAAAATCAGAGACAACAAACATTTTAATAGTGAGACCAGGGTCAGCAGAGAACATAGATGAGTGGAAGAAGCTAGTGTTCAGTTCTCTACTTTCTTTGACTATAGTGTGTGCTATGAATTTTTTGAGTTAATAATTTACTGTCTATAAAATGCCTTATTAACAATAGTAAAATTAATCCTAGACATCATCCCAGTTCAGTTAATTGCAAATACCAGTCTGACAGTTTTCACCTGAAGAAAGTTACAGGGAGGTTTTTCCAGACTGAACACTGACAGCAGTGTTTAGAGTAGCAAAATCCCAGTGCTATACCATTCCTTCTTTCCTGTTCCTGGAACAGTCATCCTCCACAGCATCTTATTCTAACAGCCTGATGCAAGTCAGTATCTCACGTATCATTTTAATTGTCTTGAAGGTATTTTCTGATTTCCAAGTCTTTGAATTCCAGCTTTTCCAAACAAAGTAGTCTCATCAGGGTCTTATTCGTTACTTCTGCATTGTTTTATTTGAAAGGTTAATTCACTTGACAATGAATTATAACAGGTGTTAGTAATTAGATGTGGAACTGTCAAGTGCTAAATAAATTCCTTGTGATCAAAATCATATTAGGTAAATAAATACCAAATCATTGACAAAGAAAGACTACTGAAGGAGTTTGTTGTATGAAGAAAACAATGACAGTACTGTATCCTCAAGAGCTTACCCAAAGGATGGAAAAATCAGTAGCATCAGAAAGCCAGCAATCACAGAAAATTAGCATGCTTTTAAAAGGAAACAAATTAAAACAAGAGAGGACTAAGAAGATACCCAGAGGATGGGATGGGAGGAGGCTGAATCATTATAAAACTCCTGGGTTGGAGGTTACCTGATCATTCCTCAGCACTCTTTAAATGAACTGAGAAATAGCAGGCTAGATTTTCATTTAGTGCAAAAAATATAGATATGATGAGCTTGTCTCTTCAGTAGGACAGCAGTCACTTACATTGGATGAAATCCTATCCTATTTGTTAAAGACTTGTGCTTGGTACCAGCAGGCTGTTTGCTGGCCTTACAACTAGGCACTTGCTCTTCTAATTCAGATTTTTAAATAAAATAATCTGAATTCCCTTGTTTTTTTAACCAGCTTTACACTCCCTACAGGAAGGGGTGGGAAGTGGGGGGTACAAGCCAGACAACACACACCCCACCTTTTGCAGAAGGATGATAAAACATTTGGTTCTTCTATATTTTGATATGAAGAAAATCAAGTGTGAACCATAGAAGAACAAATTTTCTGATCTGGAATCAAAATCCACTGGGCCATGATACAGCCTTAAATTATCCCTTCAAGGATTCATAAATCTTCAGTCAATTTGAGCAGAGATCACCTCTAGGGAGATAATACTCCTAATGGAATAGACAAAACAAGTGCAAAATCTCTTTTTCAGTCACATAGGAGGAAAGAAGACACAAGGAGAGGTCAAAGAAAGCAGATCTCTGGAGGTTTCTCAAGAACCAAAAGCTGGAATAATCATCTTAGTCTTCAAAAGGTGAGCATTTAATCGGACCATCCATATCTTGGTTAACAATGCTAAGCTGTATTTATTGAAGGCAGCTCAAGTTGGCATCCAAACTTCTCTGTGCTTTACTTCTGTCGTCATTTGGAAGACTGTAGGTAGAACCTTCCTGAAGTGGAAGCCCTCATTGTCCAAATCTCTTTTCTAATTTGAACGTGGCAAAAATGAATATGCATAAGTGCAAACAACAGAGAAGCAGCAGGTAATAAAAAGACCTTTCAGTGAAATATTTTTCCTATTACTGCACAAAGGTTTCACATTGTCCATGTGAAAATAAGTGGCCCTGCTTTCAATATAATGATATTTTCTCTTTGGAGAGTGCTATTTGGAAGACTTCATCTCTGAAGCAAGGTCTCTATCTCTGAAACCAAACAAAACTGCCAAATTTGTTGCTGTGAACATGGTTCAGTCTACAACAAAGAGCATAAGACAAAGTAGCTCGGTGTCCTGTATGGTCTCCCAAATCCTCTACTTCTGGTCATTAAAGAAGATGAGTTTTGTAATTTTTAGCAGACAAAAAGAACATTCCCTTAAGATGCAGAGGTCAAGAACTCACTCCGTATCAAAGCTCAATAAACTCAGCAGCTGAAACTGACTGTGCCCTTTGGTACATCTGTGATCTTTACCAGAGCAATCAATATGAACACATGCCCGATATCTCGATATTTGGCGACATGGTGATTTTATTTGTTAATAAATCAGTCAGTATATACATAAGGCTTTTTCTGACTATCTCCAGGATTCAAGAATAAAATTAAAATTCCTTGAAATATGTCTTTAAAACAAACAAAAACATATCTTTTTGGCAACTTTCTTTCAAAATATAACCGTAGGTTATCAGCATGCTATACCTTTTATCTTATTATAACATAATACTGAAAGCAAAAAAGGACTTTCAAACAATATTGTGTTTAAAACCAAAGTCCCAGGGCAGCAAGGACATACTCAAAGTTAATATAGCCAAAGTATTCTTGACATCACTTCATTTTTCCCAGTCAGTGTGTACACTGTCTGCATGCCAATAGTCTTACATTGTAAATTGTGCCTGCATTGAATGAGTCTCTAGGACAGCTCTGAGTTCTTGGAATGGCAGTCAGGAACTTTTTGCTGCTAAGTCACTAATTAAACACTAGATTCATGATAATAATGACCAACCTCTTTTACCCACTGTTTTAATATCACGTGCAAAATAAGTCAGTGGTTTCAGCCCTGTTTCCAGCAGCCAGCAGCCACAATACAGCATGAACTCACACAGCTGCAACCAGGTACTTTCTTTGTTGTGTTGAAAGCCTCCACTTGACAAAGACATAAGTGTGGCATTTGCCAATTGCTCTGGCAGAGTAACATGGATGAGTTAAAAGACTGCCCTCACGCCTAAGTAGTTGTCCCACACACTTTAATGTCAGAGTAAGAAACTGTATTCTAGTTTCCTTATATCAGGGCCCAAGAAAATCAAACTTTTGCACTAATATCCTATGCTCCCCCTGTCCCAACCCGTTGACCCACAGCAGTATATGCTAAGTCCATTTCTTCAGGGATGTCCCTCCACATCTCCAGTCTAAAAATCCTTCTTTTACACCTTCAGCCCCATCCCTTCCTCTCCAGGGAAGCCAGAGCTTTGCCTGTGTTTGGAGAAGCCCTGAGCTGGTTGCAGGAGCCCTGACCTGCTCCTGCCCCCCGTTAAATGGAGAACATACCCACCCCATGCTGTGAATCTGTTACAACCAGCCTGACAGGTGTCAGGCCCCACCACCTGATGTCTGACTGTAGAATGTCCTCAGTCAGTCCTTTTGCAAAGCTTTCACTGCTAAAGTTCATAATTATTCTAGGATGATGGGCTTGAGTGCCAATTGTAACATTAAATCTCACATCTATATACAACTGTAAAGGAAACTTTGTGACTGTAAATATACTTATAAATTCAATATTAAATCACTTCTGCATTTCTTGTGGGATATTTTTTCTTTTTTTTTTTAATAAGGATTAAATTGCTAGAAGGCTTGCTTCTGAAGACTTGATCTTGAAGGGAAATTCAGATCCTTATATGTCTAGATTGAGCACTGGAACCAGCTCCTTGCTCTGCAACTTGTAAACTCCAGCATTTCTCAGAGGACTGCAGTTAAAGATAAAAGCATCTGGTGACAAGGAGCAGTCAGAGAAAAGTTTACACATAGGATATTTCTCTCTGGGTGATTTCACATTTTCCCTACATCCTTTTGATGAAAATATGAAAATATCAAGCTTCTAAAACAGCACGGACTTTCCAGAACTCTGGTCCTCTTAAGAGATAAGGGCACTCAATACCTAGTTAGGATACGGTCATTTGAAAAAAATAAAAAACCAAAATCACAAGCTATACCCTGCAAAAACATACCTGCTTCAAAACTCCCACTTACATAAAAGAAGGGAGAACGGGAGCTGTTTTTCAATGTTGGCACTGTTAAATTACATCTCATAAGCGTTTCATAAAAGAAATCCACTTGACTATATAACAGCTGTAGAAATTTACTTTGCAGTCACGCATTAAGGCACGCTGAAAACCATGCTCACCATTCCTTCCCGGTCACATGGAAGCTGGCTGCTCCTGTGCTTGCACACGTGAGGCACGAGCACTTGGCTGCTGCCTGTGGAAAGCACAGCCCCTTACACGTGAGAGTGGCTCTTCCCCGATGCCGGATTTACCCCTGACTTTTCCTTGTTCCTGCAAATGTCAGTTCCAGTGTTATCCACTTAAAATATTTTCATTTATTTATCCCTGTTGAACCATATTGAACTATATAACCAATACTAAACCCATCTCAGCACTAACATGAAGGCATTTTTTAAAATAAAAGTCTTGAGGGAGCCAGGGTGTCTGCAACAGCCACCTTAGTGCCCAGGGAGCCTTGCAGCATAAATCTTCACAGGCTACTTCAATAAGTAATAATCTGTAAGCATTTAATTGGTACCACCGGATATTCAGAACACAGAAATGTCAGTCTGAGGAATGAGACAACAGGGGAAGAGCTATTTTGGGCATGTTTTTCCCATAACTGTTCCTATAACTTGTAGCCTGCCACTTGATCAACAGAGCAGTACCTTACATGAAAAATGTACTGTTCCAATAAGGTACAAAGATCTGATGTTTACTTTAAAAGATGATAGTTGTGTTCTTGAAGCTGTGGAACAAGAAGAAATATAATAAAACCCACCTTTGGGCCTCCTCCCAAGGCCACAAGAGGCAATGGAAAAGCACGTCTTGACTTTGGACCCAATTCTGACCCTCAAGATGGGTCTGCATAAGGGCTAGAGGGTGTGCTCCAGCAAAGGCTTTTGGCTGCAGCTAAAAGCCCGTGTTAGCTAAAGGCCATGATAGTACTTGTTAAGGACTGTTTCCAAAGCATCAAGGGAGAAGGATGAGCTCCTTCAGACACAAGGATATCCCTTCCCATTCCTCACCTTGCTAAATATATCCATGATCTAAAAGGAGGCATGTGCCCTCCCATCTGAAAAAAAGAAAAAGAAAATAAGATAACCAGCATAAATTAGGGCTGCTTTTAGGTAAAGTCACATCTTTGAGTGAAAGTATAAAATATTCATTGTTTCAAAAGACTACTTTGCTTCCCCTATGAAAGAAACAATCTCCCCTGCACTGAGGCAAACTAACAAAGAGTGTGGGAGTATGAACACAGCTGGACCCCCCCTAGTCAGACTGATGAATGCCTCCAGTGCTGTAGCTGAAGCATAGCTCTCAGAGCTGCAGGCTTAGGGGTGGTGATCAAGATGCCACCAGGCCAGCCCGGCAGCTCCCGACATGGCTTCTGCAAGACCAGCCAGACTCTGGAACTTAAATGTAGAAGGGGCCAGATGCCTGAGACTTCTCCTCAGTTCCTTGCCTCAGAAGTCACCCATCAGAGCAGAGTTGAGGCTCCTTCTTGCCCACTCATCTCCAGGAAGACTCAATAGGACTCAGAGCTTTGCCCTGCCACTGTGGAAATTTGTTGACTCCCAGACCTTTTAAACAACACATTGTAGTCTCAGAGACAAGACCTGTTTTGGTTAAAGTGCTTTTGCAGAAGATTTCTGATCAGCTTTAATTATGGTGAAACCTTCCAAAACTCATCAGTCTCCAGTGTATTTGCTAATCTGTCTCAGTCTCTCCTTCGTCTTCTGCAGAGACATAGAATCACTAACACTGATCTCCCCTTCCTCCACAGAACCCTCCAATTTGAAATCTTCCCTGTAGTTTCTTTCTTTGTGGCCAGTATGAAACCAAATTTAGTCTATGTGCTCATTGTCATTCAGTTTGTTCCTCTCTTGCTGCACCGCCTTGAGGTCTGTAAGAGTGCTAACCTGCTGTGACCGCTGATTGCTATGATTAGCTTAACTGTTTCTGTCCACAAAGAGTATTTATCAAAGAGTTCAATATAATAATGTGTGTATAAGAAAAAACATAGCAAAATCAGGAAAGATTAAGAAATATGACACCCTTTGAGCACATATTACCACCTTCTGGAATTTATGCCTTTGGCAGTTATTACACAAACTTATGAGGGCTTATCACCAGGCTCTCTGAACATATGCTCCCTAGTTTAGCTTAAGAGCAAATATTTTCCTCAGCAGCAGCTATTGTTCATTAAAATGTCACTGCTATTACATCTGTTTGGCATATCTCAGCAGGTATAAGGTAATGCCTCTGAAACAAATTGTGTAAATTCTGGACAAAAGGTGGAACACAAAAAGTTCCGCTTAAACTTAAGGAAAAAGTTCTTTCCTATGAGGGTGAGAGAGCCCTTGCAAAGGCTGCCCAGGAAGGTTCTGGAGTCTCCTTCTCTGGTGGTTTTCAAACCCGCCTAGATGTGTTCCCATGCAACCTAATCTAGGTGGTCCTGCTTTAGCAGGGGGTTGGACTAGATGATCTCTAGAGGTTCCTTCCAACCTACCATTCTGTGATTCTGTAACCAATTCTGGAGAGCATTCAAAGGAAAGTCTTACGTCAGATATGAAAAAAAAATAAGAGGTTAGGGCATGAGAAAGAAGAATAACTTTGCTGTAAGTGCATGCATTCCATATGCTTCTGACCTTGGGCAAACTGACAGGCTCAGCAGCCCCACTATTCAAAGATGGCTCTTATCCTCACCTCAGTAACTGGCCCCCCCCCCCAGAATGCCTGCTGCTCTACTCACAGGCAGGCAGGGAATAGAAATCCAGCTCCTGTCTCAGGCTACAGGTGATACAAGGTGAAATAGAGGCCATTTTATATCATTTAGAAGCTGAACCACTTGCATCTGGGAGTGTAAAGCCCTTGGGTCTTAAAACCAAAGGACTTGAGGAATGGGGGGAGAAATGGCAAAGAATAAGCTGTCTTGTCTAGCAGGGTAACAGGGCACGGCAGGGAATGCAATGCAATGATGAGTTCTCCTCGGCTACACACCATGATGAGATGCAGAAGGCTGACCACCCTGAGGGAGTAACAAATCAATGCGCATCCTCTTGCATCCATTCAGGGAAACCTGTGTTCAAGTAAGCCCCTGTGCTGCCTCTACACCAATGCACACAGCTTGGACATGTGGGTGTGGATGCGGGGCTACAACCTCATTGCAGTCACAGAGTCGTGGTGGGACAAGTCCCATGACTGCAGCACAGCCATTCAGGGCTATGTATTGTTCAGGAAAGACAGGCCAGCAAGGCGAGGAGGTGGAGTTGCTCTCTATGTGAGAGAGAAATTAGTGTGCATTGAGCTCTGCCTGGGTAGGGATGAGGAGTGGGCTAAATGATTGTGGGTAAAAATTAAGAGGCAAGGCAATGTAGGTGATGCTGTTGCGGGAGTTTGCTACCAGCCACCTGATCAGGAGGAAGAAGTGGATGAGGCCTTCTACAAACAACTGAGAGATGCCTCACAGTCACAATCTCTGGTCCTCATGGGGGACTTCAACCTCCCTGATATTTGCCTGCAAAGCCACTCAGCCAAGCGCACACAGTCCTGGACGTTCCTACAGATTGTTGATGACAATTTCCTGTCGCGGGTGATTGAGGAACCAGCAAGGAGGGCTGTGCTGCTGGACCTGGTGCTGACAAATATGGAGGGTCTGTCTGGGAATGTGAAGGTTGGAGGCAACCTTGGCTGCAGTGATCATGAGATGACAGATTTCAAGATTCTGTGTGGAAGAAGCAGGAAATCAAGCAGGATTGCAACCCTGGACTTCAGGGGACTGGAACATCTTTCTTACGAGGGAAGGCTGTGGGAACTGGGGCTGTTTAGTCTAGATTAGAGGAGAGAAACTGCAAGGGAATCTCATTAATATTTACAAATATCTAAATGGTGGGTGTAAGGAGGTTGGGTCATCATTTTTTTCTGTTGTATCTAGTGACAGGACAAAGGGTAATGGAAAGAAGCTGGAACACAAAATATTCCATTTAAACATAAGGAAAAATTAGTTCACTGTGAGAGTGATGGATGTATTTAATGGCACTATAAATATCTTTTCAGCAAGAGAACACCTGATAGGTAGTTAGCAGAAATGCAAAGTAAAAACATTTTTTTAAGGATATTGGAGATGTTTTAATATATCCTCCACATAATGCTGTTGCTCACAGATCTCTCACTGCATTTTAGAGAAATTCACTAAGATTTTGTCTCTGTTCACCTTTCTGTTGCATACTTCACATGCCAACACTTCTAAACATTTGCTTAACAGTGTAGTGACAGGCTGCAAGTGCCAGGACTTCAGTCTTCAGACCCTTACTGGACTCCTAAATGCAAGGGAAAGTCTAATTAAAAAACAGCAAATGGGCACATCACAAAATACAGCCAACAATAAATTTGTGCAAGTTGTCTCTAAGGAACCTCTTGTCATCACCTTTTTCATGTTGTTTGGTACACTGATAGCTCATTTCCTGCAATAGCAGCTTCAGACGTTGTCATATATTACTGAGTCACCCAGGTGTAGCCTCTCCAGCCTGCCCAATACCCCGTGTTTATCCCTTCTTCCAGCCTGGATAATGAGGTTTTTCATTAAGGCAAACTTTTTTTTTTTTTTTTTTTTTTTAATTCAGAAAGTTCTACATGCTTTCATTCATCTGAGGACTTGGCCCAGCCCATCTCTGGGAATACAGTTCTGTATACCCAGCTCTGCTCCTTGGTATGTAGACTAATCAAAGTTTCATTCAATTGAAAGTCCTTTAAAATAACTAGCTCCCAAACACTGAGGCTGGTTTCTCTTTTTAAGAGATGCAAAGTTGAGAAGTTCCCAAGATCTCAGAGGTATCTTGGTTCTCAATGTCTTCAACAGGAAGGTTTCTGACATAAGCAGTACCTACATTTTGAAGTTGACAACATTAAATGTCCCAGCCAAAGTATCAGCTCAATAAGTGCATCCTCTAGCCTTGATGGTCAATACCACTAAGTTTGAAGATTTACCTCTCAGCAGACATAGAAGTTTATAGACTCCCCTTTGAAGTTGAACCCCAACTTTTTCAGCTGTTAATCCCATGCAGTGAGGAAGATGCCACTTCTACACAAACAGCATTTCTGGATTGTCTGCTTTCTTCACTTCTGAATCTATAGCCCACTAATTTGATCCTGGCAGTACAAAGTTGGTATTTGTATCATACTGAAGAGAATCAGCTAAAGGGTAATTTTAAGGGGCAAATACATGATAGTCTTAACAGATTGTTAACTTGTAGTTTATTGCTTTAAGGAAGAAACAGGTTCACATATATAATAATTTTTATTCAGTCAGGTTTCTCAATAGAAGTGTTGCGTTCCATACTGCTGAATTTCCTGAGCTACACACTTACAAAAAAAAAAGGAGTTAATCTGACCTCTGGGTATTATTTGCAATGCTCTTGTACTGAGCAAAAGTTTTGGAAAATGTTATCTGACTAGATAACCTTTTGAGGTCTCTTCCAGCCCTTAAGATTCTGTGATTCTGTGATTTCCTAAAAGCTTTGCTACTGGAACCACCATTTGTTACAGAGATGTTCAAGAAGTAGAGTTCATCTGTGAAAACTATTGGAGTTCCTTGAACCTCTATTGTGAGCAATTGTGCTGTTGTCTTTTGAGCATCTCTTCACACTAGATTTTAAATTGTTCAGCTAACATTCTTGATTACTTTCTTAAGATCTGACTCATTGTTATTGTTCATCTGGTGCTGTCATTCACTGGCCAAAATAATGTAAAGATTATGAAATATTACTGTTCTGATTGGTAACAAGCCAAGATATTAATTCTATTATTTGTCTTGTTAAGATGTAGTCCTCTCTAGTAACAAAACCAACATTAATTCAGCTAATAAAACATTCACTTGCCTTAAACTTCATGACTTTTGCTGGTCCCATCACAAGTAGCAAATGCTCACTTTGGTCCATGAGTTGAAGTGGGAGTTCACAATTTGGCATATGCAAAGTTTAAACTGGAGTCAAGCTTTTCAATGAAGTATTTAGTGAAGAGGAATAATTTTCTATACCAAAGTTGATCACAGGTTTTGCAGAGCATTTTTGAATATCATCTACCTCTGAGAATCAAAACAAGGGTATGCCCACACTATCCTTCCTTCTCAAAGAGCAAAGTAGAGAGCTCCGTGCTGCTCATATCCCAGGAGCCACCTGAGATAGCTAATATGACTGTCAAGTAGAATCACAGAATCATTTAGTTTGGAAAAGTCCTTCAAGATCATTGAGTCCAACCCTTCACCTGGCTCTGACACATCTACTGCTAAGCAGTGTGCATAAGCACTGCATCTACATGTCTTTGAAATACTTCCAGGGAGTATGACTCTACCACCTTTCTGGTCAGACTGTTTCAATGCCTCACAACCTTTTTAATGAAGAAATTTTTCCAAATCTCTAGTCTAAACCTCCTTGGGTTCAACTTGAGGCCGTTTCCTATTGTTCCATCACTTGTTACTTGGGACAAGAGACTGATCCCCAGATCACTACAACCTCATGTCTACCCTCAGTCTCTTTTTCTCCAGGCTGAACACCTCCAGTTCCTCCAGGAACCCCTGCTGACAAACTCCTCTCAGGAGTTAAGCAGCATTGTTGACCAAACAGATTAGTGGTATGAAAGCTTAATTTTCCCACAAAGCAATTTTTCCTTTTATTTCAGTTCTGTCTGGCTTTTAATGGTTCATTTAAATAGTGCTGAGTAATTATACTATTCCTTTAATCCAGGCCCAGATGTTCCTGTGACACCCACTCACATATCACAACCTCTTCATCCTAAGCCTGCTTCACTTCTTACCCTAATGCTCAGCAATCACTGTCAGCATTGTCACTCCCTAATACAGACGCTGAGGCCGCTTAGCGGGTCTACATAAGTATGTAGCAGATGTCATCCCTTAATAAAGGAGAGAGATGCATGAAAAGTCTTCTCTATACTAGGAGAAAGGATGACCAAGTGCATATGCAAATAGTACAGAAGTATATTTCTTCCTTTCATAAGTAACAGACAAATCATTTCAATGACCTGAGAAACTGAATTCAATTAAGAAACATTTTCATCACAATTCTTTGCTCTGATCCTCCTATGTTACAATCCTCCTTGGGAGTCTGCCTTCTCAATAGAGAGCTGCGCTGCTATGAGCACTTTGTGTAAGCACTTTACAAAGGCATCCACTGCTAGCTTGTTATCTGGACTGCTATAAAGCAGTTTTCAAGAAAGAGCATTAATTATAAGGAAAAATTAGAGTAACTTCTGCTCTCTCTTGTTAAAAAGGAAGAGATTTTAATGATGGAAAGCAGACAGTTATGCCTAAGGGAAAATCTGTCCACTGTGTGCAGCAAGCCTTAGGAATATATGAAACTGCTGAAGCGTGTCCAGAGATGGGCAATGCAGCTTGTGAAGGGTCTGGAGAACAAGTCTTATGAGGAGTGGCTGAGGGAGATGGGGTTGTTTAGTCTAGAGATGAGAAGGCTGAGAGGAGACATGATCACTCTCTACAACTACCTGAAAGGGAGTTTTAGTGAGGAGTGGTCAATCTCTTCTCTTCAGTAATGAATGACAGGATAAGAAGAAATGGACTCAGATTGTGTGAGGGAGGTTTAGATTGGAGATTAGGAAGAACTTCTTTACTGAGAGGGTTGTTAAGCATTGAAATGGGAAGTCCAGGGAAGCAATGGAGTCACCAGCCCTAGAGATCTTTAAAAGACGCTCAGATGAGGTGCTGAGGGACATGGTTTAGTTTAGCAATGGGCTAGACAGTGTGAGGTTACTGGTTGGATTCAATCTTAAAGGTCTTTTCCAATCTTAATAATTCTATGATTCCATGAAACCAACAGCAGTGATTTCCTCCTACATGGGTGGGAGAACCACTGTTGTTTAGGCTTGCATGAAACATCACAGGCATTTTTGCCTGTTTTCTCTTTGCATTTCACTGCTAGCTTATTTCTCAGTAGTCTGTGCTCTTCCAGACAAATATTGGATAATCCACTGCTTTTCTAGTGTCATATGCAGTCACTTCTGGAATTTGAGATCATTATGTTACTGTGATTGCCCATTCCTTTGTTAATGACTACAGTTATACATGGACAAAAAGTCCTTCATGTACTTACACAATCTGTCAGGCATAGGGCAGTATTAGGCAGGATTTGAAGTCCAATTGATTCCAATTCCACACACTAGTAATTTCTGCAGGATCGGTCCTATGAGGGCCTTGCTGAGCCTCCTTATATGGTGATGAACCCACAAAATAGCAGATGGTGTGTTACAGCCAATATAGTACTCCCTGCCTAAGGAGGGCACATTCTATTATGAACACCATAACCTTCCTGGCCATCATTTTTCCCATCACACTGGCATCTCCCCGGAAATTATGAAAGAACAGTTAGATCTGAGGAAAGAGTTCTGCCAGTAATGAGGGAAAAAGACTTGGTCCACATAATTTCAAGCAAGTTGTATCCAAAAACAGCCGCTTTACCAAAATGTGAATCAGATGTTGAAAGCTTTGAGAACTCCACATTATCAAAATTTGCTTTTGGTTCCGAGCCACTGTGACAGCAACTGCTAGCAGTGCTCATAAGACCTCTTTAAAAACACATTTGCCACATAGTCTTCTATGACAGCATTAAACTTTGTGCTGTATGTCCTTTCGATTAGTCATGGCTACTGCTGGTTTTACCTAAGTTACAATGGGGCACATCTATTTTACTTATAGCTAGGCCAAAGTTTTAGGGCCAAAGTTTTTATATAACATGTGGGATGAATGGGCTGAGTCCATGTGCTCTCCTCAGCTATGTCCTATCACCATGCTAGAAAGAGACATGGTTGTGACCCCTCTCCCTTACATCTCAGACTACCTCAGCTGGGAGCCAGGGCATATCCCACCAAGCTGCCTTAGCTGGCAAAATACACCTGTATTGCAAATATCATTACAAAATGCCTGAGCCTTTTCCTGGGAGCTGCCATATCTCTTGAGATTTTCATGAAGTCATCTGAAGTCAGAAAAACCTGCAGCTCTCAGTATCTCACCTTTGCATTAGGGGTGATCAATCCTCAGCCTTTAGGGAAGGCACAGCCCAGAGTCCCTTGAAACACAAGCACATGTCCCATCAGAGGGGAAGAGATATAAGTCCAGATGGTGATTTCTTATGGATGTACTACACCACTGCATGGTAAATGTCAGCTGTGACAAATGGCAGGGTTTTCACTTACCTAGTAAGGAGGAAGAAAGGTGGGATATGACTGTCCAGGTATAGGATGATGACACATTTTATGATGATCAGACTTCTGGCTGTATGATTAAGATGGGTTGAGACATGATACTCTCCATTTTTTCCATCATCTTTAGTTCCTACTGCATTGTTAAAGACCAGTACAGGTATTTTATCATATACATCTTCCTCTTCCTCATATTATTAATAATAATAATGGAGGTAATGCAGACAACAGAAAGTCTTTAAAACTATGTCATGGAACAGCTCTCTTTGTAAGCTCATAAAACAAAGATGTGCAATAAAGTGTAGCACTGCAAGATTTCACTACCCATGCATTTAAAAGACAGCTCCTGAGCACATCCTGTGAGGAGAAATTCAATCTCTGGGCTGCTTCTGATTCTTATTTTCAAGTTATTATTCCAAACACAATCCTTAACAATGAGGTAACAGAGATATTGTTGTTTCTCTGTGGGAGGTCTCACAAGTAATTGTTTTGCAATATATGAAACTGTTCTTTTGAAAATCAAACATGCTTGTAATGTTGGTTCTGTATTTAAGATGAGTGCTAAATGACCCTGGTCAAAAGACCAGAAACATCTCAAACCATATTCAAAGACCTCTTGTTTCCCTGGACCCTCCTCTTCTCCCAGTTATGCTAGTACAGAAGCAGTAATATTTCTTCAGTGGAAGTACAAAACTGCTCTTAAAGCTTCAGCTTTTCACAGTTGTCTCTACTGCATGAGGCATTTCCACAGGAGAAACAGAAAATTCTCATGGAGGTCCCATATTAAACTTTCAGTGATACTGTGGTCTGGTAAAGCCAAATAGGTTGCCTGAATGTTAAAAACCACATTTTTTTTTACCTGTACTAGCAAATTAACCAGTGGAAATATCTAGTCACAAGAACCTGATTGTCTGATAGTGAATTTGTTAATACAAGGTTATTGTGCTCATGACAGCACATCACTGGCTCGTGGGCCTTAGTTTTGCTGAGCTGGGACTCAATCTTTCTCCAGGCTCCATTTGCTTCCAGAGACAAATGCTTCATCCAGAGGATGATTCTGAGCAGGACTCAGCCTCTCTGACTCATCTGCTCTCCACTGACGATCAGAGATAGCAAGGATATTATCCTCCCCTGGCTATGGTGAGCTTCTCTACGCACTGTGTCGAAAATCTTTCTTGTTAGTGCACCCTTTGCTGAATGTCATTCAATAGTGACTTTGAAAATTATCTCACTTTCTGAGTGTGTTTTGCTAATCTTTTTGGAAAGCTCTGAAACAGCTTATCACATTACAGCTCCAAATCTAAAGCTGGCTTCTAAGAAAATTCTTTTCCCTAGCTCCACTTCAATATCACTATTGCATGACCAAGCACATAAATAATATTTTTTACAAAAAGTGTAACACAGTGAAAGAAATGCTTCTCATCCCTTCTTGGTTCTCCATGATGGCTGAGATGTATGATGTTCAGTCCTGCAGTGTCTGATTCACAGAAGAGGAGAAATTGTGTATTCATCTTTTTTTAAAGGACTCAGATAAAGTTGTTTGATTCTGGCCACATTTTCTTTCACAAGAATCTTGAGATACTTTTTCAAAATTACTGTATGTTTACACCACAAAACTACTAATAGACTAGTGCTCATGACATCAAGACAATGATATCCAACAGCTGGTATCTTACATGCATACTCCATCTTTTTATATTGCATCAGTAAAAAAAATTATATATAAT